>RJVU01062584.1:5930635-6036628 GCA_003731715.1 Anabarilius grahami | reverse complement strand
ATATATATACATATATTTATATATGTATATATATATATATATATATAGAGAGAGAGAGAGAGAGATTTTACTATGCAAAAAATGCATAGAAAAACAAAAAGATCACAGGATAAAGCATACATTGGCTATAACAACATAATCAGTTAATAAACCATTCATTGGTTCTCTCTTGTTTTTGAATGTGTTCATGCTCACACAATTTGACATGTTAAAACAACTGACTCCAACCACAACTACACAATATGCTTACAAAATCTTTAACATATGTTTAATAATATTTGAATAAGGGGTGAATATGTCAATTTTCCTAGGCAGGACATCACCTTTGGTCACTACTGTACATGCCAAAGTTTACAACTTAGCAGTGGTGGACAGTAACAAAGAAGTTTTAGTTTGTTAAGTACACTTTTCAAGTATTTGTACTTTATCAGAGTATTTTTTTTGGGGGGAAANTAGGGTTCAGGTCAGGGAACTGGGACGACCATGGCAGAAGCTTCATTTTGTGCTCACTGACACATTTTTGTGGTGGTTTTGATGTTTGTTTTGGATCATTGTCCTGATGGAAGATCCAACCACGGCCCATTATTGGATTTCTAGCAGAAGCGGTCAAGTTTTGATTTTTTTATCTGTTGGTATTTGATAGAATCCAAAATACCATGTATCTGAGCAAGATGTCCAGGACTTCCAGCAGAAAAATAGGCCCACAACATTAAAGATCCAGCAGTATATTTAACTGTGGGCATGGGGTACTTTTTATCCATGTGTGCACCAAACTGATCAGGCGGGTTTACTGCCAAAAAAAAATTTTTTTAGTTTCATCTGACCATAGAATCCGGTCCCGTTTGAAGTTCCAGTGTTGTCTGACAACTGAATATATTGGAGATTGTTTCTGGATGAGAGCAGAGGATTTTTCTTGAAACCCTCCCAAACAACTTGTGGGGATGGTGGTGCTGTTTGAGCATTTTTTTTTAGGCTTTCTGAGACTCAAGACTCAACTAATTGAGCAATTCTCCAGCTGTGATCCTTGGAGAGTCTTTGTCCATTCAAACTTTCCTCCTCACCGCACATTAGGACGATTTAGACACACGTCCTCTTCTAGGCAGATTTGTAACATCTTTAGTTGATTGGAACATCTTAAATATTGCCCTGATGGTGGAAAAGCTATTTTCTTACAGCCACTTGCTATTTTGTGAAGCTCAACAATATTTTGCTGCACATCAGAACTATGTTCTTTGCTTTTACTCATTGTGATGAATGATTAAGGGAATTTGGCCTTTGTGTTTCCTCATATTTATACTCCTATGGAACAGGAAATCGTGGCTGGACAATTTCATGTTCATGATCGCCCTGGTGTGCTAAAAAAAAAATTAAATATCAATGGGAATATACTTCAGAGATATTTCAATTATTTTCCTTCAATGAAAGGTTTGATTTTTGCTAATTTTATGAATTAAAGATCAAAAGGATAAACAATGCAGATTTATTTTTATAGTCATCTTTGATCATATTTACCAAGGGTGCCAATAATTCTGACCACAACTGTATACATTATATACACACATACAGTCAAACCAAAAATTATTCAGACATTTTTGATATTTGTGATATATTTTTACTAGTGGGTGCATGACACTATAGTTAATTTATGTAAGTGAGAATAGCAAAATAAACTCTGAAATATTATACCCAAAAATTCTTCATACAGTGGACTACCAGTAAAATTGATAAAAATGTGGAACCAAAAATTATTCAGACACTTTGACCTGACCATGTTTTGCTTAAGTGTTATCTGATATAATTAAGATTAATTTATTTCTGAAACTCTGAGATCTTGTCATATTTTATTACCATTTTTTTTTTAACTATATTGAAAAAACTGTATTAATGAATGAAATGTTCAAGGTGTCTGAATAAATTTTGGTTTGACTGTATACATACATATATATATATACACACACACACACACATACAGTTGAGCTCAAAAGTTTACATACCCCTTGCAGAAAATGTGAATAATTTTTAACAAGATAAGAGGGATCATACAAAATGCATGTTATTTTTTATTTAGTACTGTCCTGAGTAGATATTTTACATAAAAGATGTTTACATATAATCCACAAGACAAAAAAAATTGCTGAATTTATAAAAATGGCTGTGTTTAAAAGTTTACCCTTGATTCTTAATACTGTGTGTGGTTACCTGGATGATCTACGACTGATTTTTTATTTTGTGATGTTGTTCATGAGTCCCTTGTTTGTTCTGAGCAGTTAAACTGAACTCTGTTCTTCAGAAAAATCCTCTAGGATTTGCGGAATCTTAAGTTTTCAAGCATTTTTTTGCGTATTTAAACCCTTTCCAGCAGTGACGGTATGATTTTGAGATCCATCTTTTCACACTGAGGACAACTGAGGGACTCAAACACAACTATTAAAAAAGGTTCAAACATTCACTGATGCTCCAGAAGGAAACACAATGCATTAAGAGCATTAAGGTGAAAACATTTTGAATTTGAATATCGAGGTAAATTGTACTTATTTTGTCTTCCAGGAAATGTGAAAATATCATCTTTTGCTTCAGAAGGGAAGTACTAAATGAAAAAATCTAATATTTAAACAAAATAAGAAAAATTTGGACTTCTTCATCCTGTTCAAATGTTTTCACCCCCCAGCTCTTATTGCATCGTGTTTCCTTCTGGAGCATCAGCGAATGTTTGAACCTTTTTTAATAGTTGTGTTTGAGTCCCTCAGTTGTCCTCAGTGTGAAAAGATGGATCTCAAAATCATACAGTCACTGCTGTAAAGGGTTTAAATTCACATTTTTACAGATTCTGCAAGGGGTATGTAAACTTTTGAGCTCAACTGTATATATATATATATAATATATATTTATATATATATATTAGGGCTGTCAATACATTATTATTTTTTAATTGCGATTAATCGCACACTTATCGTGAAATTAAGCATACACCATTTATCTTGTTTTAACATGTCCATTTTGCCATCACTGCCTATATCCAGCAAAGTAAACCATCAGATTGAACTGTGATTTTCACAAAACATGTTTTTTTCTGTTTTTTTGCGGGTAAATTTGTAAAAATGTCTTTCCAAAATAGGACACCAAACATTTTTTATATAATTCATATATTTATGTGCACCAAAGCACCCATAACAATAAATAAATAAATCACAGCAAAAAAAAAAAAACGTTTCAGAATTCACAGTGCAACAGCAAAGAGCTTGTTTACATTTTAGACAAGTTGCAATACTGAACAAGACCACATGGAGATGCCAAAAAAACCTAAACAAACTGCCTGTTACAGTTATGTTATATTCGTTTTAGTTTTCATGGACTTTAAGTTTGTTTTCATATGTCACATGTCTTCCTTCTGTTTTCCCGCCACCTTTTAGCTGTCATGGTAATTCATTTAGCTAATCATCACAGGTGTTCTTTATTAGTTCCCTCATTTGCTTTGTATTCAAGTTCCTGCCTTTGCACTCCTTAGTTGTCTGGTATTACTTGTGTTAATGCACTGTGTTACGCTTTTGGATTATCTTTGCGTCTTCTAAATAAACCTTGTTGGATTTTTGTACTCATCTTCGTCTTCCTGGAAGCTACCGTAACACTGCCTTGACCTGCATAAATACTAAGTACACACCAACATTCACAGGACAAATCCAAACATTATCCTGAATGTGTGTGAAAACAACGTGAATATACTGAAATATGTCTGTGCATAAATACAATGTGAGATCAGTGCGTCGAGAGAGCTCATACATGATTTCATGCTGATCCATGAGCATCAACATAACGGACTCATGCGTGCTTAATGTACGACTGCTGTACTTCATCACAATCGTCTTTACTTTGAGTGCAATCCCTACGGTGGCCCAGTAGTGCACAACACAACGGAATTAAAAAAGCAAACATAAGTTCACAACACAACGAAATAGAGCCACAACACAACGGAATTAAAAAAGCAAACATAAGTTCACAACACAACGAAATAAAGCCACAACACAACGGAATTAAAAAAGCAAACATAAGTTCACAACACAACGAAATAAAGCCACAACACAACGGAATCAAGCCACAACACAACGAAATAAAGCCACAACACAACGGAATCAAGCCACAACACAACGGAATCAAGCCACAACACAACGGAAATGCTCCCGACCACTTGGGGGCTCTCAGAGCTCGGTAATATTAGTATTCCTTTGTCTTACAAAGATATCAATACCATGATTAGTTTTAAGTATGTAAACATTGTATATCGACATGAAATATTAATTCAGAATCACCTACGTGCACAATAGCTTCATATTTATACTTGTGAATGATTTGACGCGATACCACGGCGCATAATGAAGGGAACGTCTGCCAATTCCACCAAGTGGTTAAAACGTATAATTTGTATTCATTACAATGACTTTGTTTAACATTTAAAAACAGACATGTTCAAATTCCAAAGCTTGTTAGTTCCTGTTGGTAAGACTGACAAGCTTTGGAATTTGAATATGTCTGTTTTTAAATGTTAAAAGTAATTTTAATGAATACAAATTATACGTTTTAACCACTTGGTGGAATTGGCAGACGTTCCCTTCATCATGAGCCGTGGTAGCGCGTCAAATCATTCACAGGTATAAATATGAAGCTATTTTGCACGTAGGTGATTTTGAATTAATATTTCATGTCGATATACGGTGGTTACATACTGTTAAAACTAATCGTGGTATTGATATTACTGCCGACTCTATAAAACATTGGCAAGGAAAACTAACTTTACCGAGCTCTGAGAGCCCCCTAGTGGTCGGGAGCATTTCTGTTGTGTTGTGGCTTTATTCTGTTGTGTTGTGGCTTGATTTCTTTGTGTTGTTGCTTTATTCCTTTTGTGTTGTGGCTTTATTCCGTTGTGTTGTGGCTTTATTCTGTTGTGTTGTGGCTTTATTCCGTTGTGTTGTGGCTTTATTCTGTTGTGTTGTGGCTTTATTCCGTTGTGTTGTGGCTTGATTTCGTTGTGTTGTGGCTTTATTCCGTTGTGTTGTGGCTTGATTCCGTTGTGTTGTGGCTCGATTTCGTTGTGTTGTGAACTTATGTTTGCTTTTTTAATTTCGTTGTGTTGTGCACTACTGGGCCACCGTAAAATCCTCATCCATCAAAAGTTCCAAAGCAAGAAGCTGATTTGCTTTATCCAGCAGAGAAACATAGTTTTTATATTATCTGTCCATACTGCGGTGGGATGTTTCGACGTTCCGTTAAGACAGGAACAGCGTGATGTGGGAGGGTTCGCGCTCTTCAGATACAATGACCCAATATGACAGAGAGTTCGTGTTTTAAAGCGAAACAGACACTGGAATGAATAATTCTCTCTGCCATCTCTGATATTATCAGCACGGACTTTAAGATCATCTAACTGAGTGACGTAAATGATGTTATGACGCAATATCACATGCTTAAGTATTTTTTTGTGTTAAATATGCATTAATTTATTTTAACGCGTTAAGGATTTTGAATTAAACGCATGCGTTAACGTTGATAGCCCTAATATATATATATATATATGTATATATTTTTTTTTATTTTTTTTATTTTGANCAATCTCCACGCAGCTGTTCCAAATCTGCTAGGACCAGAGGATAGGGGATAGCTGAGGAACAAGGGAACAGGAACAGAAGACAGAAGACTTGGATCAGGATCAGGAACAGCAGGTAAGTACTCAGGTGAGTGCGTGTTGAGTCTGCATACGTGTGACGAGACCAGACACTGAAGTGAAGGAAACGGTGGCTTTTGAAGGGTGAGTTGATGAGGATGCACAGGTGCAGGTGATCAGAATTCCAGGGACAGTGAACGAGTGGGCCGATCTGGTGCTGATGGCTGGATAGATGGTGTTGTTGACTCCCTGACACTTTCAGTGTGATGTAATAATCAAAGGCTGGAGTGTAGGTGCCAGATGCGGTTTGATGTCTTTTATTTTGAAAATGTGAGTAGCTGGGACGCTCACTTTCTGTTGACCGTTTCACTTTGTTTATTTAATTTTATTTGGTTTATTTTTGTTTTCTATCTTACCGTCTTCATTCAACATGTTGCTGTTCATTTCTACATTGTAATTAAAACCCTTTGCATCGAAACGCGTCATGGATGTATTCCCACTACTTAGCCCCTTAGCGGGTACTGGCTGCCGTTACAAACTTAATAATAATAATAGGCTATTTTTTACATTTATTTATTTATTTTTTGTATGTGTTCTGTTTTTTGAAAACCAATGTTTTACATGACCCACTTTTTCTTGTTCTTTCTTTTGGTTGAGTTGACAGACAGATTTGCAACATTTCAGAAATGCATGGTTTGCTCACTGAGCTTTTTAATAACCAAAAAGCATGCAGTGACATGAATTGGGTGTGTTGAAAGATTAAATCTTGTCACAGGCACAGCATGGACCATAACCTATTGTTTCAGATCGTCCTCTGTGTCAAACACAAGATGAAACCACACACCACTAGAAAAACAATATCCGGGAGAATGATACAGCATAGTGACTTTATGAATTAGTTTGATGTTATTGACAAATCCTCACTGCACCTGACAATTTCATCCGCAGCTGCTTAATGAGGAAACATCGCTGTGTCACTTATTGAATGTCTGTACCCGCTCTTTTAGAGTATTGTTGTGGATCATTACAGAGTTAATCTGTGGTGTCTGTGCAGGTGTGAGCTCCACACCGTTGTTGCTTATCAAGTGTGACACATTGATCAGTGACCTTAATATCCCTGTATTGATTTCAGTTGGCTTTGGCTTCATCCTTAAGCTACCAATAAAAACCTCATCCACCCTAAAGCCAAACTTTGGTTTCCAAGGTGATTCTGGGGAGGATAAACCAATGGCAATCTTAAAACAAAACATGGCAGCATTGAACACTTATTTACTTCCACCATAAATCACTATGATTGATTTGGTTTGAAAGATTAAAAAAAAGGAAAACGCAGGGCTCTTTTTATCTTCAGAGGTTTCTGGCTGTGGAAGTGAATTTGCAGCTTGTGAATGCTTTTTGGACGATTTCTTGATCTTAGAGGGACGACAATGCTGCTTTTGAGTGGATTGGGCAGGTTTACATGGTAATCGGTGCAGATGGCCACCAACCAGCATGTTTACGCAGGATTTAGGGGAATTTAAGACAGTGAAATCATGGATGAGAGGGAGCTGGAGGTGGAAAGAGCTGATGTAAGACAGCTCAGCTGACTGGCTCCATCAAGTTCATCCGCTTTCAGAATTATTCCCTTCCAGCCTACGTTTTTGGAAGGCTTTCTCCAAGAAAGAAAAAAAAAACATTCCCCATTCACCACAGGCACTTCTGAAAAATGGCATTCTGTTGCACATCCCAAAGCCTTCTTTTGTGACTCAGAGAGCACCAGATACACAGCTCAACTGTTCTGCTCTCGTCTTTCAAAGTGGCGATGCAAGATAAAGACCTAATTCTCAACAGGTCCAGCAACAGATAAGGCTTGAGCTTCAGGGCACTTCACATGATAGAGCTTCTCGGTGAGCTCCCAGAGGGCCTTATCTGATACAAGGAGTTCCGATCAGAAACCGTGGAGTGGGATACATCCCAGGATGATTCTTTCCTCCACAGATGTGACCGTCAGTCCACCTGCCAAATACCTATAAGCTTATATCTTTTGCATTACAAAAAAAGACAAAAACTACTGAGCTTTGGTAAGTAAGAATAATCTGCTCCTTTATGTTTGGCAAACTGATAATGCAGCCTGTTTGAGGGTTTGGAATGTAGATGTGAATAAGGTGTGTTGGAGGGGAATGCATTACAAGTAACGCACGTTACTTAATCAGATTACTTTTTCAAATAAGTAACTTTGCAAGTTGCACAGCTGAAAGGTTTATTTGAGCTGCTCCCTCTACTGTGCAGGCAAGAATTTGCACTTCCTTTAGCCTGAGACTTCACTTTTGGTGTGAAAATGCCTTTAGATTTGCACAAAAAAAAAAAACTTTTTTTTCTTATTAAAAAACAAACAAGCCCAGCCCTGGTGACAAAAAGTAATGCAAAGTAATGTAACGCATTTCCATAATAAAGTCATTACTTTTAAAAGTAACTTTCCCCAACACTGTAAATAAGGGAATCTTAGTAAGAACGGCGAGAGTGACACTTTATATATAAGAGTCTGGCAACACAGTGATTTTGATTTTGCATGTTTTGGAGAGAGTTCAGATACTGGATGAGCTGATGTAATATGTAATTCTGACCAGGGTGCAAAAATGTATATGCAGTGCATAGGGGCACTGCCAACACTGATCTTGCACAGCAGATGTGCAGTTGCGCCCCTTATTGCCCCTTTTGCTTACACTGCAAAAAAACGTTTTCTTACACCGTGTCCTAGCCAGCCACGACACAACGCTGCGACACGTGATTACAATGTATCTTTTTCATGTTAATCTAAGTTTTTGTCCTAACCAGCCGCCATGGGGATACGCACCATGGCTGAAACAACAACATACAAAGTATGACAATGATAATCTCAGGTACTGATTATGTGCTTTATTTAATGTTAAAAGAATTTAATGTCAGTTTGAATATCATTTTGCGTACCTTCATAGCATACTAAAATAGCCATCAGTTGATAATTCACCTCAGATCTTGAAAATAAATTAAAGGAAACAAGTACGTTTAAACTGTGAACACAATGTGAACAAACAAGTGTATTCCATGACAGGGATTGTTTCAGTTACTCATTATGTATTTTTAATAATGTTAAAATGGTGTGATATTTATGAATTTGAGAAAGTACTTATTCATTCTGTTGCGAGTGCAGTGCTCTTGCAGAGAAAGCTCTACCCACACAATCTTCTGATTGGCTGTGATTTTTGATCGATTTTTTTTACATTTCGTCATGTCGCATCTAGTATGGACAGACAAATCGCTTGTCTCTGGAATCTTTTTGCACTACATCTGGTTAGGGCACAGTGTTACAATTGAATCAGTATTATTGTCTTGTTTTCCAGTAATGATACAAACATATAAGCTATTTTTTTATATAAAAGTTGCATGAAATATTAAGGTCTAGATCGATTTTTTTAATATTATATGTACTTTTTCACCATTCTTGTGGAGAAAAAAAATTACATGGAAGGTTTGTCTACCATGTCTGTCTTTGTGGATTTTAAATTCACACTGAGAGATGATTATTTCCAGTGACCCTTGAAGAGAACATCATTATATCTTAGTTTAGTCAAAGATGGCTAAACATCATTATAAGACCCCAAATTAATCTTGAATGGACATTTAAAATGAGCAAAGGATTGAACAACCCCTTAAACTCATAATTCTGCATCAGTTTTAGAAATAACTTAAAAACTCCACAGATTTTGGGATTGGCAAACTAGGTCTCTTGACCAACATATAAGAGGGGAATTTGCAAAGAATGAATTGTGCAAAACGATAGTGTTATTTAATTTATTATTTGCACCACATGTGAGTTCACACAGAAAAAAGTTTGTTAAACTGATTAGTGAATAATGCAGGTTTTTCCACTGAAATGCCAAATGCAAAAAGTGACAACATTTTAGTGAATTGGCCACTAAATTTATGTATTTTGAAACTGAAAAACTCAAAGTTGAAAGATTTCACATGTTATTGACAATCTTTCATAAGGGGACTCTCAGCCATGGGATTGAGAGAACAGGATGAAAGATGGCCAGAGATAGATACACTTTCATATCAGTTCAAAAAGAGGCCTGGCTGCTTTCACCTCACAGGAGAGATCATACAAGAGATCAAGAACCCATCTCTTTTTCATGGGTTGCCAAGAATTTAAGGTGAGCCAGAATTTCACAGACTTCAGGTTGTTTTCTCACTCAAACTTTAATGTTCATGAGATCTCACCTATTTATCGCTGAACTTTAGGCTGGATTTTTGCAGTTTTAGCATCTCATTTTTGTTTTTTCAAAATCCAGACACAAAATCACCTACAGTATATGTAGGTTGCCTGAATCAGCAAAATATTTTTCAAATGATTATTAATTCATGTAAGATCATTTAAACTCACCGCTGCTCAGAAATGTCAGCATTTCTGTTTCAGATTCATGATGTAAAATCTTAGTGTATTAGACCAGAAACAGAGAGAGATGAACTACATAATATGTAAAACTGAGTGTTGCATTTAAAGCCTGGCCTATAATAACATGCGCATGGAACCATATTAATGTATTTACACGCTTTATGATGCTTGCATTTCAAAGCCATTAAAATAATCATTATTGATATGCAGAGTAATATACTTGTACATTACATTTTAATTTCACTCAAAGCATTTTAATATTTAGCAGTTTTGGCTTTTAAATTCTATCTTCATTTTGTATTTCTGTTTAATAAATATTTATTTATAGCAAATAATTGGTATGAGTAGTCATTGAATAGTCATTCTACTGTACCACTGACTCCCTGTTGAAGATCCCTAATTTAGACTTTTGTTTGTGGATTTTATTGTTTTATTGTTTTTTATTTTCATTATTTCTTTTTTTTTATTTTTTATTTTATTGTTTGTGGATTTAGAACGGACTAGCACAGATCAATGTATCACAGCCACATCAGTCTGTAGATCACTAAACGAAGAAACAATTTTGGGCAGTAGCATTGCACTATAGTAAAAAAAAAAATTGTGAAGCCATGTTTCTCAGTAGCGAGATGGTTGCATCACTAATTTTGCACTTAAACCTACACGTTGTGAAATTCATGCTATAATACCTTGTACAGTACTTATACAGAACATTAAAAATTTTTAGCAAGGCTTGGGTGAAGCTTTCTCATGACTCGTATCTGTTTATAAACATCTCTGAGAATGAGTCTGTACTAGAAAGAAGTTGCACATCTTGTTCGGGAAGTAGTGGTGACAGCTTGAATACAAGACTCCACCGCCCTCCTATGAAATAAATGGCCCAGTTGTTGACATGATCAAAACATTCCGGGCACCATCATTTTCCAAGTGCAAAAAAATGAAGACCTTCACATCCATTAACCAGAAGTCACAGCAGCAGATGCACTTTCTTCACCAGCTGAGTAGAGTCTGTCTCTAGAAGCCAATTTTCAGCCACCTTCCGCTGACATCTCTGAGTCCATTTCAGCCACATCAGTCATGGTCTGATTTGGTCCTGCATCTCCCTGTGACACAGGACAGCTGCAGCCGCTCTCAGACTGTCAGAAAGGATCGCACACTGTCACCTGCACTGAATTCCAGCACTGCTCCAGGCAGCATGTGGCTAATCACACATCATTGTTGACCCATGCCTTTTCAATCGGGTCAATTAATATCATATTAAGAGTGTGGAAGAATCTCCAATGATTCACTGTGAAAACGTCTAATTGCCCTGACCAGCTAATTATTTAACTGTCACAGATCTTTATCCCACGCTCCCATAGGAAAGAAAAATCATTCTCAAATCTTTCTAATACCTCAGTTATGTCATCAACGGTTTCATGCTACTTTTAGTTCATCTTAAAGCTGCAGTCCATAACTTTTTTTGGTTAAAAATTATCCAAAATAAAAATTTTGAGCAAGTACATAACCAGCCAGTGTTCAAAACTATCTCTTTACCGTAACCCGATTCATAACGGTGAGCTTGTAATAATTTTTTCTAATTCGAGTGGTACTGGTGGGTTTCCGCGGGAAATTCGAGCCTGCCGCCGTTCGTCTTTGCGTCATTACATTACATAAAGAAGGAGTCCCAGCTAGTAGGCTATATGGCATGTGAGGATGCTGCAGGTGGCAGATCATTTGTAGCCTTTTATCCCAGCAGCTGGAATAATTAAACTTATTATTTTGATGGCGGATTGTATGGTATGACAAATTGACATTAGAGATTAGACTGTACAGAAATTGAAATCTACAAGTAACGCTAATACACACTAAATACACGTAGTCACGCAATGCTGATGTAGTTAACATTAACAATTTGAGAACAAAGTATAACAATAATAACAATTTGCACGGTTTGATGTGATATGAGCTAATCGATCGTTAGATTTAATCACCATTGGTAGCGTGATTTATTGTAATGCTTTTTTTCTCAGTTGGTCAGAACAGAAGTGGCAAATGTGTTGATATGACATTTTCCAGTGAAAATTCTTATTTTGGTCATACTTCCAAGACTACAATCTGTGATTCCGAAGTACAGTATCCACACCAGTGTGGGTGATACACGTAAAGATGATAATTCTGCAAATAACTGCAATTGCAGGTTGCAAACAGAGATGGTGACAAAGAGGGAAAACTTGCGGACTGCAGCTTTAAAGAAAAATAAATTTAAGATAAAACATCTGAGACAAAGTTGATTTTTAAATACTGAAAGGCTTAAAAGAGAGACCACAAAAAAAAAATAAAACTTTAATCTGGGCTGATCTCTCTCAGCTCTCAGTGAATATCTAGAGTAGTTTCTCTGCATGAACTGTTTGATTTGCAATAACAACAATATTATAATTATTATTCTGTCTTCAGAAAACAGCTCCAGTCAGTTGATTACTGTCTCTTTACCTCTTCAAAAACAAAGAATGTCTTTTTGCATGCGCTGCATGCCATAGACTGTGATTTTTGATCATTTCGTGTTATTTTCATAACATATTACGTGTGTTGCATTGGTTGAATGACAAGTTCAGTTTTTAAATAAATGTTTTGATCTAATGTTGATGTATGTACAATGAAATTAGTGTTGATATTGTTAACTAAAACTCTTAAAAATAGTTTTTGGTCATTTTGGTATTAAAGCTGAAATAAAATAAAATAAAGTATAAGATGAAAAAAAACAAGTTAGAAATCTTGCCTTGGCAACTAAATGAAATTAAGTTTAAATTGAAGTACAGAAATTACTAAAAGTAAAAATCTAATAAAAATGAAAGCATACAAATATAACAAAGCATAACAATATTACTAAAACTTAAATAAACGAAAATAGAAAATATACAAACAAGATTCAAAATATTGATAATGTTTTAGTATATAAATAATACTAAAATAACTATAAAATACAGTAATTTATATGCAGGCCTTGTGGCATGTTCATTACATATATAGTTCTTTAGAACAGGATTTTGTGCTTCTAAGAAATTATTCTTATAAGAAATGCTGAGTTACTGCCTTACTGTAGACAGATTTCAAAGCATGGCCTTCAGTCTGTACCCACACTCCAAAAAACTTTTATCTGGACCAAAATGCACATGCTTCCTTAGCCTACTGCATGTGAATACTAATATCTTGTGCAGTCTGCATCCTCGTGTTGCTATGATAGCTTGTCTTCTCTGAGGTCTTGTCGATAAATATACCTACACTGTGATAGAAATTTACCATTACTTGCTCATTAGCAGTCTCGGTTAATTGTCATTCTGTAGTAAGAATTAAATCCCACAGAATTGTATGGTACTGAATGGTAATGGATGATTCTGAGACTGTGATTTTCAGATTTGACTTTATTTTCACTGGCCCCATCAGTGGCTTAATAGTTAATGCTTTTGCAATGAGCAGTAAAAACATAGCCTACTTTTACCACAGTGAGAAAAGCACGGAAGATAAAAAGGATAATATAAGCGAGACTTAACCGAGGAGACTAATTCTAAAAGTTCACGTCAGCAACCGCTGATTTATTAGCCAGTATAGCTGCATGATAATGCAGAGATTCATTCAAAGCATGTGTGAACATAGATATGAGAGTGTGTGTACCTGAGATTTATATTGAACCGTTTCTGTAATGTATTCCACACTAGATTTATACTTTCATGTTTCCCATAGTTCTCAGTGACTTATAAGACACAACTCACAAGAACTGATTTCTCAGACTAACGAGGTGGTTCTTGTAATAAAGGAGTGCAAGAATCCTCCTAGTTTGCACATCACACTCTTATCTCATAAAAAAAGGAATGAAATTGAAAAAAAAATGGTAGATAGCTTTTTCCTTTGTTATTTGAACTTTTTTTATGGCAATAAAAATAAAGATTCTCTTTAGGTTATTAAAAAAAAAAAAAAACTCCCTGTAACCTTGTTGTGAAATAAAAATTAAAGATAATTATTTGAGAACATTTTGTATGCTTCTCTTTAAAAAAAAAAATGAAATAAGAGCACATGTTCCTAGAACTTTATTAATTAGTTTTCAATAAATAATCATTTAGGAAGCATATGCTATCGTTAGAGGAACATTCTTGTTTGCTGGGAACAAGCTTTCAAAACAGGCCCACCAAGTTGTCACAGTTATCTGGACTCATTCACCTTTAGTTTCGTTTTCATGGACTTTGTTTTGTTTTTCATCACTCATCAGACCATCACACCTGTTCTTCATCTCCTCATTATCACTGTGTATTTAGTTCCTCATGTTCACTTTGTGTTTGACGGTTGTTGTTTGTGTATCGTGCACCCTGGGCCTGTACCATGAAGCCGGATTAGCTGGCTAGCTAGGTAAGTTTCAGATTAGTTTGCGCCAATCCTGGGTTTTAGGTACCATGAAAATGACTTGGCTTTTAGTGGTGTTCATTACCATAGTAATTTACACTCCACGACTAACCTGCTCTGGGGTAGGTTATGTTCTTGGTCAGAGATCTCAAACCAAATTTGGGCCAATCGGATGTGAGCTAAGTGAACTGACACATCCAATACAATAAAGTCACTCCCCCAGTTTCTCTTCCTCTAAATTAAAGGTCACTATTTAAATATGAGGTCAAATATTTAACGATGAAATTGTCTGGCTTTAATGATAATTACTTAGAATTATTTTTATGATTTATATATAATTTATAGGGATGCACCGATACCGATACTAGTATCGGTATCGGGCGATACCAAGCTCATGTACTTGTACTCATATTAGTAAAAATACCCCCGATACCAGATCGGTTCTCCTTGCGCCTGAATGGTCAAATGCACACATAGTTGTCTATATGTCCATCGTGTGGATTATCTCACGTAAGTACAGTCAGTTATG
Source organism: Anabarilius grahami (assembly GCA_003731715.1). Taxonomy (NCBI): domain Eukaryota; kingdom Metazoa; phylum Chordata; class Actinopteri; order Cypriniformes; family Xenocyprididae; genus Anabarilius; species Anabarilius grahami. The sequence continues at coordinate 6,021,661 of RJVU01062584.1, read as the reverse complement.
CCTTAAGTGGACGTAAACATTTGGGTGAAAACAGGATCAGTATCCATGGATTCGGTCTTAAAGGGACCGTAGCCTATTTGTCATTAATGTTAATAAAACAACAAAATATGTTAAATAAATGTATACATGGTAAATAAACCTACTGTATCTGAAAAACAAGTTTATTTAATTTGTATCTCTATAGTATTTGTTGTATTGTTTGTAACTTGTTTGTAAATTTCTTTTTATATAACAACAATTCTATATATTGGTAATTATGCCCTTTGAAGGTTATTGGACTCTGTGAAATTTTTGTTCTTTAAGTTTGTGACAAGCACATAAAAATTATTACTTTTTTCATTTGAGTAATAATAAAGAAGCTGTCCTACATTCATTAGTCTCACTGTGTTGTGCTTGGAAAACTGCAACATCACCAAAAAAAAAAAAGAGAGAGAGAGAAAGTAATAAATGTATAGGTATCGGTATAGGCGAGTACTAGAAAAAAAGTATCGTTACTCGTACTTGGTCCTTAAAAAATGGTATCGGTGCATCCCTAATAATTTATATAATATATATATATGATATATATTATTATTAATCCATTGCACAAGCAATTTTTTTTTAACAGTTATTATTAAGCATTTAGTTTCAATGAATATTAATCAAGGCTGTCAATAGATTACATTTTTTAATCGCGATTAATTACGCACCCTTAATCACGCACTTATCGTGAAATTAAGCATACACCATTTATCATGTTTAACATGTCCATTTTGCCATCATTGCCTATATCCAGCAAAGTAAACCATCAGATTGAAGTGTGATTTTCACAAAACTACATTTTTCAGCTTTTTTCAAGGTAAATTTAGATGTATTTCCAGAAAAGGACACCAAATAACCAAATGATATGATTTTTATATAATTCAAACATTTATGTACGCTACACCAAAGCACCCATAAAAAAAATCACGGCAAAAAACGTTTCAGAATTCACAGTGCAACAGCAAAGAGCTTGTTTACATTTTAGACAAGTTAAGTTGCAATACTGAACAGGACCACATGGAGATGCCAAAAAAACCTAAACCAACTGCCTTGACCTGCATAAGTAGTAAAGTACACAGCAACATACATCAGACAAATCCAAACATTACCCTGACTGTGTGTGAAAACAACATGAATGTACTGAAACGTGTCTGTGCATAAATACAAATGTGCGATCAGTGCATCGAGAGCGCTCATTTGCGCATAACGGACTCACACGTGCTTCTGTACGTCACCGCAGTCGTCTTTACTCTGATTGCAATCCTCATCCATCAAATTTCATAGCAAGAAGCTGGTTTGGTTTGCTTTATCCAGCCGAAAAACATTTTTCATATCATCTGGCCATACAGCGGTGGGATGTTTCGACGTTCAGTTCAGACAGGAACGCGATGTGGGAGGGCTCGCGCTCTTCAGATACAATGACCCAATATGAAAGAGAGTTCGTGTTTTAAAGCAAAACAGACACTGGAATTAATAATTCTCTCTGCCATCTCTGATATAATCAGCATAGACTTTAAGATCATCTGCATGGTGTAAATTACGTTATGACGCAATTTCACATGCTTCTGTAATTCCGTAAAAAAATAATTTGATGCATTTAACGCATCAAGGATTTTGAATTAATCGCATGCGTTAACGCATTAACGTTGACAGCCCTAATATTAATATATAGAATTCACATTTCACGAGTTTACACGTACATGAAATCAAAATACAGTAATTCGTATAGTAATTTATGCGTATTTGGCATGCTGTCCGGGGGAGGGCTCTGAGCTCGGAATTTGGCCCGAACCCCGAGTACTCCCCCTCCTTAACTGGGACAGAAACCAGCCAAGAGTGAGGTGATGGGGTGGTGGAGGGATGCTGTGAAACTTGTCGGCTTCCTCTTGCACTGATTGGTTGATTACCAATAATAAAACTTAATGTAATATAAATAAGCTGTAAATTCTTTAAATATGACTACATGTGTAAATATGACTACCTTACATGTTTCAGTCTAATTCTTCATATTGTTTAATCTCGTAACCTTCAGCAAAAGAGTTCTGAATCTCGCTGCCTCTCTCGCGAGAAGTGAATCACAGTTTCTCTCTGTTGCAAGGCATGTGATTGGCTGTTTGCCACTGATGTCACGCATTCATGTGCAGGCGCTCCACAAACTCAGGATCAAAGCCTGAGTTGACAGAGAAAGTTGATGATCAGCATCATGGTAACAACAAAGCCAGATTGGAGTTGTTTGGTTTTGTCAACTCGAAACTAATCCTATAACCCTGAGTTTGTTCAACTACCATCATGGTACAGGCCCCGTTTTACTTCATCTTGGATTACCCTGTGTTTATTCTTTTATTAAAACCTTTGTGTTGGAACTCTTCTTCGTCTTCATAATCTTCATCTGGTTACACAAGTATCTTATTTTTGTTCTGTGGTATAAGTGAAGTGAAATGAAGTGAAGTGACATGTGGCCAAGTATGGTGACCAATACTTGGAATTTGTGCTCTGCATTTAACCCATCCAAGTGCGCACACACACAGCAGTGAACACACACACCGTGAACACACACCCGGAGCAGTGGTAAATGTCACTCACACATTTACCACTGTAAATGTGGTAAATTCACACATAAATTCTTTCTTTAAATAAATCATTTAACTCACAAAATCCTACATCCAGAATTTACTACAAGAACCCACAAAAAATTCAATGGAAAGACTTTTAAAAACACCCATAGTATGCTTAATAGTATGCTAAACAAATTTTAATATGTAAGAGAGAGACACTGATTAATGAACAGCTTTCAAGGAATGTTTGGGTGATTTGATGAGGGGAAATTGCAGTAGCCTTTGTCTTTTGTGTAAATGTGACAAAATGACATCTCGGTAGATTTCATTCATAATACGATTATGCTAAAATTGTGACAGAGCTAATTGCCTGTGAAAGCGTGTTTATGTTTTATTCTCCTCATCTTAGAGGTGCCTTCATTTGAATGTCTTAGTGCATTTCCAGCTCTCTGAAAATTAAAGCACAAAGTAAATGAGCTGCGAAAGAAGAGTGCCTCTTTAAATACCTGCCATCTGTAAGTGCCACGTACCTGACGCTCTCTCGCTTAAAGTGGCTGAATTCACTTTCATTTACGTGACAATACCAAAAGGATAAATGCTTATCTGCATAATTCAGCAAAAATGGAGCTTGTCAAGATGGTTCTGCACTTCAGAATCAATCACTACATAGTGGACTCTCTCTAAACAACCAGTACAGATACTTTATTGTGAGTTTTTCATTTAAAAACACATTCAATATCATAATTCATTTCACGGAGGAGAACATCTGCAGTCTACTTGAAAAACTTTTCTGCATGTGAGAGTCTGCGGTTTGAAAGGACTCATTCAGCAAACATGGCGGAGAGCCTCGACTGGCAGACTGCCACCAAATGCAAATGGCCTCATTAATGACAGTGCGCAGTCAGTGGCGAGGGACAACATGTGTCATTAATGGGTAAATTACACCATTATGAGAGGGTCCTTGTGAGACGCAACCTATAAAGAGTAGTCTTGTTGGAGATCTGGCATGCTGGGTCACCCACAATATGGAATAACCACCTGTGTGAGAGCTGCTTGTGTTGTTTTGCATAATTGCCTGCTGCAAAATTTGATACATATTCATAATGCGTCATTCAACCCATATCACAATTATTGAGTCCCATTGTTGCAGGTTTGTCACGGATTTTAATTCAATAACATGCTCCAAGGACTTTGCAAATACATAGATAGAAAAATAGCTTTGGTTAATATATCCTGAAAGGTCCTACTTTCTCTCCAGATGATAGGGTTTTGATGCTGATGCTTAAAATGGACACCTGCATCACATCTTCAACTTGTGCAACAGCATTACTAAATGAATGACATAATGTCTCCTTGAAACTGAAGCAAAACGCTGAGAAGAGAAAAGAAAAAAGACCTAGGGAACAACAATACAAATAACAAGAAATAGTGAAAAGAAAAAGGAAGAAATCCAATTTCTGAGTTGATGTGTGCAGCAAGGGCCCTACGGGTCTTCAGTCTGGGAGCAACTTGTTACTCTGTGTATTGTGGGTGTTGCAGGAAAAACAATCTCACTAATGGATGTTTCTGTGCCTTCCTTCTGAAGGGGAGAGGTGATGCAGAATGGTCTTGGAGGAACGTGAAACAGGACTTTTTTTTCTTCTGCTTTTCACCCTTTTTTTTCAACCAAGATGCGATGCATGAATTCCTCACACAGTAACTGATAATTGGAGTCTTCCATCTAGGGCAGAAACAAGCATAATAAAAATACACAGTCCTTCTAACTCATATGACAAAATATATATTTTTGAATTCTTTAAAATATCTTTATATTTCAAAATATGGCCAAAATACCTTGCTAATACACATTTATACATTTTTGATAAGTTTTAGTTACTTATAGATCTTATGCGTCAGAGGAAACAAGCACGCAGCCAGAATTTTGTTGTTTGACATTCCGTTTTTGTAGCTCTGTATATTTCTATGGCATCGCTGTCAAAGAGTAATTAGCTGAAGTGGATTTACATATTGTAGTGTTAACGAAAGTTATCATGAGCATTGTAATATTTGAAGCGCATATTTGAGGTACATTTTGTAATATATTTTGGATTTTGAAGGTTTAAATAAAATATATTTTCAATTTAAATATAGCTATGCTATTTACAATATATATTTAGCATATATTTGAAATATATTTTGTCCAGAAAAAAATATCTGGCTTTTACAAACTAATTTTTTAATCAAGGACCCCTTTCATAACCCTAAACTGCTTGCGGACCATATCATTGTTACTGATTTGATCATATGATTAGCTGTACATTTGTTTTTCAAATACTTGTTTGCTTTGAATCAAACATTGTACTGTTTTTATTTGGTTGGTTTGGTTCAAGATCTCTTTGTTGAAGAATAGACATTTAAAAAAGGCAAAAAAGTTATTCCGTAACTAAGGCCATTACATAAGTAAGCAGTTGCTGTTGTGCTGTTATTGCCTGGAGTTGCGATGCACCCGTTTAAAAAATCTTGGTCCATAGGATGATAGGAAGATTTGTAATGCGCATTCATGTTTATATTAAACAGATGTCCACAAATTTATCATTGACTCGATTGCAAAGTGTGTGGAGATTTATATATAATCCATACATATAATTCAAATGTGTAAGACTTAGTAGGTTATTGTGTTTGTTCTTAGTCTAATCATCCACTCACAATGTTCTCTGAATGCATGAATCCTTGGCAGAAATATCATATTAATTAGCAATTTGAACTTTTTTTAAAAAGCCTTTTGTCTGGCTCCGCTCAGAGAGGGCGATATTCCTAAGCCCACTCTCATAAATCTTTGGCAAAGTCTTGGGAGTACAAACACAACTGGGCCAGCAGCACTTGCTGTAATAGGCCTTATCTTACTGTAGGATTAGTGCTCAGCAGAGCAAAAAACGCCATTTTGCCACAGCCATTTGGGAGAGCATTAGGAAGTTCCACATAATGCTTTTTCTTTGTGATCTTTCAAAAAAAGAAAAAAGAAATCAAGTTATGCCACTCAAGTTCAACGTCCTTTACAAAGGGCTTCAGTGGGAGCAGGAGTATTGTTAAATGAAGTAAAAAGCAGAAAACTTTAGTTATGGAAAAAATAAAGTGAAACATGAAACTCACAGTTAGTTCATTGTGCTGTAGTCATGAACACTAGGTCTTTGGTAAGCCATGCTGTCACAAAAATTTGCAAAAAAACATTTGTTCTTCTATTCAGAAGTACTTTGCCTCAAATTTTGTGGTAAGCCAATATGCAATATGCCTGTAATTCATTTAAAAAAAGACATTCTTAAGTTTAAGCACATTGGAGTGAATGAATGTGGCAGAGGCATCAAAGGCCCTTTGATCAGTTACACCAGAGGGGGATTTTTTTTTTTTTTTGTACAAAATCATGAAAAGTAAGGGGAAGAGGTGAAGACGCTGAGTTGATATGATTTATAACGGGGGCCCGGGGTAAATGTTTCAAGTGCTCAATGGGGCGCTCAATCGTGCAGGTGCACGTCTTTTGTCACAGTATACCAGGCAAGCAGGGCACTCTTGGAGCATCCGGCGGCTCAGATCAATAGCTTCCCATAAATGTGTTAGCTTTGAGTCAAGGTTTGGCTGTTTGAGACACCATGTCTTATTTTGTTTCATCTTTTGATGAGCGTCAGTCATTGACAGGTGCCATCTATGTGACTGCGTGATCAGTGTCGCTCAGGGTGACACTGACAGGTGCATAGAAGGCCTGCTGTTGGAATGTTCAAATTATTCCTTGTTATTTTAAAGCTGCACTACAGAACTTTGGCCTCTCTAACTCTATGGTTTTTAGATGATTTCTGTTGAATTAGCACAGCCATGCTACTAAAATCTATTTTGTACTTATATACTGACATCCACCATAATAACACTGAGGGTGTTGTGATGTGATGTCCATTGTCCAGTTCACGAATGAATCTTTCTTTTGAACCAAATTGGACTGAATCATCTGAAACAGTTTGCAAGTCAGCACAGATCTACAAGTTACTCAATCAAAACTCATTTTCGGACGTGTCTGACAGTCACTCAAACTTGAAATGAGCCAATATCCAGGAGTATATGATCCTATGATGCCGTTTTTTACCATCTCATTAGCATGACACTTTCATGTTTTACACTTTTTTCGTACGTAGAATACGGAAGGCGGTCTGGCGGAAGCTAGATATTTTACTTCATAACTTGTTAAATATGGATTTTTTTTACACAAACGCATCTTTCACTTCAGAAGGCCTTTATTAACCCCCTGGAGCCATGTGGAGTACGAGTTTATGATGGATGGATCTAGATGGAAGCACTTTCTTCAGCTCATACAGTGACCCTTGTTCACTGCCATTATAAACTGCTCAGATGCGTCAGGATATTTATTAATATTTCTCTGATTGTTTTCATCAGAAAGAAGAGAGTCATACACACCTAGGATGGCTTGAGGGTGAGTAAAGCTTGGGCTAATTTTCATTTGAAAGTGAACTAATCCTTTAATAATAGAATTGCGAATAAGAAACTAATAAACAATATGAAGTGTCACACAGGGAATTATGGGAATGTCAGTTTATGGCTTTTCACTGTAAATTATTAGATGATTTGTTCTTTGTGCTTCCAAAAATAGTACAATGTAAGGTTTTCCCTTTTATATATATCTATAAGCATTTGATTATTAAAAATTTGATCTCTTGCTAATGATAATATGGGTAGATTCATAAAGTACCGTAGGTTCTAAATACACAAATATAATATAACACACACAGGTTTTTTTTTGTTGTTTTTTTAAATGTTTTTTTGAAAGAAATTAAGTTAATTTAAAAAAAATCTAAATTTTTTTAATTTATGCTGTCTGGACTTGGCATATTAAAGCTGAATAAAAGAAAAATGTAGCTATTACTGACTTAAACTGCACTTTATACAATATGATTACATTTACATTTAATCATTTAGCAGATGCTTTTATCCAAAGCAGCTTACAAATGAGGAGAACAATAGAGGCAATCAAATCAACAAAAGGGCAACAATAAGTAATTGCAGTGACAAGTCTCAGTTAGTCTAGCGCTAGAAAATAGAACAGAATTAGAATAGAATAGTAAGAGCTAGTATTAATGGGTCGAGTGTTGACGAAAAAGATGCGTCTTTAGCCGTTTCTTGAAAATGGCTAAAGACTGAGCTGCTCTGGTTGAGTTAGGCAGGTCATTCCACCAGCAGGGAACAATCAAGGTTAAGGTCTGTGAAAGTGATTTTGTGCTTCTTTGGGATTATAATTAGGCGGTTAAACATTTAACTGCAATAAAAAAAAGTTTAACTTTCATGCTGAGTCCTGCTGAAGTTAGTAAACCCACAGCTGGGTAACCTGGTACCACTTACAGTAATCGTTAAACGTAAACAAGTAGAGATCGATTATTATTTGGGTGGTGATAATGGATAGTGCTGATGGAGGAGAGCATGAAAACATATCCAAAACAACTTAAAACTTAATGCCAACAATTTTTTTTTTTTACTTTCACTCAAACAAGCAACAATCCTTTTCCCCCCTGTTGTTGTTTTTTTTAAACAATTTCAAACTATATGCTACCGACCAACAGTATAATTACATTCTATTAAAATCTTTCTGTCTGGAAATGACATATATTCTGTTCAAAGGGTTAACAAGTTTTTAAAACGAAATAATATAATGCATTTTTTTTTCTTCTCTTTCTAAAAAAGGCAATTGCACAATTGGTAAAGAGTGGTTTGTTTTGGTTTATTTTCTCTTTCTAACCAAATGTACAACCATTCCCCTTACGGCTGAATAAAACCCATCTGAACATGTGCGATGTTCCCAGGTGAATCTGTAATGTGAATTGATGAAAACAGGAGCGCTATAATTTGTTTCCATTAAGCAATCCTGTTACAGCCAAATATTCTGCATTGAAATGAAATGCCATAAAATGACTAATGATGGTAAACCGCAAAAGTTACTTGATCTCTCTGACACAGTGAGCTCTCTGCAAAAACAAACAAAAACCCAGGGATACATGCTGTAGTATATTTATGTCGGTTTCACAACATGTTAAGTGTGAGTTATTGATTTTGTTGTTTATCAGCAAAGACAAAGCACGAGAGATCTGGTCTGGAGTGAATCGGCTGGATAATATTGGCAGGTTGTATTGTAAAATGCCACTTTGTTGGCATTATTAACTTTCACTGCCAGCATATTGTCCTTTTATGATAAAGGATATGTTTGAATGGTAATTTGGCTTGCAGTTCATTGAAGTATGGGTTTTGTGATGCAAGTGGAAAGCTATTGATTTCATTTCAAGAATCTTATATCACTCTCCCAGGGAGTTTGACTTTTAGTTGACTTTTTTAGAAAGGAGATGTGGATGTGGGATCCCTTTGCAAAAAAGGAGCTGCCCAATTATCATGCATTTGATAAGAACCTTAACAGACCAAAAGTCTTGTGAAAGGGCTTTGCTAATAGCCTCAAAGAACTGCACTTTGTCCCTTTGGGGTTAATGTTCCAGTAACCAATTACATTGGCAAATCAAGGGGGGCCAAAGCATCGCTGGGTTCAAGAGTTGGCATGCACTGTGCAGGTTCACTTGTTAAGACACAGAGGTAGGGTATTAAGGTTTATAAAGGGTGTCAGGCAGACATAAATCTCAGGAACACTAAATAAGAAAGAGATTAGGAGGCCTTACTATTAATAATGTATTTCTTGCCATTTACAGTATGTGTCACTTACAAAAGGCCAGTGTGATGTTATAAATTACATTGCCATGTGAATTCTCATATGTTGTATTTGCCATGTAGTTTTCTAGGTCATTTTGGTTAATTAACTGCTAGATATTTAAATGAAAAAAATGTTCAGCCTCTAGTCTTTTCTAGTCACTCACACACCAAATGAACTTTCATTTTAATTGGTTCTTTGCATGTTGTCATATTCTCATTGGACACTATAAAAAGCATCATGATTTTTTTTTTTTTTCTTAGTCTTCTTTTATTTCGCACACATTTAGATTTCAGTGCCTAAAGTCATTTCAGTGCCTAAAGTCATCAAAATAAATAAATAATATTGACTTTTATTTAGACCAAGTAACTTTGCAACTACATGTCAACATATCTACTACCCCAAAGCCAGTCTACTAATACTCTAATGAGAGTTATTTGACATGTAGTTGCAAAGTTCCTTACAGTTAGTAGAAGGCCTAAAGTGGACCATCGAAGTAAAGTGTAAACCAATTAAACTAATAAAATGCTATTTATATACAGTATATCTAATTTGGTGTAATATCATTTGACTTGAAAGACTTGATTTTATGGACGATATTCTTTTTTTTTCTCTCTGTCCAATGCAGTTAGTCGTCTGTTAAAATGTAGGAGGCATATTTTTGATGCCATATGTAAGCTTCAAAGGAAACTACTGCTTTTTAATGCTCATGTAGAAACGTAAAGCTCTCTTGTCAGTGAGAAGTAAAATTACATTGACTTTTTAAAAGATATGAGAGGAAACCAAACTTCATGTTTGTTTCTTCCTCACGCCCCCCTCTTTACTGTATTTATTCTTTGAAGTAGTTGAGACAGTCTGTAGAACCGAAACCATGCTTGATATTTCCCAAAGGTGTTAAACAAACACGGCATCATGAAGTGCAACACTCTCCCACTCGATTGCCAATGTGCAGCCCCATGGGCAAAGCTGTCAATGTGAATCTGTGTGCTTACACATCTGCTGCTCAGGTATGAGTTTATTTCAGGCAGCACACGATTCATATCCAGATTTAATTACTGGAGAGTTTGCCGCTTCGGGCCCTAGGAAGGTAGCTCTTTTGGAAATCCCAAGTGCAAGTAGAAAAGACATTTATTAAAGCTGCTGTCAGCTGGTATTGTAGTTTTCCATTAGCTTCTTAAAACTGTGCCTTCCTTGATTTGTCACCCTGTTCGCTCTTGCATTTATCTGTATCAGTGTTGGGAAAACTACTTGAAACCTGTAGATTTCCAGGTTAGTTAAACTACAGTCAAGCTATTTTTTAAAGAAAATAATCTGATAATAAAAAGTAGCTAACTACATTAAAACTATTTAAGGTAATATTCTCTTTTTTAAAATATAAAACTATGAGATTAAATCTTTTCTTTTTTCTTCTTTTTCTTTCTTTTCTTTTTTTTACAGTCAGAGCAGTATGTTTCTGGCACAAAAAAACAATGTTGATCTCAATTAGGGTGGCAGTATTAAACTTGAATGGTACATTTGGTGCATTTACATAAAATACAACTAAAAACACTCAAGTTCAATTATGCCATTCATCATCATTGTTTTCTGTTATACAGATTAGCTACTGAGTCAAAAACAAAGTGATATAAAGTAGAATTTATCCGAATATGTCTCAAAAAAGGATGTAAATCCTACATAGGCATTTACTGTGAGTACAGAGGTTCAGATGAATCAGTGAATAATTTCTGACTAAATGAATCAAAATCAGTCCCAGACTCCCAGTGCTGAGACAGAGAATATGTGTTGATTATTGCCTTAGCCCTCTTGGGTATCGCTATTGTTACATCCCTGTGTTGTGGGAACGACGCACTCTCTTTCTCTCGCTCTCTCTTTCTCTTAGATTCTCGTTGGTGGAGACTGGCACCAATCACCGTCCATCCGCTGGCATCACAAGCGTGGAAGCGTGGACAGGTAAGTATGTCACGTGACGTATATTGCGCACACGTAGGTATTGGACATTTGTAGTAGACACTAGGTTAGGTGAAAAAAACCACCCACTTTTGTTTTGTGTGTTAGTGTAGGCAGGGCGTCACGGACGCCAAAGATCTTTTCTTTTCCTTTCTTTTTTTGTTAGAGAGACTAGATACTTATTCACTTACTCATGGGGCTTGTTTTGCTTTTATTTATTTATTTGATCTGGCGACGTCTGCGTCCAGTTTTCCCCTATTGTTGTGTGTTGGATTAATCCCCAAACTGACCTGGGGAATTGTAAACACCGTAAATAATTTTCTTTATCTTCCATTTATCCTCCCTTTAATTTCTCACCTTGGCCTTTGTAACAATAAACACTTGCATTTCAACATGGCACACATCCTGCAGTTAGTCTCGGGTACGGAGCAGCCTACAATAAATAATGTTATACCTAAAATACCCCTCATAACACTCATGGTTTATAACACTATAGTTGCTTTGCAACACTGACATATAAAATGCAGCTTGTTGCTGTTTTATCAGGAAAATTATTATTCAGTCATCATATAGCCTACTTAAAGACAGATTTACTCCAGAATCCTGTCTTCAGCTGTTGTTTGTTGTAGTAGTATTTTCACAGACTTTATCTTAAGACTAAGCATTGTGAGAAATATTGTTAGCATGAGAATTTTGGTAGACGTTATGACCATATCGCCTGTGTCTGCTTGAAACTACAACAAAGGCAGCAGATCTTATCGTGTGCTGGTTTCCTCTAGCTTTAGTGTTGGCAGTGATAACACAACGCAGCCAAGCAGATGGAGGAGACACGCTTCTCTCCATTGTACAGGACAAGACAAGCTGCTGAGAGGGAAACTATACACAAGATTTAGTTGTGGAGCATATGCAAGAGCCGCAAGCCAAAAAAAGAGAAAGAAAACAGAATCTTATGGAAGTTAATGGAGGCAATCAATCATCTCGTCCCAAGAGACACAATTTCTTGTGATATGGGGAATTAAGATTCATACAGAGGGAGATGGATGTCGCCTTTGCATGTTATGATGGTAAACTTTAGTGTTGTGGAAGTTTTGCAAAGCTACATCCTACTCATAATTCAAAATCGCTTGTTAGCAACAGAGAAAGAAGGGAAAACTCAAGAAAAGTCATTGGGCAACTACTTTAATCAAAATGAATGCGCAGAATATGGGTTATACTGATAAATATCAGAAATTACACTAGCCATTTTATGTAGACACAGTATTGCAATTTACATCAATCATTAGAAGTTTAATGATCTCAACACTAAAAGCCATTTTGATAAATTATCTTCATTCACTTGTATTAGAAACCTTTTAGTAAATTGGGAAAATCATATATTAAAACTGCAAGGCATGTCTCCAAAAGCATGCTGTCTTGCCAGTGATTTATTTTTGTTTCTGTTGATCTCCACCTGAAAGCATTCAGTGACAATTTTGTGATTATTCTTGAGTTTTGTCCTTGAAATGCTTCACAAAAGAACAGGGGAACAACTGCTTATTGATTCCTAGCTTTTGAAAGTACATTTTCTATCATTACCTCAAACATCTATAATGTCTTTTGCGTCAAAGCACACTTATTGTTATTAGCCTACATTTTGCAAGTGTTTTTGAATTCATTGTGACACACTCAAAGCGAAAGATTTATATTTAATACCTAACAAAACCCCTCCTTGATCCAAAGAGTGTTCAACAGCTGAATGCCACACAGTGTCAGCTAAAATACTGCTTTCCTTCATTAGCCACTTAATGGCTCTGTATGTTTTGAAGGTTTGGCTGTATTGACAATAAATCCAGTTCAGTGAATTGCATATAAAACACAGAAGTCCATATGTCCATTTATATAACTTTTTTAATTTATTTATATAACATTAATAAACTTAAAAGTTTTTTTTTTTTTTTAAAGAAAAGGATAAAGAGACACTTCAGGGACAAACACCACATTCTCTTCAGTACTGTATATACATGTTTTGTGCACATTCCTGTGTACTGTGTCAGAAGAAGGAACAAAATACACTCCAGAACATGATAGTGTTTTCATATCTTTCAGCTCACTGCTTCGGATTGTATGAGAGAATAAATGTTTGACATGTCAGGGTCATTGTTTGACCTCAGAGGATGGACCAGCTCTCTTTTGCTTTGATTAGAAAAGTCTGACTGGAAAAGACAGATGACTGTTTGTGTCTGAGACCGAGAATGAATGCATTTACTGAATATACCATCAAGTAATGATTTTTATTAAATTTCCTTATTGATTTCTTTCAGCCAAATGTCATCTTGTGTTTTCTTCCTTGAAAATATAACATTGTAAGTGAAACATGAGGGGAAACAGCATATTTCATTTGTTGCCATTTCATACTGTTCTGCACAATATGAGAAAAAGATGGATGGATGGATGGATGGATGGATAGATAGATAGATAGATAGATAGATAGATAGATAGATAGATAGATAGATAGATGGATAGATAGATAGATAGATAGATAGATAGATAGATAGATAGATAGATAGATAGATAGATAGATAGATAGATAGATGGATGGATGGATGGATAGATAGATGGATTCAGTTTTCACAATTTACATAATAAACAATGTCTATGCTTATTATAATAATAATGAGTCCTCAACTATTCCCTCTGATGAAGGCGAATAGCCAAGAGAAACTGAATCTGCAAACCATAAAAGACTCCTGGTGTAGTGAGCTTTGCCAACACAGCAGTCTATTAATGTCATCACCTTTAGACCATGTCACGAAGCCAGCAAAATAATGGTGCATTGATCAGGATTAATTAGTATTGATTGTGAATTAATCTAGCAGAACGAGACCAATCTGTCCACATATGGCTGTTGTTCAGGGCTCAATATTCCAATATGTGAAAGTTACACGTGTTGTTTCATTATTTTTATGATGGGTATTATTTAAAAGTGGTGTTTAAAATATTTCTGGCCGTATAATGAATGTATGTTTATTAATTTTCTCGATCAAGATTGGCCAGCTATCATTAAGACATAATCGATTGGATTTGGTGTTGATGAATACATCTAAATGTCTTTGAGGGATGTTTTAACAGTGTTGTCTTGTATAACTGACAACCAGGGTGAAAATTAAATTAAAGCTGTCAGAACAGATGCTTTTGCAGAACTGAAGTTCTTAAAGCAACGTGACACTGCTGTCAGGTTCAAAAGGGCCATTAATGTAACATGTCAGCAAGACAATGTTGCATTTGAAACTGTGCAGAGCTGCGTATTGAGACATTGAAGGACGAAGAAGCTATTAAACATAACGTCCACAAAAGGTTGAGAACATTTACATTGTCTACTTAAAGGCAACCAAACCACATTTAGAAGGTGTGTTGTCTAATTAATTTCAATTCTGGTAGGGATTTTTCTTTATCTTTGGAGCCAGACTGGCAGGATTAAAGGTTTGCTTGGGATTTTACATTTATTCATTTAGCAAGAATGATGGGACTGATGGGGTTATACCAGCCATTACTAATACACAGGTAATTTTATTAAGGAATTGATGATGGCAGGCGCATTGCGGAGCCCGGCTGGCGGACAGAGAAGTATTAAATCAATAACAGCAGTCAACAAGTAGAACAGACGTTGTCACAATGAGGACAAGGTGGACCTTGGCGACACTATCAGTCCCAAATAAGGCTACAACTTTCAGAAAGTTAACTCTGTGTAATTCTGTACTTCTGATTCATTTAAATGCAAAAGGTATATAGTATATTGAAATGTCACTCCCTGTCGCTCCATCACTTGCATGTTTGTACAGCCGCTTAAAAGGATGCCAAGTATACGTGGATATAAGAACACTTTCCAACATTCATTTACGCATACAGGTGACTCGCTCACACACACACACACACACACACACACACACACTCAGGTTTGTTTTGCTATCTTAGTGGGGACTCTCCATAGGCGTAATGGTTTTTATACTGTACAAACTGTATATTCTATCCCCCTACACTACCCCTACCCCTAAACCTAACCATCACAGGAAACATTCTGCATTTTTACATTTTCAAAAAAACATCATTTAGTATGTTTATTAATCCATTTCCCTTGTGAATGTAGGTGTAGGTGATCTCAGGTTTTTATTACATCGTGGGGCCATTTGGTCCCCACGATGTAATATAAACAAGAACACACACACACACACACACACACACACAGGGCCCTATTTTAATGATCTAAGCATATGGTCTAAAGGTCCTCTTTTGCTAGTTTAACGATGGAAAAAAAGGTTTGTACCTAGTCTCTTAATAAGTCATGGGTGTGTTTTGGGTGTAACGTGCAATAAACCAATTAGAGTCTTCCATTTCCTTTAAAAGCCAGTTTCACTTACACCATGGCGGATTTGCTATTTACATGGCGGAATTTGCAAGCGGAAAGACTGAACGCTTCTCCGTATTTTTTTAATATTTAGAAATGTTTGTGTGCTGCTGAGCGTCCCTGTGTGTGTAACAAGCAGAGTGTACATGCGTTACTAACATGCCCTTTAAATAACAAAAAAAACAAATAATAAAAATACTGCACCATTGACTTTAGACCAGGTTTTTGTTGGTCAATGGCACAGTCATTTTCAGTTGCTTTCAAAATAGCAATGCGCCAACAATGCGTCTAAACACATATCGTTTTTCAGACCAGCACACCCATGGGCAAACAGATAAGCACAAGTGCATTTGCTTTTTAAACAATGTGGCGCTGGACGTGAAAATGATAACTGCGTAGAGCTGAAACTAGCAAAAAACACTTGCCTCACATTGTGCCGGGTGTATGATAGGGCCCACACTGTGTGGGCGGGGCATCGCCTTATTGTGTCATCACAGAATAAATGACATGTATTTGGCAGATGCTTTTATCCAAAGCGACTAACTTTGTATTCAAGGCAAAAATGTATTAATAAATAACTGATCAATTTATAAATAAAAATTAATACAAAATAAAATTGAATAATTTCTAAATAAATTATAATAATTAAAGCATGCATAGATAAATACAAATGATAAAATTGAAATAAATAAAATTATTTCTTAATAAATTATAATAAAGCATATATAAAATACTGTCAAATAATAATAATAATTAAAGCAAAATAGATTCAAATATCAATTGATAAATAACTGATCAATTTATAAATAAAAATGTATACAAAAATATAAAAATAAAATGTCTAAATAAATAATAAATAAATAAAATCAATCTAGCAAGTAAGAAGTTGAAACAATTGTGTTTTGAAAAAGAGGATACAGTTACAGACAGAGATGTATAGTGTTGGAATGAACAGATTTCACCTTGTTTTGTCTGTTGGCTGTAATTCCATAGTGTTTGTCATTCATTTAATATGAACGAAGAGCACTGCATTGCTAGAAGTGTGTGGACACCCAAACTCCACACTCATAATTTCAGAACCATGCACATAAATTTTTCCCAGCTTGCACTGTTCTTGTAAGACTTTCTATTAGATGTTGGAACATAGCCGCAGGTATTTGCTCCCATTCACGTACAAGAACATCAGGGAGGTCAGGCACTGATGTTGGGCAAAGGCCTGGCTCGCAGTTGGCGTTCCAGATCATTGGATGTTCAGGCTTTGTGCAAGTCAGTCAAGTTTTTCCACACCAGACTCCTCAAACCATTTCTATTTCATGGAACTTGCTTTGTGCACAGGCATCATTGCTAAGCTGGAGTAGGAAAGGACCCTTCAGAAACTGCTGCAAGAAGGTTTGCACTATATAGTGGAGCATTCAGTTTTGTATTCGCAGAAATTAATATAGCCAAACTCATTAATTAGAAGAGCCCATGAAGTGTGTTTATTGTTTTTTTGTTTTTTTTTCCTTGATGTGGCCACCAGCATGTTTGTATTTACTGTTCTGACATCACATACTATTTACAGCGCAGCAAACTCAATAATAGAATAATAGGACTCTGAGCCCTCTGGAAAAATATACAAAAAGTTATGAATGTAATTTAATGGGACAATCTGTGCCAACATGATTGCATTCAGCATCTATCATACTGAATGCTTTTGCCATGTTCTCACTAATAATGGAACCATGCAAGTCAAAAAAGACATATTTTTGTGACTTTAGGAATTTAGTTTGTTTAATTACACTTCATGCTTACACTTTGGTTTGTCCCTGGGGAAACACTTGAAAGTCAGAAAGCGTAGCGATTATATCTCTTGATGCAGCGTTAACTCTTCAAAGCGCATCCCAAACAACTGTCAATAATTTAACATCCAAACTGAAATATGTTGACACAGTCATGAAAGGAGACAACCTTTTAAGTGACAACTTGACTCTGAATTATTCACAATGCCAGATCATCTATGCACAACAGAAATGAGTAGGCATAGAAAGTATATCGCTTAATGGGATGTCTTCTGTGGTCTACTGAAAAAAAAAAAAAAAAAAAATTCAAAGAACTAAAAAATAAATAAATGCCATGGCACAATTTAAGGCTTGTGCATCGACGGTTAAAGTGACTGTCGTGAGTGAGTATGAGAGAAAAAGAGAGGGAGAAGTGCTGAATACCGCCGTCTGTTCCCCAGGAAGAATTTAATTAATTATCATAATTGACATGAATAGCAGCTGTCAGGCTCAGTGACTGTGCTAGAAGTGTGGCAATAGGAGAAAAGTGGTGCCGGTCTCTCAGGGGCACACTTACTGTATTGCTTCTCCATTTGACCTGCTCACATGGAGGCCTCGGGCTTGAAGAGAGTCTGTTAACTCATTGGCTTCCATCAGCAGGCTGCTGTCTCAAGCTGTTTATTCATCATCATCTGTCCTGTCACTGATGCTGTTGGCATGAGCAGAAATGGTTTATACACCACTATTTAAAAGTTTTTTACAGTTTTTTTTAATCAAAAACATTTTAACATTTTAAAAAAATCTTACCGACCCCAAACTTTTGAATCGTTGTGTACATCTAAGAACATATTTTGCACTCTAAAGGTAGTGAGGATGTTCAGTGACTCTTTCTGCAGGTTCCATCGTTAAAGCCTGATTTATATTTGACGCGTCTGCAAATTTGCTTGGGTGTGCTCTGCAAAAATGACGTCATCGCGTACTAAGTAGGTACTACATTTGAATTTGAACTTTGTGACCGTTAAAAAAGTATGTTTTATATAGTATATGGGTAGTGTGAATGAAATTTGGATCTACTACATCCGCCATGTTGTTACTCTCAGTGTCACATGACCTACCAGCCTCAGTTGTGTGGCTTCACTGCCATTCATAAATCCTCTCCTGTGGCCTCATTGGATTAGCCTGACGTGGTCATACTCAATTCTAGTTCGAACATGAGTCTGATACTGCTCCATTGGGCTTTGATTATGGGGGCGTATTTCAACCGATCCAGGAAAGACCTCAATTGGATAGACCTACAACCAATCAGAGCTACAGAGTAAGTGACGTGTGTTGAGCGACGCATAGTTGTCAACAGAACTCAACTGCACACAAATTGAGTATGACCACGTCAGGCTAGCAAAGACATCTTTCCCACCGACAAATGCCTTGATGGCGGTCCTCTGTTCCTCTTTTAAAATTAATGCGCTGTCGATGTCGTCTATAACGGACGCGATGGCGGAATCTACACATCTCAGTTCTTCAGGTTCTTCAACACCAGCCATCATTGTTGTAAACTAATTCAACCCAAGCGCTCTTTGATGACGTGGCTGATTACGTTTCTGGTGATAATCTGTCAATCATCGCCCTGACAATGTGATTGGTCCGAACAGTTTCCGTTCGGGCATAATTACTCCTCTACGGATCGAGTCCAGACCGAACTCCCCGACCTCAAAATGTTGTGGGCGGGGCTAAGTTCGGCTGGCATCCAGGCTATCATTGGATAGTAAAGTATCCATCATATGCACACTTCAGGATCTCACCGGAAGTAGTAGGTCATCCGGGTACTTTTCGCATACTGTTTTTTTTTTATAGTAGGGTATTCGATTTCGGATGCAGCAATTGGGGACAAAAACAAGTGACTGTCTTTTTCGTTTTTTTTACTGCAGAAACTTTCCCCAGGAACTAGGGACTTTGGGTACTCGGAGTGTTTCGACCAAAACACACCAAGTTTCCCTCTCAGAAAGTCCCTGCTCGTGAGGTAGTACTTTTTCAAAGTTCAGGAAATTTCAGGGGTGGGCCTTGGGCGCTGAACTTGCTGATTGGTTGAGTTCACGCTGCATTTTGATTGGTTGACTCCACGCAGCATTTTATTTTTAACCACCATTTTTAAAAGTCTGTTGCAGAGTGTTTAGTAAGAGTTGTTTGCTATTTGATTCAAAAATGGAGTTTAAAAAATAGGACAGATGGACCAACGACAAGGTTCAGGCTTTGTTAAGCTTATATGCGGAACATTTTTTTTACTGTTTTTCTGGAAGAAATTCTTCCTACTTGCTTTGAAATATTGCCCCCCTTCCCCCAGGGAAGCTTTGGTATAATTCAACCACTGCCTATAAATATACCTTGTCACAAAGGTTCTTGCCAATTTTACTATAAAGTGCCCTTAACAAGTCCTCTCAGTACACTTTGACACTCTTCCCAGAAATTAAAACCAACCCTGACCAATTTTTTTTAATCACTCCCTGCGGCACAATGCCGCTGCTTACTTAGCCATTTCAGTTTCATCAGTGTAACATCCTACTAAGGTCCTACAGCAGTGGTGTCTCGCTCTAGACAGCTTCTAATGTTGCTTCTGTGGGCGTTCATTTGTTTTGCCACACTGAGCCTTAACAACAGGACATGAGCAGAGCAGTGTGTTTCCTTCCAAGCAGGTTATGCAACAGCCACTTTGGTCTAATCAGCATCAGTTGTGAAAATCATATGGAAAAACACTTCAGAGCGAATCAAGGTGGAGAGACACAACAGTGCCTAGCACTGCTCCTGTTTCTGGGACACGACCTCTTCCTGTAGGAGCCAAGGGCCAGTGCCACCTTAGAGCCCTTTCTCAATATGCGTTCTTGTCTATACTTGTGTCATCAGTTACTGTTCCAATTCAAAGTTCACATATAGCCAAGTACAGTTCAAATCCTCGGATGTGTTCTTGCTCCGCCCCATTTATCGATGCATCAGGAGGTGATTTGTGCGAATCGGAGACAGCCAGGTATCCCAGAATGCATCTTGCACCAACCAGCAAACGTCAATGGTGGAGGAGAAAACTTGCATTATTTAATACTATTTAATACTACTACTATAAAATACTACAGCTATTGTGTCTCAAAATGTAGTTTCAAGAAATTTCCAGATGAGAATGTAGTTGTTTAAAACTCAAATCTATGGTTTATTTGTAACGATAGGGCCTATTTGAAAATTTGCTCTGACCTTTTCAGAGTTGTGAGATCCAGGCAATAACTGGACTCTCAGCACTCATGTACCCCGCCAAGAACAGCCTTACCTCGGCTAGTCCATAATCTCTGACCTTTGTACTAAAAACCTGACATTTGACTGAATTGTTTGCCTGTTTTTAATTCCTATTGTATAAGCTTTGTATACTTTATACAGTTATAATGGCTATTATTGTTCATTAAAACATATTTAACAAAAAGATATTTATTATTCATATACATATAGGGAAAATAATCAGAGTATATTTGCACATATTGCCTGAACCACATATTAATGTTTATATATACTATATTTGTAAGTGCAGAAAATGTATGTCTTTTATTTTGTATTTTTTATATGTATTTCCGGGTATGTTGGTCACGCGCAGGTAGGTGTAGGTATTTACGTAATAGTGTTTCCTGTTTTTGAAAGTAGGTGCGTAGAGAGGGGGTGAGTAGCTGGGAATGCTCACTTTCTGTTGACCGTTTTTATCCATTCTCAACATGTTTACAGTTTCAAGTGTTTCCTTTTCATGGACTTAATTTCATCAAAACAACAATAAATGTACATGGTTTTAAATGCATGGAAGCTGAAACGCATCACACAGTTTGTCCTGCTGCTTAGCCTCTCAGCGGCTATAGGTTGCCGCTACAATATATATTTTAAAATGAAAACGAAAAGTTGTATATTATGTTTAATATTTTGTTTTGATAAATGTACTGTAGATGCAGTGAAAATAGTCATGCATTGCATATACCACATTCATATTTTAATGATTTTTTTAAATGAACATGAAAATATGCAGGTTGGGGTTTATATCATATTTAATTTTATTGATAATATACAGTGAGGATAACCAGAGTAGGAACCCTTACCTATATTGTAACATTTTTGATAGCATAGCTGTCTGATTATTTTTTTTTTTATTTGGAACATTATATTGTATTATTTTATTTATTTTCAAATAATTATTTATAAATCTATCTACAGTATACATACGTAGTACCATTTTTGATAGTGTGGCTATCTTTTTCTGTGGCTTTCATTGCTCTCCATCTCATAATCTAGTTGTGCAGAAAGTGTGTGCTTAAGTGTGAAAGAAAACAAGAGGAGAAAAAGAGGGAGAGGGAGAATAAGGGGCCTTGGCATTTTTATTGCGCTTGTACATTTGAGGATCCAACTAATTAAGCAAATAAATCTTGGGGTCGGTTTACACTGCCGGCAATTTGAGCTTCTCTGCCTCCATTGATCGCCGCTCTTCGCCTGGCTGAGCATCACTGACCTGGAGAGAGTGAAATTGAGATATTGCACATGTAAGAATCTCTCAGAGGGGTGTACTCGACAGAGAACCATGCCATTCATTTCAACGCCCAAGGGGTCACGCTATAGAGCCATAAACAAGATTTAAAAACTTTGAAGATCAAGCAGTTTGATGTCCTTACACTTTACAAGGTTGTTGTGTGATCATGAGGCAGTGGCTAGCAAGCAAAACTGTCTTCAGGTTAACCTTACTCAAGTCTCAATGAATTTACTTTGTTCCACAAGGTAAACAGCTTTTTTCTTTGTGAAACATATAACAGTATTAATATTTCAATACCAGGTTTTTAAAGTGATATTTATTCATATATTTTATCGTTATAATTAGAGATTCATAGCTGGTTATTTTCCCCGCTTGCTGTTTTGTTTGTGTTGCAAATCTCAGTTCTGTATGTGTTTTTAAAATTCCCTTTGAACATCCTGGTCCATTTCAGGGCTCAATACATCAGACAATGATACATTTACAGCAGATCCCAGTGGCCGGTGTGAATAATTAAGAAGAATCAAGCATGGCAGAGATGGCTCTGTCCTGTTCAATTAATCTTTCACTGATCTTTACAGTGCTTAGAAGTCTTCCTCTGCTGGGAATGGAGAATGCCCATTCCCACTTTTTGTACTGACCAATAGAGAATAGAGAAGTAGCTGCCAAATAACTTTAAAATATATTATATTTTTAAACAGCAGCTGATTGCTGATTGATTGGTCTTGTATGAGGACCCTTTGTGGTTACTGGGGCATTTCTAAATCCTTCACATCATCCTGAACAAAAGATGTTTTAAAAAAAATATGCCAAAAAAATCTATATTGTATGAAACACCCACGGACACATTGACAGAATCCTTTAAAGAAGACTAAAGTTTTGTGCATGTATAGCTTTCCTTGCAACCATGGCAAATATCAATTTATTAATTGTATTATTTATATTTCCATTTTTATTTTTATATTTTTATTGATATATTATTTTATAAATAATAGTTATNNNNTGTATTATTTTAGTTATTTATTTTAATCACTTTTCAATTAATTTTTTAATTCAATTAAAGGATTAGTTCACTTCAGAATTAAAATTTCCTGATAATTTACCCCCATGTCATTTAAGATGTTTATGTCTTTCTTCAGTTGAAAAGAAATTAATTAAGGTTTTTGAGTTTTTGTTCTGGTTTACACTCAACTTGATTCTATCGAACCCTGGTGCGTTTGCGTTCATCTTACGTCATCACAAACTTGTTCCGCGCATGACAGAAAATGGAACGCGGGTCAGTAGTGTGTTTTTAATTATTTTGGTGCTATTATGTGCAGCAGAGTAAACGACACTTGGTTTTCCTTTATGTGCGTCGCATGTAGACGGTTTCCGCTGCTTGTAAGCAGCCTATATTGAGGAGACAGCTGATTGCCATTCATTTGCCACTCTGATTGCACTCCCAAAGCGCGAATACACTGCAGGCTCACTCTTGCTCGAATCTAAGGTAAACCATCAACACTATCATCTCTTACATGTGTTTTAATGAAGTAAATACATTATAATCGGCTAAAACGCATGCGCAGATTACTTTACTTCCTGAACAAGTGCACACCCGAATCCGTGTTGCTTTCATATTCACGCGAACCGCGGCACAGTTCGAATGCAACCGAACTCAGACCACCTCCTTCAGGTAGTCTCAGGTTCGGTACCCAGGTGTGCACCCGGGTTCGCATGACAGCTTTCACATTAGTGATTTTTCATGCTAACAGTGCCCCGTTTCGAACTAAACTGCCAGTCTGAAAGCCCCCTAAGTCAAACGCCCTTTACAAAAAAAGGGTAAATCAATGCTGTTGGACAATTTTGATGTTGGAGGAGAAAATGAGATGGAGTTTTTCGCCCTACCGCGGTACTTCCGCCTACGTCACGCATGTTGGTTCCAATGTGATTACGTAATGAGTGGCGGATCACAGAGCAGTTCAAGACGAGCATTTGTGGTTAAAAAGTATATACATTTTTTTTTTTAGAAAATGACCAATCGTTTCCCTAGATAAGATCTTATTCCTCGGCTGGGATCATGTAGAGCCATTAGTTAAAGGTTGAAGCTATAAATAATACCATAAATTCATAGTACCACTTCTCAGAATCTTGAAGAATTCAGAATAAATAGTTTAACGTTTTCCAGGTTTAATTAAAGGTAAATTCAAAATTAGAGGAAACACTGGGCTTATGCTATGGAAGCGCCTCATTCAGTTCTGGGATATTGGAAAAAAAAAAAAACTCTCAAAGCCTTTTTCTTTCATCATGTATTGTGTAATATCATACTCTTACCCATAGAAGGAGCAAAACTTTTATCAGCTATACAAGATGAAAGACAGAAAAAAAAGATCTCCGTTATCTCTGAAAATGAGATTCAGTGGATAAGGCCCCTGAAAAGATGCAGTGAGCAGGATAATTTTGCGTGGTTAATAAGTGACTTTGATTCGGAGATATGCAGAAAGACCAACGCTCCTCTCTTCCTTCAGGGAGAAAAAGCAATCCGCTCACCCAGTATGAGCTCACCTCTTTCTGACACTGCTGTTTTGAATAACAATTACATCTGCCTGATTCTCAGAGAGACGTTTCTCTCTCTCCTTCTTCTTCTCTGTGACTGTTCATTTCACAGACTTTGATGGAAGATTTATTTCTATTTCTGTTATGAGAGCAGCCATGTCAGTAGGCGTCCGTAGGATGTTTCAGCATTTGGAGAATGTTTCTTAACCTGTTTCAAAATGCTCAATGTCTGTGTTTTCCAGTCTACTGCACATGTAGCACAAATAAATATTCTTTACTGTTGGATTGTCGGAAGTCCCTCACTCCTGCATCTCTCAGTCTGTCAGGTGCATTGCAGGGATGAAGCTGGTGTTTTTCATTAACCTGTGCCCTGCCTGTGTGGTGTTCAGGGACAAAAGGACCTCTGGGTTTGCTGTCTGTCCCGAGTCATGGAGAGCTCAATCATGCGCCCTGCGGGACCCCACACGCTGCATCTGATGGATGCTGTGGCCTCAAGGGACATTTAAAGGGTCTTCATATACTCTAACTCAGCAGGGGAAAGCAAGACATTTCACATAATCCTGTATATACTGCAAATTCTTAAAGAGCAGGCAACCTTTAACACCACGTATTTGCATTCCAGAAATATTAAATATAATTTTTTTAATGATTATGTATATATTATGTATAACTAAAAGAAATTGTTTTTTCAACCATTTACCCTTATGATAAAGTTTATTGTGTTTATTTATTATCCTTTGCAATATACAATATATCTTTTGTATATTAAATAGTCTTCGAATCCTCCTCAAAACACCTATTATTTAAGGAAAGAGAAAGGTCTTATGTCACAGACACAGATTTTGAGTAGTTTAGAGCTCAATTTGACATTATAACAAATTATAATGCGTTATCAACTTGGTAATGGAAGAAAAATATTTACTGTCCAGTTCACTATTAGGCCTGGAGGTTATTCTCTCGCATTGACAACATACAGATCTCATCTACATTTTGCATCGTGAATGCAAAGTCAGTTTAAGACAGCAGGCGGAAAAAGCTTCGAAGAGACAGTCGCTTCAAATGTCTGTACATATCAATCAATTTCAGCCTTCAAACCAGACACCATGAAGAATTCCCGCTTTTGACAAGATGTTTGTTTTTTTCTGCCTCCAGCACAAATCTGTTTTCAGTGTTTTTCACACTCATGCATTTTTAAGTGCCTTGCGGGTCTCCAGCTTTACTCCAGCAATCACAACATGTTAAAAATCTAAGTAGTCGTCTTATATATTCGCTCTACATGAGTTTTACCCCTGAGATCTTTTCATTAATTAAAGCAGAATGAAGTTTAATTGTAACGTCTGAAACAAAATCCTTGTTTAATTGTACGTTGTGCTTAGATGAAAACCGCTGACACCCACAATCACATCTTACTTTTAGCTTTCGCCACAGTTAAAAAAAGCACAAAAGTGCAGGAGCTTTAAAGCTGCTGTAGGTAACTTTTTTAAAAATGTATTTTTTTACATATTTGTTAAACCTGTCATTATGTCCTGACAGTAGAATATGAGACAGATAATCTGTGAAAAAATCAAGCTCCTCTGGCTCCTCCCAGTGGTCCTATTGACATTTGCAGAAATACACCGCTCCCGATAAGAAACAACCAATCAGAGCCAGGAGGAGTGTCTTAGCAGTGTCGATCAAGCTCGTGTGCGCGCTGATCACACCCCTCTCATGCACAGCGCGTACAGGCGTTCAAATTCAAGATTACCGGTGTGCCGCAGCTTTGCTTATGGCGGACAAACAATCCAAACTGCCAATTCCTCGAGTGGCACCTGCTCATAAAATAGAGACGGGTTAACGGAAAAAGACAGATGACGATGATAAAAAAGCCAAAAAGAAAGAATTAGATAGAGCCCGAAATAAAATGAGGGTAAATATCGGAGTGGCTTTTCCGAGGTGGAGGGAGCTACGTGTCCTGAAAGGATTAAAAACCGATGCAGAGTTAGTCACATTTCTACTTGACAAGTAAGTATCCCTGCTTGATTTGTTTCATTTTTTAAGAACTACACAACTAAGATAATTTCAAAACAGGCCTGACAAATTATGTATGGCATGGTTTCTTGTAGATTTCAGGATGGTCCTTTGCATACTGTAACGTTATTTACCGTTATATTGTCTAACTAGCTATTTATTACTTATAGAAATAGTGCAACGTCATATAGTTACATTACATGTATTGCAAAATACGTAATGTTTTGAGGACCAAGTTTGTAGTCAAAGTATGGGCAGGCCATAGTCGATGTAAATCATATTGTTGATGTTTCGTCTGTATCAGTGAATGTGCCATAACTGTTTATCCGCCGTCATCGGAGGCCCTGCTTGCTTACTAGCCTGCGCGTTCACGGCAGGCTCCGTTGTGATGGGGGAGGAGCTGTGGAGGGAGGGCTGTAGCGCAGCAGAGAGCAAGGGGGAGTTAACTGTGAGTTGTGCTTGTTCAAATTTTCAGGCTAAGTCAACGTTTTCTAAAAACTCCCTACTGCAGCTTTAAGCTGGTAAGTTAATGTATGCAATATGCCTTCAAAACTCTTTCACTGACTACTTCTGCAAGAATGGTATGCATGCACAATTAATTAGGTGACATAGTAACGCAGAGTACATCAATTGGAATGACACCTACATGACATAGTGGGTTTGAATTTCATTACCTGGCAACCAAAGAAAAAGTAATGCATTTCAAATGTGTTTTTTTTGTTGTTGTTTTTTATTCCACACAAAGAATATATATATATGTCCAATCAGTCATAAACATCAGTGCTAATCAGATAGATGATGCATTTGACATTGAATTTGTAGAAATTGCTTTAGGGAAGGTGACTTAAATTTTATTGGATGAGGAGAAATTGGGCATACGTCCACTGTACTTCAGAATGTCGTCTTATATTTAACACGTCAACTCTCATAAATACTTTTTGACAGCTTTTGGCCTCATTTCTGTGTCTATCTCCATCACTTTGTCCAAAAACATGTCATCAACATTTACTGACAAAGCATGTAGAGCAGGAATCGGTCGTAAAAAGTGGGAATTGCATGCAAGATTTGCAAGAAGTTAGACCAAATAAGAGTTAGTTAAAATAGCTAAATGGCTGTTGGTTAACATTATCCAATAGAAAGCAGAAAAGCAAAATTGTTTCAGAAGAATGTTTTGCTAAAAGATTACAAAGACACACTTTTTTCTTTGGAATAACACAAACTGTTGAATATTTCACAATAAGACCAGAAATATGCATTAAGAAAGTAACATGGTCAGTTTTGATGGCATGTCGACTAAGTTCTAAGGTTATCTTGAGTGTTCATTAATGCAAATGATTTATAACTCAACAATTTTGTTGAGCTTCATTCTCAACAAAATGATGAACGTTCAGAACAACAGAGAATCTCTGCTCTGTTTGTGGGGGTCTGTGCTTCCTTGAGACCAGGTGCATCAGAATGATTTGATATGGGCTCAGGTGTTTTGATTCACATCAGTAGAATCAGAGATGGGAGAAAATGACTTTTCAATAGAAGGAATTTGACAGACTGAGTGAGACAGGCAGGTGATAGTTAAGGTCCAGGTCAGACACATTGATGGAAGACTAACCAGAAGTAAAAACAGTTTTAAATTAAACAGTTAAACAGCTATTAAATAAACATCAGGATAAGACATAGTCCGCATACATAATTAATTGATACATTTTTCATATGCTTATTCATGTGCTTCTAAAAACTATAAATCATACATCAGTCAGGTTTTATTTTTACATAATAGAATAGAATTTAAAGACCCCCTGTGGTGAAAATCAAGTTTTTAATGTTGTTTATATGCATATGTAGTGTTTTTAATATGCTTTAAGACAAACCATGTGCATATGGTTTTTGTTTGAATGTATTTTATGTTTGAAACTGCAGTAACTGCAGAAACTGGGGGCAGTCGTGGCCTAATGGATAGAGAGTCGGACTTGTAACCCAAAGGTCATGGGTTCGAGTCTCAGGTCCGGCAGGGATTGTCGGTGAGGNCGCATACATAATTAATTGATACATTTTTCATATGCTTATTCATGTGCTTCTAAAAACTATAAATCATACATCAGTCAGGTTTTATTTTTACATAATAGAATAGAATTTAAAGACCCCCTGAGGTGAAAATCAAGTTTTTAATGTTGTTTATATGCCTATGTAGTGTTTTTAATATGCTTTAAGACAAACCATGTGCATATGGTTTTTGTTTGAATGTATTTTATGTTTGAAACTGCAGTAAACCATCGACAGTCTAAAACCCGCGGTTTGAAATCATGGGTGTTTGTGACGACCTTGTATAACCAATCACAACAACGTGCCGGCAGGCTTTAGCATATCATTATCTATGACTGCTCTGAAGCAGGAAAGTCTTGAGAGAAGCCAGGCTATCCCGGTATATATTCTGTTGATGTGAAAAATTGTGTAGATTTAGCAATATAGCGAGTCTATTACGAAGTTATGATGAACTATAAGCCTTTCTCCACTGACGTTCTGAGTTGTTCAAAGCGTTTGTAAGGATTGTTAGAAGGCAGCTGTCTGACTCTGACATGAAGAACAGGAACATGGTTTGTGTGACATTAGTAACATATTATTAGCTGTTTGATAACGTAGTCAAGAAAAAAGGCTAATCATATTAATTCATATTAATTAATGACAGAACCGTCGCAAGGGCTGTGCCAAGTGTGCGAGCGCATAGGGGCTTGTGCCAAGTGAAGTGACAGCTGACTTGAAGTAAAGCCAATAAAGTTCATGTTTTTGTCCTTCGAAATATTTTGATACTATAAAACATAGCTAAAACAATATAGCTCTGAGCGTGTGCATGTGACCGTGATTCGTGTGCATATTCAGTCAGTGTGTCCATATTCAGTTTGGCCGCCTCTGGAATGGATCAAACCATAGATACTAGCCTACCTGATAACTTCAAGTAAATATGCTGGAAATCCGCGCTCATTCAAGGATGTGCATTTATTTCATGTACGGAGAAGGCACGGGCGCCTGCAGGATTTCATCTGAATGTTTTTTTAAATCTGAAAACTCCAAAAAGCAACGAAATTGTCAAACATCCATTTAGCGCATGTTCACAGAGGAAAACGGCTGCTTGTTCTCTCGATACTGTCTGTTTTACTTAGAAATCGCTTCAGGTGATTCAGTGAGAGAGCAGTCCAAACAAATGCAAGTGGATTCAGACCGTTTTGCAAAGGCGTTTTACCAATTCATAATTTAAAACACAATTTAAGTGTCAGAAAATATGAGCAGTTCAGTTGCACAGCTGTTAAACTGAAGATATGAAGCGAAGCAAGCTTTTTTCTTAAATATCCACAACACTAACAACAAATTGTCCGTCACTACAGCAACAGTAGACTCTTCGAGCTGGTGTGAGTGAGTGGAGGCGGGGCTAATTTGGAAATTCATTGATCCGTGTATATTAAATGAGGCAAGGGTGTAGAGTTACATTCAAGTTATTTTAAGGCCTGAAGAAAATTGTTTTCACTTTTTGGTGATCAAAGATGAGTTTTAAGGGATAAAATAATTGACTACAGGGGGACTTTAACAGAATCACATAAGGCAAGTATGTGGCTGTTACAAATCCATTTAATGAACAAACAAAAATGAAAACAAAGGACAGGAAACACCAAACACAAAGAAACCAGACAACAAAGAACCACAAAGGAAATCGGAACCATACAGAAACAGGCCAAAACAATAACTGACAAAGAACAGGAGAAACATAAGGGCAATATATACACATGAGGCTAACAAGGTAACAAAGGGAACATGAAACACCTGTGGAAACAATCAAGGAACAAATCAAGGTGAAAAACGTCTCGAGTTACAGATGTAACCCTTGTTCCCTGAGTAAGGGAACGAGACGCTACGTCGAATGACGTGATGGGAACCCTCTGCATTTTGTGTTCGTGAAGCACCTCTGTATCCAACCAATGAGGAAACGTGACGTCAGAGGCGGGTGACGTCATGGACCAGGAAACTATAAAGCATACCCAGAACAAAGAACGCTAGCTTCTGGAATATGTCTGAAGCAAGACGCTCACA
The DNA here is from genome assembly GCA_003731715.1 of Anabarilius grahami. Lineage (NCBI taxonomy): Eukaryota > Metazoa > Chordata > Actinopteri > Cypriniformes > Xenocyprididae > Anabarilius > Anabarilius grahami. The sequence goes on along the minus strand of RJVU01062584.1, from coordinate 5,991,132 downwards.
GGTATGCCGGGGGTACGGCAACGTGACGTAGCGTCTCGTTCCCTTACTCAGGGAACAGGGGTTACATCTGTAACCCGAGACGTTCCCTTTCGTGGGAACTATCGACGCTACGTCGAATGACGTGATGGGAACGCTATCCCAACTACGCCGTATCACCAAGTACCTGTCTGTTATCTTGTAGACAGAACTGAGGACCCCAGAGAGGAGCAAACGTCCAGGTTGTAAAACCTAATAAATGTGTGCTGGGATGACCATCCAGCAGAACCACATATGTCATTAATGGATACTCCTGACATTAAGGCCTTTGAGGCCGCCATACCCCTAGTCGAGTGAACACGGACAGCTAATGGAGATGGCTGTCCGGCCGCCTCATAAGCAAGTGAGATAGCCTCGACCACCCACTTGCTCATTCTCTGCTTAGATGCTGGACCTCCTTTCTTATGAGACCCGTAACACACAGACAATTGATCTGTTTTGCCCCACAGGGCAGCTCTGTGGACATATGCATCTAAAGCCCTCACTGGGCAGAGCAGATTGAGTTTCTCCTGATCCGAAGTTGTAAATGGAGGAAGATAGAAGGCCTGAAGACCGATGGGACCTTCCTCATGGAGGGAGCTCTGGAGTGGAGTATGGTCTCCACAACCTCAGTTGGGAGACCAGCATCTATGACCCTGGCCCCCTCAGAGGCCAGGCCCACAGTCTCCGTAGTTCTGGGCGTGGATGAATTATCATGCCGCGCGCTTGAGACAGGAGGTCCTGCCTGAGAGGAAGCTCCATCAGGGAGCCATCTAGAAGTGACACTAGGTCTGAGAACCATATTTTGGTTGGCCAGTACAGAGCTATCAATATTAGACTGAACCCTTCCTGGCGTACTTTCTCCAGAACTCCCGGGAGCAGAACGAACGGGGAAATGCATACAGACGCAGCCTCGGCCACGTCTGTACCATGGCATCCAGACCCAATGGTGCTGAATGAGATAGGGAGAACCACAGTGGACACTGGGTTGATTCCCCTGAAGCCTCAGTGTGGAGACTCCATTCCCCGGGCCTCGGCCCCTGCCTCGACAGGGCGTCTGCTCCCACGTTTTAATGCCCTCAGGTCTGGGAGGAAGTATTTTACTGCAAGAAATACCGCCATCATTTCCAGCCGATTTATGTGCCAGGAACTGATGGTCCTCCCAGAGACCCTGAGCTGAGCGACCACTCATGATCGCCCCCCAGCCCGTGAGGGAAGCATCCGTCGTAAGCATTACGTGACGACGAGAAGTCCCCAACACGGGTTCTGGGACAGGAACCAAGGCTTTTTCCACATGACCAGAGCACGAAGGCATCGCCGCGTGACTTAGATCATGCGAAAAAGGATTTCCCCTCGGAAATCCGCCCGTCTCTAATCCCTCGGTCAGATCCATTTGTGAACCCCACGAACGGAGCCTCCGCCCTGCCTCAGCAGAAGAGGGACCCGATCCGCGGGGAACACTGGAGCAGTGTCCTGAGAGTGAGTTTTTACAGTGCACACAGACGGCTCCCTCGAGAGCTGCCTGGGCTCACTCCCATTTCACTGCTGTTTCTCACCATAATACGTGTCCTTTTTTATATATAAATATATGGATTGGTGTGAGATAGCCTACTCTTGTCCTCAGACGAAGAGATCGTGACTTGTTTATATGTGATAAGACAAACAACACCAAATAAGACACAAAAGATACAGAGAGCGCTTGCTGAAGACAACAGAAGCTAGCGTTCTTTGTTCTGGGTATGCTTTATAGTTTCCTGGTCCATGACGTCACCCGCCTCTGACGTCACGTTTCCTCATTGGTTGGATACAGAGGTGCTTCACGAACACAAAATGCAGAGGGTTCCCATCACGTCATTCGACGTAGCGTCGATAGTTCCCACGAAAGGGAAATACAACTATGGCACATGAGACAAGAAGTGAAACAAAAGTCCAAAGACAAACACAGAGATCATGACAGTGTCAGCTACTCAAAATATTTCAGTCCCCTTCCTACACAGATTTTTAACCTCCTATACCTATTTTTGCGGAAAAAACAAAATGTTTTAACTTTTACTTTATTTTATTCTTTTGATAAATTTGTGTCATGTACTATTAAATTATGTTTCTCAACCTGATATAAAGTTAACAGATGTTTAAAAATTGTATCTAAATAAAACTATTTGAGTGCCCTGAATAAGGCATACAAGAGATACAAGCATGACATTTTGCTTATATGAATATTGTCAGCTATTGGCATCATCCAATTACAGCACAGTAAACAAGCACTAAACCTTGACTTCAGTGAATTTGAGCAAACGACTGTCTAAAGTGGCTTAAAATTAAAATAATCAAAATATGAATAAATACTGTAATAATATATAAATAATACTAAAATAAAACTGGAGCCTACGACATTTAAATTTTATGCTTCAGAAATGTTTTTGTACATAGACACATTTCATAACAAAAAGTTTTGGAATAATTAAAAAGGCAAGATAACAAAAATGATAATGACAATCTAAGCGTTTTCCCTTAAAAATGCAGTTGATAATAAAAATGTAATCAGTAACAGTGATAAGAAAAGGGCTAAAAAAGATAAGACATTGTCCTACTTTTGCTGCTGTCTCTCCGTGGCTTTAGCATTAAGCTCCGAGCATGTCCGCTGAGTGACAGAAAGCAAATTGCTCTGAGATGAAAGAAAAGCAAGGCAGGATTTCATTCAAGGGACAGAGGGTCACATACTATTTTTTCAGGTCTTCCACAGTTTGATAACTAGAGATATACTTTAGTTTGATTAAACTCATTATTTTTTATTGTAAAGGTAGACGAGCGCAATTCATTGGAGTGTGTGACAAATGATGGCCTTTTAATGTATAATTATTACTCTGAAATGAGCACCATTGTTGTACGATGCAAGTTGCAATTCTACTTGTATTTGCAGTGTCGCCTGTTGCATGCATTCCATCTGCACAGTTCCTCGTCAAACAAGGGTTCTTTATATTCTATTACTGCGTTTTGATAAAGCCTAACCATAGCCACAATGAAAAGCATATGTACACTGATAGCCTGTAGGCGTTAAAATAGTCCAGTACATTGTTCAGTCTAGACCGACAGTGCTATATGTTTCCTGTATAATGCCAAAGTGAGAAAGAGAAACCATGACGACAAGCCTCGCAGGAGAATTAATGTTAGCCCTTTCCCTATACCACCTTCGGTGTAAAAAGCTCTTGTCTCTTAACTTTTGATCTACGATGATAATATTTCAAGTCTGCCACAGCAGTTCAACATTTATGTGACTCTTGAGTGCTTTCTTTTTGGCTTGGTTAAGTTTTAGAATTGAGTTGTATACCACAAGTTCAGATATATACATAAAGTCCTGTATTTTTGGTTTAGTTTTGATAGTTGAGACTTTTTAGTTCACTCTAACATACTAAAACTAGTTATCTAACTAAGGTCCATGACACACCAAGCCAAGGCTAAGGCTGGCCACACACTTGATGATTTTAAGCCCGATTTTAAGCCTGATTTGCACCCCCCAATGATAACTAGTTTTAGTATGTTAGAGTGAACTAAAAAGTCTCAACTATCAAAACTAAACCAATTTTGTCCAAAAAATCATCTGTTGTTTAGTGTCATTACAATTATTTAACTGTTCCCAATCGAGACGGAGTGTCCCCGATCTTAAATCGTAAATATCAAACATGTTTGATATTTACGACTCTTGATCGGTCTGCCTCTGACATGACACCCACAATAGCCAATGAGAGTGAGCAAGTATGGAGTATTGAGAAAGATAACCCATATTCTTTTTTTTTTCTTTCTATTTTGTTTTTCACTGTAAAGCAGAACGCATGGCAGAAGAGCCAGCTGACAACGTCGATTGTCCTCCATTTGTTTATCTTCTCAAGTCACATTTGAATCTCGTGTCACTGTGAAATCGTTCCTGCAATCAGCAGTTGTGTCCTCTTGCAGTCCGGTCGAATCATCTAGTGCGTGCGTTCAGAGGATTATAATGCAAAAAATCTGTTGAAACTGTCATTATGTCTGTGGTCTCCCACAGTTATAAAATCGGTTAAGATTTGAAAATCACCTAGTGTGTCCCAGGCCTAACGGTGAGCGTCTGTTGAGCTAGTTTTCATGGTGTGTTCAACGCGTCGGCTCTAATCAGGCTCATGTAGACGGAAGTACACCCGATTCCGCATGTTGAATTGGTGTCTGGGCCATAATTAAGAGAGATCACTCAGATTGGCTCTTCAGTTTAGCGAACAAATCAATACACAAGAATAAAAGCGAAAGTGATGAAAGAGAGCAAAGGCGTCAAGATGGTTTTGACAGAAGTCTGTTCTAATTTTACATCCTCTTACCTGAGCATTTCAATATTCAATTCAATCCACATTTATTTGTATAGCGCTTTTCACAATACATATTGTTTCAATGCAGCTTTACAGAGAATGCATGTCAACATTACAATTTAAAGAATGCAGTTAGCTAATAATGTAATAATTTAGGCAATTAATTTACAAACACTGTTAGCAATTTACATGAAGGTAGAAGCAATGAGCTCCTGGAAAAATGAATTACATATTAACAATAATTAGGATATGTAGAAATTTGGGAATGTGCATGTTGATCCAGATGTTGCATCTTCTGAAGTCCTCGCAGGAGTTGGCGCCGTCTCTTCACAGGTGTTGGTCATCTGAGGTCTTCTTAAAACAGAAAACCAAATGGAGAATAATTAGCGTAGCTGCTGTTCATAACATTAAGCAAAGATAGTCATGTGCAATTGATCTGATATGAGATACATTATGTGAACGCTTGGCTAAAGAGATGCGTCTTTAATCTAGATTTAAACTGGGTGAGCGAGTCTGAGCCCTGAACATTATCAGGAAGGCTATTCCAGAGTTTCGGAGCCAAATGTGAAAACGCTCTCCCTCCTTTAGTGGACTTAGCTATCCTAGGTACAACCAGAAGTCCAGAGTTTTGTGATCTTAAAGAGCGTGAAGGATTGTAGGGCGATAGAAGATCGGTTAAGTACACAGAAGCTAAACCATTTAGAGCCTTATAGGTCATTAGCAATACTTTGTATATGTGAATATTTTCATAACAACATGAGAGGAATTAAGAAAGTGATCAGCATGATTGATATTACAAATGGGAAGCTAGCGCTGGTTTGTTTACAGTTAGTATTTCTGCAGTTTCAGTTTCCCTTTTTGAATGACAAATATAGACTATTGATACCTGCTGATACAGACAGTTATTTCCTTACACTCAGATGCTGAATGCATGTGCTAGTTGGCAGTCAGCTGCAGTCTTTGCAGCTTTTTGTCTCAGACACTGCCGACACAGTTGGCTTTCGTCGCCGCTAGTTCTTTGACATCGGCTTTGTGTGTCGCGGACTTTAAAATAATGCTGCTTTTATTTTATGCACAAATTATTTTGAAAGCAGAAGCCACTTCAGACACTCATTTGCTCAAATTCACTGCAGTCAAGGTTTAGTGCTTGTTTACTATGCTGTAATTGGGTGATGCCAATAGCTGACAATTTTCATAAGCAAAATGTCATGCTTGAAGCTCTTGTATATTTCCTTGTCATTCAGGGCACTTAAGGACATTTTGTTACAGACAATTCATGGTGCCAATGAGACATACTTGCCATTCATGCCGTCAACAATCTGCCAATTCTTGTTATGTATTGAGGATAAACACGTAATTTTACTGTGTTTGGAGAGAATTCTGTCACAGAACCGAACTTCTGACTCTGACTCCATCCTTAGAAGTGCCTGCAATGAACAACACTCAAATATATGCAGGTATTGTTTTTGTGTGCTCTATTCCTTTAATTTTCTAACTTGTATCTTTTTCTCGGTAGGCTGTGTTTCCTCCACTTAGCAAGATCTGACTCCAGTTCAGTCAACGGTGACAGACGTCTAATGTCTGTGGTTCATAGGAAGTGCTGCAACCCTCTTAGATGTGTTTATTTCACACAAATGTGTGAAGGATTAGGTTAAACTCGTCAAAATGCCAAGCTTGTGATGGTTCCTTGAAATTCAGAATCAACCAGGCTTAAAAGAAAGCCGTCTGTATGTTCTGGGAAGTGAAGCAAGTTTACACAAAGCAAAAGGTTAGCTAGCCTGGTTTTGTGGTTTTTATTAGCTACAGAACATATACATCTAAAGTCAAGAGAGAGTGACAGAAAGGGAGAAAAGTTGAGAATAGTGAAAAAGTTTAAGAGTAGTGTTTTCAATGGCGTTAGGTTGTAATTTTTACATTAAAGGTGCAAAAGTTTGGATATGATTTATCTTTGTTTCATATTTTAAGCTCACCAAAGGTGTTTTTATTTGATGAAAATACAGTAAAAACAGTAAAATTGTGAAATATATGTACAATAACATTTCTGTATTAATATATTTTCTCTTCAGTGTCAAATGATCCTTCAGAAATCATTGTAATATGCTGATTTGGTGCTCAAGAAACATTTCTTATTATTGTCGATGTTGAAAACAGTTCAATATTTTTGTGGATATTTTTGTAACAATGTAAAACTTTTAATGTCACTTTTGATCATTTTAATGCATCCTTGCTGAATAAAACTAATTTTAATAAAAACTTACCGACCCCAAACTTACATCACTGAACTATAGTTCATCGCTTATGTTAAAGGGTTGAATCAGCTGTTTCCATTTATATGAATGAAATATTATTTTCAGACCCTAGAAATTCTCATTAGAAAACTGAACGGGGACTTTGCATCCCTCCTCTCCCACCACAGCTGATGAGTTCCTACAATGCATTGCATCGACATCCAGAGCACTGTATCTCTGTTCATTAACTAGCAGGGAACTAAACAAAACATCAAAGACAGAGAAAAACTAAGTCACACATCCTTAAACTAATCCTCATTCTACTCCATTCCCAGCAGTCTTCTCCAGACTCCAGGCATGATGTTCCGTTAGGGAGCTCAGCTTCCTCACCTTTAAACCACAGCTCCGGGCGGATCCCTTTCTGCCTGCCTCATTACTTCAGCACAGCTTTCTTTGACTTTATTTCCTAACTTTATTCCAGTCCAAGGGACAATTTACAGCTCACTTGAAGAGTGGACAGAAAGGGACATATGTTAATAATAATGGTATAAAAGCAGTTTGAGATGCTTTAAATCACAAATACAACAAAGAAATGTCAGATAGTTCAGGTCAAAGATGCATTCATAATGTTCAAGAGGTCTGTAATTGGTCATATAAATGTGAAATCGGACATTACATGTGACTGCATCATGCTTTCATTAATGCAGCTGTGTTTTACACAGTCAAATCTCTGAAGCGAGGTGTATAATGCTTCCTCAGAGGGAACCAGCCCCCTCGGGCTTTCATGCACAGTGTGTGGTACGTAATGCATTAATTATCTGATAAATCCAAGGTTTTTGCATTTATTTATGTCTTTACCCAGACATAATTTTTCTAGCTAAAATTGTGACAGCTTAATAAAGGGATTTTTCATGCAGGCCAACCCCACAGAGCGCTCAGCAGGTTGTGCGCCGAAGTTGTGAAGGCCATTAATGTAAATCAGCCATTTTAATTTTGTCACACTGGAACAGTGCAAGAGGCAGGAAAAAAGCCAATATGAAAGCCATATTTCTTCTGATCACATTATCAAATTGTGCAGAATTTTCTCAGAACAGCATTGTTTCATTGGATTTGTCACACTGTGGAATAAAAGAAAAAAAAACTAGTCACAAAGTGAATATGTGAGAGCGCAGTTAAGAATGGAGAGAAAACACCAATGAACTCATGATTATTCACAGTAGTTTAATGAGATGTAAATAACATCATGTAGTCAGTTATGACATGTTCACAAGTATGAAGGTCAAAGGGGGTTTCTGAGAGCTACAAAAACAAGCAATTATGATTTGTTCTGTGATAGCTTGCCAGTTGTTGCTCTTCAAAAAAATCTCTAAAATATTTTAGGTGCTAATCCATCAACAAAGTAGAACATTCAAGGATGGGATATACATTTATATAAAGTATATTTATATTAATATATAAAAAGGGATTATTCAAAAACAACAACAAAATCTAAATTGTCATCATTTACTCAACTTTATGTTGTCCCGAATATGTATGATTTTCTTTATTCTGTGGAGCATAAAAGAAGACAATTTAAATGTCTTTGTGTTTATTTATTGTTTGTCTATTTACAGTGCAAGTGAATGGGGTTCTGAAGAAATAAAGTCATACAGGTTTAAAATGACATGAGGGTGAGTAAACATTTTTCACTTTTGGATGAACTATCCCTTTAAAATTATTCATGTAATCCCAACAAACATGGATTAAGTAAACTACTACAAATTTAAAGGTATTTCACACATTGTTGAATTATCTCATTTAAAAATAGATTTTTAAATAAAGCTAAATGGGGTATTCAAAAAGATTACCTTGCATGATGGCCTGCAACTTACATTACAAAAATGCATTGACATTTTTGGTTTATATTTATAGATACTTTTTTGTTTCAGGCATAAATAGTTTCATCCAGAACAACATTGACTGCTAAATGGCCTCCCATTTTTCATTGGCAAGATTCTCAGCCCTCCAACATCTATCCCATTTGGGGGACAAAGAGTGTTTTGGTATAGCAAGTACATCAGCCAGACTCCACAGGGCTCTGGGAATGCAAGATTTGTCACCCTGTGGGCGGCTCGCTCTGTATGAAAGGTTTGCTGAGGCAGACTCTCAGGAGATTCAGGGTGATGGCAAGCTGTCATTCCATTGGTTGGCAGGTGAAAGGGCAGGCTTATTCCCAGCCACCCTATGATTGATGTGTTATCTCTCGCTCCATTGGCCACTTGCGTTTATAAATGGAAATGTAGAACTGAAGTTGGGAGCAGTAGAAAGTTTGGGGCTGGGAAAGGAGCGGTACTGGAGAAATGTGAACTGTGCCGGAACAAAATTAATTTCAAAGTTCGTTCACATGCAGTCAGGCATGTTAACATAGACATTGAGATAGATTATGTCTTCTGACCACTGTTATTGCATTCACAAACTGGACCTGATTCAGTTGCATCTCAAAAACACTTCTCAGCTTGAAAAACATCAAGACTGTGTCATATGGTTCTGGCAGGAAATAGTTCTGTGCATTACAATTAATGTTAATGAATGCACTATACAGCACTAATTTGCAGATAATTACTATGCACTGTACCATAAATCATATCTTAGTATGTAGAAGCAGATATGAAACATAGCACAGCTTATAGAAAAGATCGGGAATGGATGTGACAGTTAAACCACAGTTTAAATCAGTTTAACCATTTAGAAAGTTGTAGATTTTAAACTAACTTTAATTTGTAGTAGAAAAATGTGGGAATATTTCAGAAAAATACTGTAGCCCAACAAAACACTGAGTTAAGCTGTGTCCAGAATTTCTATTGCATGTCGAAAGTTCGTAGGCAAAATCCAGTAATTTCAATAGGAATCCGCACATTTAAAAAGTTTTGTGTGACCACCAAAAAATTTGCCATGCTGACGTGAAGTGACTTTTATATGCCATTAGTGCTTCATAAATCGCTACCTTATTGACAATAGATGATGGAATTTTTTGGCACTTAAATTATGCTGAAATATCAGTATTGTGACAACAAAAGCATTTTATATACTGTGTTATTTTTCAGCATAAATCATAGTACAACATAGCATTAGCACTGATACAAATCAACACTGTTTAAAATAATACTGTGCCATTCAAGACAGCTCCACTCTCCATATGAACAAATACTCATTAAGCTTGCTGAAATTGCAAAAATATCAGTTATCTCAGTGTGTCTGAATAAATTTGCAAAGCCACATTGCTATGCATACCACTGATGTCATGGTGCTGTGAACATGTTTTCTCATCCACTCAGTGCCAGTGTCTCTTTTGTGGCCTTAATTACAATGATGGGTTCACATTCATGTTTACTTCACATCTACACTCTCTAGGAATGAGATTACTCAAGTTGACAATCTTAAAAAGCCTCAGAGTACGCTTAACTTCTGCCCTTTTCATGTTGAGTCGGTTGTTTTCAAGATGTGGTGACATACTGCGAGGTTTTAAACCTAACAAACAGTGAAGGCTGGGAGTTTGTTCCACTACTAGGAACAGAGAGAATCCATAATTTGGATGAGTGAGTTTGTTCCCTCAAATGTGAGGGCACAGGCAGCAGATCAGAGTGGTCCGGCAGGGGTGTAGGTATATAAGTAATGGGGTGTGAATAGAAAGCCCTAAGCAGTCATGCAGTCTACAGAGTTTCAATCTTTGGAACCACTAGAATAACAACTTCCTCAATGTTACCAGAAAATCCTATGATATGAACCAGTGGATTTGTGGGAGGGAAGAGAGAAGAGGGCACAGACTTGCAGATGTTAAGGGGGAAGAAAACGTGGGAGAGAAAGATTTTATTTTTGCTTTTCTATAATTAAGTATGCTTCCTGTTCAGGGCAACCAAACACGCCAAAGCACACTAAACTTTAAAACTAGAAATAAATTCAGTTTTAGAATTTTGAAAAACTTAAAAAGAAAAAAGAAAAAACATATCAACACTTTACAATAAGTTTGCATTTGTTAGCATTAGTTAAAGGGTTAGTTAGGAAAATTCTGTCATTAATTACTCACCCTTATGTCATTCCAAACCCGTAAGACCTTCGTTCATTTTCAGAACACAAATTAAGATATTTTTGATGAAATCCAAGAGGTATATGACTCGTCCATAGACAACAATTCAACTGACACTTTTAAGGTCCAGAAAGGTACTAAAGACATAGTTAAAACAGTTGGCGTGACTCCAGTGGTTCAACCTTAATTTTATGAAGCGACGGAATACATTTTGTTCGCAAAAACAAAAAAATAATGACTTTATTCAACAATCTCTTCTCTTCCCTGTCATTATCCTTAAGTAGTTGCCGCAGTAAGCACAGTAAAGGCTTCCGTGTTTACGTCCGAATGCTGGCTCAGTATTGGTCAAGCAGCACGACGCATGCGTGTGATGCTGACGCAGGAGCCGGCCAATAATGAGTCAGCGTTCTGACGTAGATCCTGGGAGCACTGGACGTAATCAACGTATGAGAATGACACAGAAGAGAAGATATTGTTGAATAAAGTCATTATTTTTGTTTAGATTTTTTGTGCATAAAATGTATTCCGTCGCTTCATAAAATTAAGGTTGAACCACTGCAGCCACGTCAACTTTTTTAACAATGTCTTTAGTACCTTTCTGGACCTTAAAAGTGTTGGTTAAATTGCTGTCTATGGATGAGTCATATACCTCTCTGATTTCATCAAAAATATCTTAATTTGTGTTCCGAAGATGAACGAAGGTCTTACGGCTGTGAAGCAACATGAGGGTGAGTAATAAATGACAGAATTTTTATTTTTGGGTGATCTAACCCTTTAGCTCCATTATTTAACATGAACTAACAAATAAAAATTATTCTAAAACATTTATTAATCGTAGTTGATGTTAATTTCAACATTTACTATCACATGATTAAAAAAAGTTAATATCTGTTAATATTATTTAATGGACCTGAGTTAACATGAACTAACAATGAACAATTCTATTTTTTAAACTAATATTAACAAACATTACCAAATACTGTAACAAATGTATTGCTCATTGTTAGTTATTGCATTAACATGTTAACTTATAGGACCTTAATTAAATAAAATCAAAAGTATTTACAAAATATATAAGCATTATTTTCAGTAATGCTCAGACCCCATTGTATTTTGAGAAAACTGCAAAAGCAGACAGGTTGAAATGCTGAACCAACATGTATTATTTGTGCTTTGACTGTGATGCATTGCTCTTCTTCGTGGAAGCCTGAAGCCTGTCTCTGGTCCCTGTATAATGAATGCGCTAATTAGAGACAACAGACAGAAACATGGCTTGGACACATCTCCTCTACTTGGTGTGCCACTGAAGCACGACTAGCAGGCTTTGTTTCATTACACCCATAATGAGGAGCCAACACTAACAACTGAACCGAGGCCTGTTTGTTTAACATATACATGCTCATAATCACCTTGTGAAAATGTTCAGAAACACACTGCCCTACTATAATTTACAAATAAAAAAATATATATATGCAACAATGGCTGCATTTCTGTTTGGTTGCAGGCTACAGAGGCGGTAATTATCCTCTTATGTGTTTACACAATATCATATAGTGTTTATTCAGTTATAAAGGCATGTTTCATTTCCATTGCCTGATAGCACTGTATAATCTAATTTTTGAAATAATGGTGTATGCAGTGTATGCAATGTTCTTTATTACTTTAATATTTTCATCGAGAGACATACTTTGTACATAAATTATTTAGATACAACAAACGCAAATAGTTACTGTGCTTGTGTAGGCGTTCAATTCGCATATTTGCATAGGAAAAAGCAGGAGAAAGTATTTACATAAAGAAAGATGGGGCTAATTATATGTAAGGGATAATGTACAAAAGTCATCTGGTCACAAGGGCTAAATAAACCTATAGAATCATTATGAAGGGGGTTATTTTGCAGTAATGACCAGCTGATTGTAGGCCTACTTTGTACTGGATGACTTCTTGCCAAATAAGTAAATAAAATAAAATAAAACAAAAATACAGCAAAAATAAACAAATCATAAAATGCTGATTCGTGTTGATTTTATTATGCTAGATGAAAGATACCATGTTGCTATATAGCATGAAAAACACTGAGCCAATAAAAACACTTATTTACCACTCTAAATGAGCATAATGTCTGTTTCTACAAGGTAAAACCTCCTTTTAATAGCAACAGGAAAGACTTCAGAGCTCTACCTTCTGAAGGACTCTCCCTCCCGCCCTGGCAGGATTATTCATGAGTGTGTCTCCTGGTTTGTAATTGCTTAAATTGTGCTCTTCCATTAGAGGAACTAATTAGCGTTTATCGTTTGTGTGGTAGCCCTCTCACTGTCTCCTTCTCATTTGTTTTGATTTCCATGGCCTGACTGTTGCTGTCAACCCAGACATCTGTACGTGGGGGGCTTTGGCTGGCCAATTTAGTAAAGTAATGTTTCATTAATGATGTTGCACATCAAATATTAAAAGAATTCTTTTTTGAAGTGATGTACTATTTTTTTGTTCTCTCTGTCTTTTTATTGTCTTACATATTTCTGAAGATGTTACTTGTTTTACGTCTGTATTACTGAACAAGCGTATCAAAGGCAATCCATTTTGCAATCAAGCTGTCAATCTTGCTTGCATGTCATGTTCATTAATGCCAAACTATAGCATTGATTTTTGTCTCTATACTCTTCACTTTTATTGTTGGTAACACTGTACAATAAGGTTCATTAATGTTAATTTCAACATTTACTAATATATTATTAAAATCTTGTCAACATTAGTTAATACAATGTGAACTAACATGAACAAACAATGAACAACTGTATTTTCATTAACTAATGTTAACGAAGATTTGTAAATAGAGTAGCAAATGTATTGCTCATGGTTAGTTCATGTTTGTTAATACTGTACATTAACTAATGTTTAACCAATGAACCTTATTGTAAAGTGTTACCATGTTGTTTTAGTTGTGATAACGCAATGAAACATGTCAAATTGTGCGGACATAATTTTTGGGCAGTCTGTCAAGCAAAGAAATTATGAACACATGCAAAAAGTAAGAGAAGCAACAAAATATTGATTGTGTTGCAGTTATGTGTGCTTTTCCCTGAGCTTTTTTTTTATTTTTTTTTATTTTTTGCATAATAAAATTAAACCCATAGCTGTAGTTTGCTCTTTTTTTTGCCAAATAATTTTGTCATGTTAACCTTAAGACATTAAAAACAAATATCCCCTTTGGACATCGCTTTTGGTGACTACTGTGTATTCTACTGACTTTACAGTTGATCCTTTTTTTTCATGACCTTAAAATTATGCAATTAAAAAAATTAATGAGCCATATCTTTAAAAAAAAGGGCCTCTATTTACAAATTATGTAAAAAGTATATATACAGTACTAGTCAAAAGTTTGAAAACATTATTATTTTTAATGTTTTTGAAAGAACCCTCTTATGCTCATCAAGTCTGCATTTATTTGATAAAAAATACAGTAAAAAACAGTAATATTGTAAAATATTATTGCAATTTAAATGAATGGTTTTCTATTTTAATATACTTTATTTCTGTGATGCAAAGCTGAATTTTCTTCAGCCATTACTCCAGTCTTCAGTCACATGATCCTTCAGAAATCGTTCTAATATGTTAATTTATTATCAATGCTGGAAACAGTTGTGCTGCTTAATTTTTTTTTTATAACGTGATACTTTTTTCAGGATTCTTTTATGAATAAAAAGTTTAAAAAGGAGCAGAATTTATTTAAAATGGAAATATTTAGTAACAATATACACTATACTGTTCAAAAGTTTGGGGTCAATAATTTGTTTTTTGTTTTTTTTTTAAAGAAATTAACAATTTTACTCAGCAAGGATGCGCTAGATTGATAAATAGTGTTGGTAAAGAATTATATTGTTAGAAAAGATTTCTATTTTAAATAAATGCTTTTGAATAAATGTTCATTTTAACTTTTTATTCACCACTGAATCCTGATAAAAGTATCACAGGTTCCCAAAAAATTATTAAGCAGCACAACTGTTTCCAACATTAATAATAACCGAGTATCAAATCAGCATATTAGAATGATTTCTAAAGGATCATGTGACCGAAGACTGGAATAATGGGGGATGAAAATTCAGCTTTTCATGATAGAAATAAATTATATTTTAAATTATATTAAAACAGAAAACCATTACTTTAAATTGTAATAATATAATATTTTATTTAACATTTATTTTTCGTTTTTTTTCCTTTTTCTTTTTATCAAATAAATGCATGCTTGATGAGCATATGGTGCTTATAATGTAAGTAAATGTTTATTTTACTTTCTAAACTGCAAAATCATAAGCCATCTAAGGGCATGTTGAACTCATGCACAGAAATTCATGAGCTGATGCTGATGAAAAACCCAAAAGGATCAATTGAAAAGTCAATAGAATGTATAAGTGCTCTGTATTAAAGGGACAGAAATCAATGCTATGTTTTTGTATTGATGGATTTAACATGCAAGCAAGATGGTGACAATTCAAAAGGGAAACATTAAGCTGTCACCTTCATCATGTCAGTTTTTCAACACCAACAAGTTCCTTGTTCAAACCTCTACTCTGACTATTTATTTTACATAAAGCCTCCTGAGTCTGAAACTGTGTGCTATAATAGTTGTCTTTATGAGAGCTGTGTTCCCTTGAGAGCCTGTGAACACATGTAGTCGACCTCGCTGGACTGTTGCTGATGAAAGCTCTGATAGCATCTCACCTTTAAGGGGATAAAATGGTGGCTGCAGAAGGCCGTATATTGCTTCACTTTCAAAAGGTACTTTGAATATCAATGCAGGATCAAACAGATGACCCAATCACGCAAAGCCAACAGAGAAGCGGTGCACAGGAGGAAGTGAGGCCCTCAAGCTCCCGGGCAAACGAAATCTGTCAAACAAACCTGACCTTCAGATAGCTCAAAGGGAAGGAGAACAAAGTTGTAGATAGCTTTAGTTGGGAATTTGTTTGAGAGATTTAACAGCCACCAGCTATAATAAGAGTGCTCTCCAAGTGCATAATAATGGGCCTGCCTGATTCAAAGGTTTCTTGACTGATTAATTCAACTTTAAAGATGAGGTATTAGATAACAAATAATTGTCTCCATGTCTCTTTTATGATGATTTCTTCTTCAGTTGATGATAGAGATTAATCTAAAATCAAATACCAGTCTATGCCAATTCTCTTTAGACCCTCTCAGCTCTTTCTGAAGTGCATCAGGGCTTTTCAAACAGGGGTCCATGTCCCCCAAATTTCATTGAAATTAAAAAAATAAAAAATTACATATTTTTGTTAGGGCTGTCAAAAGATATTCAATGTTTAACTAAATAACACTAAAATTTAATATTATTGTTTCATTCTCATGTTTAGAAATCATGAGATCCCAAGATCGACAACCCTAGTTTTAGTGTATAAAAGATATGCTGTCATAAATAGTCTCCAAAAAAGATTATAATAATTTATACAACAGTTCTTTCTTGTTCTCGAATCTGATTGGCTGAGAGCCGTACGATATTCTAGTGATAACAGCATTCCTTCCTTTTCACCGTTTGTAACACTCCGCTTGAAGCGACTGTCATGGCGGCTGAGCAAATCCACCGTATTTTTTACAAATAATACACTTGTACCACTTAGTTGTACCACGAACCGTAATTTTAAGAGCTTTTTTTTTTTAGAACATAGTTGTTTAGACCTGAAATATGTGACTCATATTTAATCAAAGCGCTTATTCTACAATTTGTTTAGACATTTTCAGAGATGCAAGCTCTAGGCCGTCAGCGGCTGTTTAGTGCTCGTGTACCCGCCGAGAACAGCTTCATCTCGGACAGTGCTTTGAGGATTTGCAGCGGTCTCTTATAGTGGTTAACCATGAGATATAATTCATTTAAATGGGCAATCTTTGGTCTTATTAATCTATTACTTCTTCCCGAGCAAATCGAACTGGGCTATTAGATGGCGGCAAACTTTACGAGTAATGGGTCAGTCGCAAGAGAAATTGAAAATTTAAATTGAAAGGACTTTTGTAAACAAAAGACTAATGTAGTTAACTAATGAACCTTATTGTAAAGTGTTACCGTAATAACTATAAACTATTCTTAACTACATGCTACTAACCCTAAACCAAACCCTAATCTAACCCTGTGACCAGAGTCTTGACTAAGTACGTTGTTAATTACTCAGGTGAAAAAAAAGTAAATTTCTATAATGTACTTAAAGTGCTCTATTTTCGCGCACTAATTTTGTACTTAATATACAAAAAATTCTACTTTAGTACATCTAAGTGTACTGAACTGTGCTATTTTGAGACACTTGTATATTAAAAGCACATTTTAGAAATATAAAATAGCACAGTTGAGTACACTTAGATGTTCTTAAGATTATCTTAAGAAGTACTAAAGAAGAATTTTTAGTATATTAAGTACAAAATTAGTGCACGGAAATATAGCACTTTAAGTACATTATAGAAATGTACTTTTTTTTTCACCTGGGTAATATTACTCAGTACTTAAATGTATAAGGACATTAAAGTGTAATATAATATAATATAATAATCTTGAGCGTCAAAAAGTTTGAAAACCCCTATAATTAATAATTTCTCACAGGCATCATGCTGAATCATGCTATTTTTAACTTCATCCATAATGTACATGACAAAAACTGACCACCTGTGTCTCTACATATAACATCTTCTTGACTCTGGCTTTTGAATTTAAATCTGACTGAGCTCCACACTTCCTCTACATGTAGTTCTACACCAATGTGCTACTACTGTTTTCCACCCAGGATCCACATGTCAGAAGCTCGTCCTCTCAACAGATGCTCTTGTATCCAGGACCTTTGCCAACACTGCACGATCTATACAAGACACCCCTGCAGCCATCTGTGACCAGACTAAGATATTAAGTGGCTGAAAAGAGGAGAGAAAGGGCCAATCTGCTGAGAGGTGAATGAAAAATAAAATATTTATAGGAGAAATTGAATCAGCCTTGGCTCCTCTCTCTTCCTTATTATTCAATAATGCATAATCCACAGTCTATTACTTCAGTGAGGGAGGGTGATGTCAATGCAGGCCAAGCCTCAGACTCCCCTCCCTGAGCTGCAGTTGCCGGCTACGCTCCACCGAGCTCTTGTATCTGTGTCTGATAATACCTAATGCAATTATGTGACGGAACAGAGGTGCACTTGCCTGTAAGAGGACACAGGAAACATTCCACAGAGGAGAGTGTGATGAAGACGGCTTTAAATTGAAATCTTTATCATATTAAATTCTCTCTATAATTGCTGATTTCAGTGGTCATCACGCAAGTTAAATGAATAGTTTAGAAAATTTGATCAGCATTTGCCTCAATGTGCTTCCATTTTGAGGGAACAATGAACACATGGAGACTGGTCTGTCAATCTCCAAAATATCAAAAAGCACCGTAACAACAACAACAATAAACATACAGTATAAAAACTGACCTCACTCTGTGCATAGTTTTACTTATTTTCATTATTTTAATGTTGTTTACAGTTTAAAGTTGCCTACCCCATACAGACAGTTATGAACAAATGATTACATTCAAGCATTTCATTCAATGAGCTTAAACAGCTACCCTTTCACTGCAGATTTTCTCCACAAACAAGTCATCATGTATAACCTTAAAATGATTTCCATTTACACTAAACAATACTAGTAACTTACTTTCATGTCATCAGTTAAAACCTCTGCATATTCGAGCTCTGAGGATCATATTACTCCTGGTTCTTGGCTCATTTTGAGTCAGTCATGACTAATTCAGTGAGTCATAAACTGGAGATTCACTCCAAATGAATCGGTGAATCAGTTGGTGACCTGCAGTCAGTCCAATTAGCTAATGAATTGTTCATTGTGATTTGTGAACTGATTCATCAATTGATTTGGGTCACAAGAATGATTAATTCACTAAACAGACATCACTATTGTGTCTGATAAATGTTGCGCTTTAGTGCTTAATGCTTTAAATTATAGTGAATTAAGAAAAATATTTACTGTCCAACTCTGCATATTCTGATATAATGCAAATATGAGCATCATATGGACTACTTTCATGAAACTTTTACTGTTGCTTTTTGTCATTTTGGAGCTTGAAAGACTCTTTGGCATTATATTCAAAAAAGAAACCAGGACATTCTTTAAAAATGCATCTTTTTGTGCCACAGAAAAAAGTAGGTTACATTTTATTTTGATGGTCCACTTTAGACATTCAACTAACTATAAGTAACTTTGCAACTACATGTCAACTAACTCTCATTAGAGTAATAGTAGACTGTTAGTAGACTGTTAGGTTAAGCGTAGCTGTTAGGGTTCGGGTTAGTAGAATAAGTTGACATGTAGTTGCAAAGTTACTTATTGTCAGTAGACCACTGAAATAAAATGTTACCAAAAAGAAAAACATATGGTTTTGAACCAACATGAAGGTGAGTAAATGATGACAGAATTTTAATTTTAGGGTGAACCATTCTTTTTAGAAGTGGTACGATATAAATTTTCACTTATACAATATCTAGCTTCTAATGAGCAAATGTATAAAGACAAAAAAGCAGAATTATCAAAATTTCACAAGCCGCATAAGCATTGCCACACAGTGACATGCAATCCATTAAAAATATGATCAAATTAGCACTGCTGTGTAGCTAAGCAGGTGGTCTGGGCTGATATTATCCCAGTGGGCCATCAATCTCGCTATGCAAACGTAGGCATTCCCAAAAGAATGACCCGAGACAGAATCTGAGAGCACCTGCCGTGTGAGAATGTTCAACCTGCACACAAAAGCCTGTAGAGGGGATAACAAATCAATATAGTAACCTATTAAACTTTTTCTGAGAGCAGGCATTTGGTTGGAGAAAAATGCTCCCTGTCAGGAATGTTTGCATCTTTGCAGGTTCCATTTGTACTGGCTCCCAAAATAAAGAAATTGCTGCCTCCCATTTGCTTTCAGCTGAGAAGAAAAAAAATCAGTCGATATTTGCTCCTGGGGACCTGGGAGATGACGCAGGCATAAATCACCCAGCGTGCACCTGTCCAAAGCGTCAGGCACAAAGTCATGTGTCATTGCGTTTAGGATCATGCTGTGGCCCCCCTGCGGTGGAGAATCAAAGCACCTTGTGGTGCTCTGAGAACCTGCCCCACACCTCTGGCACAGAAGGAGAAGCTTTTCCACATCCACCAGGATTGTATTCACACGCTCTCTCTTTTTTACACCAAAAAGAGGCAGATGTCCAAATCATTCAGTTTGGTGATTAACTGTACACTCTAAAAAATGCTGGGTTGTTTCAACCCATGTTTGGGTCAAATATGGACAAACCCAACCGTTGGGTTTAAAAATTTACTTTAAACCAGCAGTTGGGTTTGTCCACATTTGACCCAAACATAGAATGAAACAACCCAGCATTTTTTTTTTTACAGTGTTTGTTATCATTGACTAGAAATATTAATTTAAGTCTCCAGGCAGAGTTTTAGCAGTTTTTTTCTCAGCGAATGGCTGTCTGATGTTTACCATAAAACATGTAAAGGAACAAATGTGGAAATAGCGCAGACAGAAATTTTTCATGCTCATTTGAGAAACAAAATAAATCTATAAACACAAAAAGAAGTCTCGCATCGTTTCCCATGTCATTGCTGTGGTGGGAGGGAGCCGGGGGGTTGTTTGAAGTGCCACGGGCTAGTAAGAAATCATTATGAGAAAATGGAGTTGTGTGTGACAAGAAGAGATCGATTTTTTTTTTCTTTTTCCCCTCCGTCCACAGTACTCTCTATCGCAAACTACAGATTTAGCGTTCCCTCGCGTGAACAGTAGCCACAGGTTTTTTTTCTTGTTTTTTTTTCTTCAGTTTTTCCTTCTAACACGTGTTTGTTATATGATAGCAACACTTACAGCTCTAAGATTTTGTTGGCTGTGAGCTGATCAGACCGGAATAAATGACATTAAAGCTAACTGCTGTCTTAACACTGAAGCAACAGAATTCCTACAATTCTCATCCTCCACACTGCCACACTTTCTATCTACTTTTATTCATTTGGCAGACCCGCTTATCCAAAGCAACTTACAGTGCATGCAAAGTATTTTATCAGGTTACTAGAAGTCAAATCCAGTTCAGTAAAACTTGTCCAAAAAGTCATGCAGAATGCACAGAAAAAGGGTTATGATTATATATTGATTAGATAATGAGTATATATATAATTATATAAGACTAATCCAAGACTAAAATGCATATTTGAGCTGTTTTAACTGAAACCAATTTGTTTTTAATAAGGCACGCTTATATCCTAATTGGCCTATACTCTTGGCTAGATCTAAGCCCTGTCTGTGAGACCAGGCCAATAATTAAACTATATATGTATGACAGACTATGGGTTACAAACAGGTACAAGCCAGGTTGCTTAAAAGAATATTAGGCTGTGCATGGTGCTCCTAAGAGGCTTTTAGTGGGATTTAAGCAAAGTTTTCAGCTTATTTCTGCCTAATAAATAGACAAATAAGTCCTATTACATTAAAGAGGTTACTGTTCTTCTTCACACAATTTTTCCTGCATCTGCACTGTTATGCTTTTTCAAAGCTAATTTGTTCACCCACAGTATTGCTCAGTTATGCTGAGAGTTCCACATTGCTTTTATCAGCAAAATTGATTAATCGTGTGCTGTACCAGGTAACACTAAAACCAATTTTCAGAGCAGAGTGGTAGTGTCACACATATCACACTGTTTTGAAGTTGAGCACAATTACAAGGACAAATTCCTGGTTATCATTTTAAATGTTCAGGCAATGTTCAACAGCTCACTATTACATTGAGTGTGATCTTACACCGATTATACTTAACCAGACACACTGTGAGGTCATGCAAGTGTCTTAAAGGGATAGTTTACCTGATATTTTGCTGAATGTTTCAACTGTTTATCCTTACAATGAAAGTAAATGGGGTTCACAACAACATTGGAATCCGTTGAATTTTACTGTATGGTCAACTATTTCCGTTGGTGTTACATAGAAGAAATAAGTGTTTGGAAAATTAAGACTTTATTTTAATTTTTTGGATGAACAATCACTTTAAATGGTGTTCTTTTATTGTGAATGTCAAAAATGGTTAAGGAAAATCTGTTGGACATGTAACTTTTGTCCATTGCCCCGATTTTTACCATCATTCTGGTGGCATATTCAATATGTGCATGGCTTGTGCACATATCTGTGTACATTTTCAGACAAATAATAATAAATAAAAAAAGTGTTACATTTTGGGCAAACACTGTGATTTTTGATCGTTTTTAGCATTTTATAGTCCATGTAAACACACTCAGTAACTCTACCACAGAGATGTGCAATGATAACAGGAGGGGACCACAAAAAGTGAATTTAAAGTGTTGGTCAGCCAGAGTCTCTAATTTTCTACCTACAAAGGGTTTTATTATAGCACAAGTGGTTCTGAAGATGGGCCTGTAAAAACATAGACCGGTGAGATGTGTGACCACCTCATGCTGCAGGTGTGTAATTGAAAGAAAGCATGGNGGGGAGAGCGCTGGACATTCACTCCCCTCACCGACAATCCCTGCCGGACCTGAGACTCGAACCCATGACCTTTGGGTTACAAGTCCGACTCTCTATCCATTAGGCCACGACTGCCCCCAAATAACAGGAGGGGACCACAAAAAGTGAATTTAAAGTGTTGGTCAGCCAGAGTCTCTAATTTTCTACCTACAAAGGGTTTTATTATAGCACAAGTGGTTCTGAAGATGGGCCTGTAAAAACATAGACCGGTGAGATGTGTGACCACCTCATGCTGCAGGTGTGTAATTGAAAGAAAGCATGGCAGGGAAGATGCAGGCTGTGGAAAAGATTTCAAATTGTGAAACGATTACATTATATTACTTTATATTCATCTCTGGACTGACTCATTAAGCCAGTTATCTTCTTAAACAGCCTGCCACAGAAAGACAATCAGGTTAGCTAAAACCATTATGCACCTTTCTCTAAACATGTTCTCTATGCATTGCTTTCCCAATATTTAAATTATCAGTAAGATAATTTTTTTTCATAATTAGCATGCCTATATGCTCCCCCGAGGTCCACAAGGTCCAA
The DNA here is from genome assembly GCA_003731715.1 of Anabarilius grahami. NCBI lineage: Eukaryota > Metazoa > Chordata > Actinopteri > Cypriniformes > Xenocyprididae > Anabarilius > Anabarilius grahami. The sequence goes on along the minus strand of RJVU01062584.1, from coordinate 5,968,410 downwards.
AATATAATGGAGAGAAACTGTGAGTGGTAAATTTATTTGTAAGCTCAGCCATATTTTAAAAAAGATTAAAAAACAAAGGCTTAAAACTCATTTGGTAAAATGCTTTGGTGTGATCTTGTCCGGTTTAAAGCAAACCAGACCTTGTGAAAAACAAGAGACTAATGACGAACTGTTTTAAACCCACTATTAGCAACAAAGAAAACTTGTTTCTTCTTTTGCAAAGTAAGTAAAGTGAAGCTGTTTCTACTTATAAAGGCCACAGTGATAGTAACAACTGTTTATGCATCTAATTGACACATCAAGGTCTTGGCTGAAGAGAAGCCTTAAGGGCTTTGCTCGTCAATGCAGATTATCTTGAGAGGGAGATCTTTAATTTGTGTCTTACAGACTCTCAGAGGACAATTCATGCTCTCAGAGAGAAAAACATAACACCACAGTTACCAGGGGGTCATAAATGAGTGATATCAACAATATTGTTCTTATGTCTTCATTAACATTTGATTTAGAATTGAAAGACTACACTGAAGTTAAACTTTTTAAGAGGGTTTAAACTCTTCGTTACCCAGATTTCAGAAAAAGAGAAACTGAATATGTTAATTTTAAGGCTTTGTTCAGAGACAGGCAGCAAAAACCAAAGCAGCCTAAATCAGAGCAACAATATACAAACCCAATCCAAACCATACCCATATGTGGTTTGAAATCCAGATTTCTTTTGTAACGAATCTCAAAAGAGATCAAACACGATATGGAATCTTGCACGAAATGAGCTATATTCTCTGGAGCTTGATAAATTAGATATTGACAATACTATTTGAACAAATGGATCCGATTTCATCACTTGAAAAATGATGGTGTGAACTTCTTAGGATCAGATTTGAAAACCAAATCAGATTTGTGTGGATTGCTTGCTATCGGAATCTGACTTAAATCTAGGTGGCAAGATACACCTTGTTTTTTCAGTAACAAGTTTGTCAGTGTCACAATCCAGGATGAAGATGAAGACAAGTGTAGCAGATCTAATTGCAGTGATACTTTATTAAATAAAACAAAAGAGAACAATCAAGGCAAATAAAGGCGACTCATTAAGACGAGACACTCCTGATGAATTGGGTAAAAAAATTATAGTAAATATCACCTTACTTCCAATAAAAGTATTAAAGGGGAGGTTCATTGCGATTTCAGTTTTTTTTTACTTTAGTTAGTGTGTATAGTTGCTGCTTGAGCATAAACAGTATCTGCAAAGTTACAGCGCTAAACAATTCAATGCAAACGGAGATATTGTCTTTCAAAGAATTCTCTGTTTAAGGACTACAACAAACGGCTGGAAGGGACTACAACGAGCTTCTTCCCAGGTTGGTGACATCACAAACCCTAAAATTTAAATAAACCCTGTCTGCCAGAACACGCAACAAAGGGGTGAGGCCATGTTACTGCATTACAGTACATAATACAAATGCAATAGCATGTCATAGAAGCAAGATGACAAAATGACAAGTTATAACCGTAATTAAACTAAACTATAACTGTTCTATCTTCATGCAGCATATATTCTCTGGCTCTGTAAGCATCTTACAACAGTTCCCACACGAGCAATTTATAGATTATCATGACAGAATATGCTAATCAAGGACTTTAAGATAGTTAACTCCACATCAGCTACATAAACTCATCAAATAACCGTTCAGAAACGTCCTGTTGCATTCAAAATGTTGTCACTTGTTCTTGAGCATCTCCATCCTTGTCCGACTCCGTTTTGAACATAAAAGGCTGAACAGTTTCTGACATTTTGAGTGAGTCTGTGTGAGGTAATGTGGGGCACTGAGAACCATACGTCATGACAGTCTGAGGACAACAGCGCCAGACAGACAGTCTGAGGCCGGAATTTATCTTCATAGGCATTGCTCCATTTAGAGCGTTTTAAAGTTTAGTTTGGAGCGTTAAAGTTTAAAACAATGTTAATGTCAAATATTTTATTAAAACGATCTAACTGAAATGATAGATACTCGCTTTTTGTTAATAGCTTATTTATATAAATATATATATATACACCCACACACAAATGTTACAAGGATATGTATATATATATATCTGTGTGTGTATGTGTGTATTAAACCTTTAACCTTTTTTTTTATATATATATTTTTAAAGTTAAAAGTTCATATAAAACTTGTTTTTTGTCTTAAATGATTAACTGAATATAAATTGAACACACAGCTTAAACACTAAAAATGATAAACATTTATTTGACATAAAATGTATATTTTACTCAAGCATTTCATGATGAATGGACCATTTTTTTCATAGTACATAATACACATTACACAGTTGTACACTAGATTACATGAATTAAGCAAATTCAGATCCATCAAACCAAAAAACAACACAAAAGTTATTTATTTAATTTTAATAAAATGTTCTTTTCCCCCTAAGTAGCAAAAGTATCATAGCTGTGCTTTGCTCTAAAAAATTACAAAATCAAACCAAAGAGAGTAAATTGAACAAATTATTGCACAGCAGGTACATGATAACAAATTAAATCTTTAAAAAAATAATAATCAAATCTCCATAAACATGCAATTAATTCCAGACTCTTTTTGTCCAGACACTCATTAAGAAAAATGTCCATATCATCCTTAATTTGAAAGCGAAACACTAAAGGCTTTTTGGCCAGTTGTCTGTCATCATTCATTTCAGCCTGTGAAAGTTGAAGAAGGGCTTTTTCCTGGTCTTCCTCTTTCAATATCAGAAAGCACGGCTCTTCCACTAAACCTTTGAAGACTTTTGGTTGTTGTGCAGCCATTCAAATGCAGCGCAGAGGTCTTCTGTGATCCACAGCTCCTTCATGAGAGAAGGGTACAAACAAATGAGATGAAATGTTGGAAGTGTATTTAACAATATGTTGTGTTGTAGTCAGGATGTAGCATAGCATGTATAATAAAGTTTTGACATTCTGTTTTTCTCATGTTTATATACTGGAGACAAATCATACCCTGTCACTAATGAAAATAATCAATCATGTTCAGTTTAAAAAAATGTTTTTAAAGAGCAAGCAATTTGTATGGCTTTTCACACTGCACTTAACCCCGGGTTATCGTCATTCTAAACACCACTTTTAACCATGGGTAAAGTAACACTCCACAGTTGTACATTTACATGCATTACTGTGCATTGTATATAAATAGAAAATTGCAAATACACTTAATTCTTTTATAGTCTGAAATGTCCATTCAGGATAAACTTAATAGTGAAGTTGGCTATATGTAATATGATGATGTGCAATGCCTGAGCATTTATGTTAACATATTGTGTGCTTTGTTCATCCAATCAGTGACACTGACACTGCAAATATGTAAATAAGGACGTTAACCCAGGGTTTAGTAATGTACAGTGTGAAATGCTGCGTATGAATACTCAGGTTTAATTGTTAACCTCAGGTAAATGATGATCAGTGTGAAACGTGAATCAAGATAACCCAGGATTCCGTTTACCTGGGGTTAATAATCACCCAGGGTTAACTATTTAAAGTATGAAAAGCCATCATGTTTGTTTTTCATTCAAATGAAAAGAGAAGTTCATACATTTTTAAAAACTTTTAACTTTCCCTTCCTTTTCTTACCATTAACATGAAGATCCCACAGTCAATAGAGCCGGTCAACTGTTGTGGAACATTCTAAAACAATAGAATATTATTAAGTCACTCCTGAAAAGATTTGACAGATATAACAACACACCATCTGTATAGGTAGCTTATGTCTTTATGAAAGCCTTATAAACTAACCTTGTTTTTGGTCAGCTTCTGGGGTGATTCTGCTTGTCAATTTACTGCAACAAAATCAAACAGAAAAACTTGAATGTATATCCATAAAAATTGCATAAGAGAGACAAGTTTCGTTTGTTCTAAAATCAAAATTGCCACTTACTGCATTGCAAAAGCAACATTTTAAATTTAGAATATAAAAGAAAAGTTCATACCTCCATGGACAACAGCCTTTTTGGAGTGAATTTGAAGGTGTGCATTCAACTTGTGTTGTCTGGTCCGTTTAAGAACACTGGGCAGTGGAAATTGTTGAAGCATGTTTTGCATGCTGCAAAATAAAGTAAAGCTGAGCCTCTCCGAATCCTAATATGCCACTGAAAATCCACAAAAACATTGGTCAGTATTGTAAAATCTAACCAATTAAATAAAATACAGTGTCAACAACAAAGTAAAATCACAAACCATGAATATGTGACCAAGCAACGTGAACAATAGTCTGAAGTTGTAAAATATCAAAAGATGCGATAAAGTGACTTCATCGCAAAGCCCATTTACAAAATGATTAGAGTCATGTTAACTGTTACCGATTGATTAAATACACCACAAATAAACTTGATCGATTAAAAACAAAACGCAAAGAAACATGATTGTTTGACGCTAACTCCGCCCACATCCGACGTGGACTGTTACTCCGCCCACTTCCGGCCTCAGAATGTCGGTCTGGCGTTTTTTTACAGTCTATGGTCTGGCACTGTTGTCCTCAGACTGTCATGACATATGGGCTGCGTCCAAAAACCTAGGTAGCTGTCTTGCTGCCACGCTGTCTTATAAGATAATGACTTGTACGGCAGCGTTTGTGCATGAAGGTACCTCACAAAACTGATTTTGGACAGACTTCTGAGGCAGCGTATCAGTTTAATGATCTACAGCAATATAGCGCGAGCTTTGGTGAGAACTAAACAAATATTTAATTATTACAGTAGTAATTTCTCGATAGAAATTATATCAAAATTGAAATATGTTGGTCAAAATCGTACATTTATTCACAAACTGAGCAGCAAACGCAACTTTCGGACGCCATCTTTATTTTTCAAGCTCAACTGTCACAGAATGGAAAACAAAGGATTGTGGGATATCAAAGGCAGCGAAGGATGCATCTATGCTTCCTTCAAAAATCGATCAGAGGAAGGTATCTCATGAGACAGGAAGTGAAGCTATCATTGGATTCGGACTTGCCTTGATGCCTTCCTACCTTGAAATGTGTCCTCAGAAGGCAGCATTTTCCAGTTTTCGGACACAGCCATGGTTCTGCAGTTCTGCAGTTGGTTATTATTGGAGAAGTGCTTACATGAGCTCCTGAAACTCCGCCCCCCTTTTGAGAGCAGCAGCTCATTTGCATTTAAAGGGACACACAAAAACGTAGTGTTTTTGCTCACCCTCAAAAAGTGACAAATTTAACATACTATAAAAAATGATCTGTAGTGTATTTTGAGCTAAAACTTCACATACACACTCTGGGGACATCAGAGACTTATTTTACATCGTGTAAAAGTGGCATTATACCACCCCTTTAATTTCTTTAAAGGTATATTTTTAGGTAGATTATTTTAATTACATTAAGGTAATTAAGATTCTTTTTAATATAAATTAGTTTAAATAATTTCAAGTCATCTTAGTTCAGTCAAAATTGAAAATTCTGTCATTACCTACCCTCATGTTGTTCCAAACCTGCATAACTTTCTTTCTTATAAAACAAATAAGATTATTTTGAACAATGTCGAGGTCTAAACAACATTGTTTTCATTTTTGGGAGAATTATCTTTTTAAGTCCCCCTGGTTGAGAACCACTGTTAACTTCCTTGAACATCCAGAGCAGAGTGGTTCAGGTCAGCTTCCATGTGATGTAGGAGGACATCTGGTCTTGCTTACACAAAGACACAACATCTAAGCTTTGGCAGGACTTGGGATGTCTCTGGTATTCTGAAAGCATCGAAAGTATATAAAGTGATTTCTCCTGCTATGAAAGAACCAGTCAAACTCCATTTTACTTTGCTAACATCTAATATTGAACTGTAAAACACAGCAACCCACCTCTTAGTATTTTCACCATGAAATGTGAGCCGAATAGAAGGTGTAGAGTGATTCTTTGGAATTGACCACAGGGATCTTTACTCAATCTGGCAAGTAGTCCCAGCAATGTAGACGAGTCAATAAACAAAAGCCGATGCGGTGCAGAGGTGGTCCGCCCTGGGTTGCTGTGAACTCAACATCAGTCTGGTGGCCTGCACATCAAAGGCAGAAACTGGGACTTTCATCTAGTTCTGAAAATGAATCATTCATAACGAGTTGTCGCTGCCCCCTCAGGCCACTCCTGCCTATCACCTCTGTACAGATTAATTTTTATGTGGAAACTGCATCACTTTAAACTTTTTCATTTTGAAGTTCACAAATTAATGCTTCTAGTGTTTTTATATGGCTCATTTACCATATTTGCATTATAGTCTGAGTTTCCATCAGCTCCAGTTTGAGATCAGCTGGCACAGATGCTGTGTTGGGGAAGCTACTTTGAAACTGTAACTACTTTGCACACGTAAAATGCAGCAAGAATGGCAACACTAAAACTGGAGACTTCAAACTTCAAATGATTTCATACTTTTATTTTTTTCTCTGTTTTCTTTTAATCTAAGCTGATTCAAACTCATCAATCACAGAACAGTCATAGTCAAATCTCATAAAACGTGTAGCGTTTTGCCTTTGATGGGCAGCAACATTTAAAGTGGTCAAGCTATCCATGCTGAAAATAACGGCTTAACAGCTTTAAGTTGGTCTCCCAGCCTGACCATGTGAAAATTTGCCCAAAAACCAGGCTGATCAGACTGGAAGACCAATTAAGACAAGAAAACCAACTTAAGCTAGATTGAGAGTTTTAATCCTTTTGAAAATGTAAGCAATATCAAAGCTGTAACAATCAGATTAAATAATTACATTTTCTTTTTTACTTTGCAATCAGAGCAATTTATATCTTGCACAAAATAGAGGGCTTTGATTATGGTGACCACATTACAACCAATTAAATTATATTAAATATCACCAATAAAACACAATTTTTATGAGATAAAACAAACTTTGACAAAACCATGAGCAGAAATATTATTTAGCAAAATATTTGTAATTAAACTGATATTAATATTAAATGTAAAAATATTACTTTCACTTTTTTTGATACATTAAATCCGTCCTTGCTGAATATAAGTATTAATTTCTTTTCAAAAATTATTCATTGTGATTTATGATTAAATTATAATAAATACCAACAATAAATCTAGACAACACCATATATAGGCTGAGACAAAAACATGAGCTGAAATATTATATTATTTAGCAAAATATTTGTAATAAATATTATTATAATATGTTTAGTGATACAAATTAAAATGTAGGCACTTGTTTCAATTAAGGCCCTGTTTACACCTGGCATTAAGATGCGTTTTGGTCGATCGGATCACAAGTGGAAAAGGAAGACACGTTCCCGTTTACACCTGGTTTTAATCCATCTCTTTTGTCCACTTTCAACCACTTCTGTCCTGATTTCTTCAAGGGGAGGGGTCTATGGGCAAGTGGACAAGCTCAAAACATTTTAGAGCCCATTTACACCTGTATTTAGCGTCATCCACTTCTGATCCGATCGACCAAAACGCATCTTAATACCAGGTGTAAACAGGGCATAAGTGAACACTCTGAATGAACTGATTCACTAAAATGAATCACTTCCTGCTGTAATATTGTGGAATTGAGCATTTTTGATTACCAGTTTTCTCAGCAGTAATGCTGCATGTGCAGTACAATGTTACAGATCTAGCAATGGGCATTTTGAGCTACTGAAAAATGTAGCATCTCTACTTTTAGTGAAAAAAAGATAGTTTCAAATAAAAACAAAAAAGTTAGAAGCATCACTACTTTTTGTTTGTTGCTCCCACACACAGCACAGATGGAGAATCTATCAGCAAAGAAAACAGGATCAGGTCATATGTCTAAAATACACAGTGCTTCTGCTCTGTCTGGGGCATAGTTTGTAGAATGTAAACAGAGCAAGAACTTATTAGGATTACCCAGCCTTCCTCTCTCAGTTGATTACACCAGAGAACTGGCCTCACTTTCAGCCTATCACCTGGCGCGCGTGTGTGTGTGTGGGCAAGAGAGAGCTTTCAGTTACTGAAGCTTCTCCATGTAAATCTGACGCTTACTCTGATGTGGTTAGTCTCTCCCTGATGATATGCAAATACTTAATGATTGATTCAGTAGGAAGGCTATATTTTATTTATTTATTTATTTTTACATGCGGAAAGTTGTGGAGAGAAATAAATTCAGAAACAACTCATGGATCCAGTTAGTGAATGCAGCTTGAGTTTTCTCACTTTCTGCATCTTTACTGAACGCAGCTTGAGTTTTCTCTCTGGCCCTGTTTACACCTGGTTTTAAGATGGTTTTGGTGGATCGGATCTCAAGTAGATGAGGCAGACACATACACGTTTACACCTGGTGTTTCAATCCGTCTCTTTTGTCCACTTTTAACCATTTCTGTCCTGATTTCTTCAAGGGGAGGGTCTATGGGGAGGTAAATTGGTTTTTTGAGAGGCTACTCACTGCAGAGCCATAACCTCCAGCTCCCCCTCTCTTGACCTACTGTGGACATGATGGGTGGAGCTGCATCCCCCAACCACACCCTAACCCTACCCATAACCCTATCACTCCACCCATTAAACAGGTTAAGCTCCACCCTTGAGCTCCAGAGAGGTGGAGCTGGAGGTCATTATGCTCTGCAGCGAGCACTACTTGGGTTTTTTCAGATCTTTTGATCTAGTAGAAAAAACAAGCTTGCGCAATTTACATATGAACGCACCCCTAGACGACAGAAAAACATACGGAGAGCAGCAGCTTTAGTTTCTGCTCTGATAGCCAAAAGACCACACCGAATGCTGTGAGTGTGTTAGAAATAAGAAATTGTGAGAGAACGTTGTGCTTGGCAAGTTTTTCACCTTCAGACCAAACTTGGGTCTTCCCGTCTGGCTAGCATGCTTCCCATAATGCTTAAGTGTTAGGTCAGTTGGTGGAGGGTAGGCGGTCTTTAGCGACTGTTCGACCACATGAGCGTTTCCAGTACAAAAGCAATCTGGTCGAATGCGTTTTCGACTACCTCTGGAAGTGGTCGAAAGTGGACAAGCTCAAAATGTTTTACACCCCGTTTACACCTGTATTTAGCGTCATCCACTTGTGATCCGATTGGCCAAAACGCATCTTAATACCAGGTGTAAACAGGGCCTTAAACACAAAGCAGAAAATATTTAAGGTTTAAGAAAATAAAAACTTAATACTTAAAATGCCAGCTATGTATTTTATGTATGAAATAAGAATTTGTACTTTAAGAAAAATAGTAGGTATAATAGTATTTTATAAAAACGAAAAAAAAAAAGGCTTTCGTACCAATGTCAAAACACATAATTAAATCTGGAAAACACATTTCTGGTTAACACATTAACACATTCAGTTATTTTTTAACAAACAATAAGTGATATAAATAACTGATATACCTCATGCAGGTCTTTACTTTCTTCTGTGGAAAATACTAAATAAGATATTTAGAAAAGTGTGCATTGTCAGGGTCCTACATCTGCTCTCTATATATTGTGCTCCCTGTCTTCAGGTCTTTGCTGGTTTGTTGCTTGTGCTTTTATGCATGCATATTTTCTTGCCAGCGTTTGCATGTATGCATATCTTGTCTGGTGTAGTTGTGTATTTGATCCTGTCAATAGTCCTAGTTCTTGTTGCTGTCTTGCCCTAGTCTAGTTCTAGTCTTATTTTTCATTTCTCTTTTGATTTTCTTGCATTTAAGATTTTAGTTTCTCCACTCCCCTTTCTTTAGTCATAGTATTTTTATCTGCTGTCATTTTGCTCTTGCCTTTATTTTCTTATCTCTTGTTGTCTTGTCATCTTGTTGAGTCTTGTCTTGTGTGTTGTGAGTCTTGTGTTGGATCCTGCCCTGCTGTTTCCTGTATCCTGTCCCTGGCCACTTATTCCTGCCTGGCAGCTAGACTGGTGCAGCTTCAGTCACATCTCCAAGGGTCAAGTCTCTGGTTCCTTGTGCCGCTGCCTGATCTCCATCTCAGTAATTCTGCGTAACTTCACTGGGACTGGTCTCAGAGGACGTGATCTACCTGCCAATGTTGTTTTTGTCATTCCCTGACTCAAGGTTTGGAATGACATGAGGGTGAATAAAGGATCACCAAATTTTCAATTTTGCAAATGTCATAAAGAGTAAAACAATGAATACTAAAGATGGTAGTTTACATGATTAATTCATGTCATGGGAATGTAAAATGTCATATTCAAGCATAAAAGTGCCTTTTCATTTATGAAACATACCAGACAACAGAGAAACATGCTATGGGGACTTATTCATTAAATTAACTTTTCTTGTAATATAAAGGGCTATAATAAGAAAACAAGACAGAAGAGATTAATTCTTAAGACAGTTCTTGAATTGTTTTATGATTAACAAATAATATATACTTTATACAGAATGTTAATAAATTACCTTCAGAATGATTGCATTTAAATTACAGCAAGTTTCAAGAGCAAATCGTTGGCAGTGACAAATGAATGACACTAATTTGATTAGTGAGTAATTTGATTATTGTTAGTTACAACACTAATGATGATTGTACTTTAGCAGCTGAACACAAGCAGCAGGGAGAGAGGAAATTAAAAGAACTGAGAGAGAAAAGGGCTTAAAAATGAAGAAAATGAATGACTTGACAAAAATGTTTTACAGAGCTGAGATGCCATGAAGTAGATGTTAATGTTCTATAAACATCAAAATCTGAAATCACACACAGCATTTGTGATTATCAGGCTTATCATACAGAGGTGCTTCAGAATGCATCATGCATCACTCTGAAATTCCTCCAGCTGAAAATATCTACCCTCCAGATGGGACAGAGAAGCAGATGTGGTTTCTTTATAGCTCTCTCCAACAGACCTTAACAGGAGACCAGGGCTCAGATCTGCTCATCAACACAGCTGGCTATGGATGAAGGCGTCTGTCACATTTCAAAGTTGGCCAAACAGCAGATGCAGAAGGTCACTGCAGGAGTTTAGGAAAGCTGTAGTGATAATTGTAAAATGTTCATATTCAGCAATGAGAATCTGTGTTCGGTAAGCCAGTGAAAGGCTCTGTCATCTTCCATCTATAATATCTGCAGAAATAAACGACCACTTCTTTCATCCAATCAAAGCAAGTGCATCACACTCTTTCAGGTCTCAAAAATACTCCCTTATGACACTTTATTTTTCCCTTTTAATAGTTTTTTCATTCTGCTTCAAATAAATGTCTCTCAAAAGCCTGTGACCCTCACCTACTGTCTGTCTTCGCTCAATTCTCTTCCCCCTTCACATCTGTCACAACAATTTTAATTTGTGCTTTAACTTTGCAGTACATCTCACACATCTCAACAGGGCATCTTGCCTTTATTATTTATTATGAATTTCTTAAACTTCAACAACATAAGGGCAGATCCTTTGAGTGCAGCTAATGGCGTTTTGAAGTGATGCTCGAGTGATCAAGTATATTCCAATATACAAATAAGATTCTTCGATCCCTCTGTCCTCATTTCCTTTCCTTGCATCCTTCCCTCGCATCCTACTAGGGGTTGGAGCTGAGACGTGAGGAAAGGAAACGAGGATGCACAAATAAGAAATAACAAGCACCCACCATCTACCTGTGAACCTGGTAAAGAAAAGAGAGAGGGTGCTTCTCAATACTCACATTGATGCTTCCTCATTTCCTCACTCCTATGTCCTCAAGTGCCTGACCTGAAAACCGATCAAATTCAGCCATCTTGAAGGTCTCAGTCCTGTAATTGCACCGCAAGGAACGAGGAGTGAGGAAGCTTCCCAAGGAGTCATGAGCGAGGATACACAGGAGTATCCTTCCCTCACATCCTAAGGGGGTGGAGCTAAGATGCAAGAAGGAAATGAGGATGCACAAAAAAGAAATGAAAAGCACCCAGAGTAAAAGATTTGTCACTGGTAATCCATCAGGTGTTTCTCATTGCATATCATCAGCGGCTCCATTTCTGTTCCACCCAACAACCTTGGAGATAGTGTTGGGATGTTTGGAGAGAGGTGGTTTCTACATCAAAAAGAGGAAGAAGGTGAAGTGACTGATTTTGTGAACTTTTCCTTTTTAAGATATTAAATTTAAAATGAAAGCAGCCACAAAAAAATATATATTGGGTATTAAAGATGTTAGAGATAAGACATGCTAAGCCAGAATAAACAGGGAATTCCAGATAAACATCAATGCTGAAACTACACAGGTTTAGTGCCATCTGTCTTCTCCAGTCTGCACTAAAAATAACATGAGAAGCATTTAATATCTCCATCTGCCTCAGCAGAGGCTGAGGTGCGACACAACACAAAGCAATGAGAAGTATTGACTGAGCATTTAATGGCTCCATGGTTTCAGATCTGTTTAAAAGTTTGGCTAGTGGCCTGTTCTTTTAAAAATGTCAGAACTTTCTACTTTCTTCAAAAACACCACAATCACTCTTGTGGCTTTTAGTCCATATGGTTTTAAATATACTCCTAATATTGGACAAAATTATCATTAGCAGATAAACATTTAAATTTAAGAACAAGGACCATAAATATTGATGACTAAAGCTGGGTGCACACTGTGCGAATTATAATAGTCCTTTATGATTGTTGCTTGTCAGACTGTACGTACATGATCCTCATGTCACACTGTGGGATCTCAGCTGTCATTTATGTCAGACTGTACGACTGACAAGACGCATTAAAAACTGATGCGCCCTTGAAAACTTGTCTGGAGTTTTACATCATCAACCCACACACATTCGATGACAGTGAGCTGCATTACACGCGGAACTGAGATGGTGGCTAACAAAGAAATCTCTAGCGTTAATTTTGATCACGCCTTATCTTGAAAAACGAAGACAATTTGACGTTTATCGTAGGAGAAGTCACACTATGTTGCACAATACTGATTTTTGTCAATTAAAATCCCCTTTAGAACAATATATCCTACCCAAACTTCCTGTTTAAATACAAAATTCATCAGTAGCCAAGAAAACACCGCTTGTAAAGTGATTTCATGGGCTCTGTGGCATATAAATGGATTCAAAATGACTATAATTTTTTTTAAACAAATAAAATCAAAGCTTTCTGAGTGACAATAATGATGAGATATTGATCCAAAAATGATGTCTAAATTAAAGAGAAAACTTTCTGCAGTGTTTCACATTGGTAAACTGTGATAAGATAAATGTCTATATGCCTGTTCATATTGTTTATAATTTTATGAAGACAGGAGATGAAGGGAAAGACTATTTCTTTTCTTATCATGCAAAGGCAGAGCTTCCCCCATGGATCATTTATGTAAGCTGATGTTCTGTTATCTTATCCCACATTAGTAATCATCTTTCTGCAGAATTTCTTTACAGCTCCAGAAACCAATTACTTAGAGCAAAATTTGACCAACTCCCAGAGATCACAGTCTTTGTTACATATTACTTGGCTGAATATTGCTCGGTGTCGATCTCTTGCTTAGGCTCCTGTGTAATTGATTTTGGGTTTCTTATGTTGCATTTGTGTGTGTACTTTATGTATTTGTTTTATTTTCTAATGTGGTTTTATCTGTTCAGATCTCTTGATTTTCAGTTTGTGTCAAGCTCTGTTACATTGAAATCTACAGTAGTCCAATATCAAATATCTTAAAGAGTCTTCATGTCTTCAGTGTCTTTTCATATAATTTGTTCAATTTTTAAATAAAAATAGATTCATAAATAATACCCGTCATACACACTACGGTGGACATGGGCAGGGCAAACTCAATATAATGCATCCAGAAAAGCGCAATGTTGTATTTCCTGAAAATAACTGAAGAAATGTTATTTAAAGCAAAACTATTATTACATTTATTAAATTAGCTGATACAATTCCTGTTGTTCTTTTTTTCCAAATCAGGATATAATGAAAGACCTGGAATATAGTGCACAAGTTAATAATAGTGCAAAGTTTTATAACACATTAAATGTGCTTTTTTTTTTTTTTAGTTATTTTAGAGCTTCACAACCTGACCCCATTAAATGTGGAAAAAAAAAGGTTTGACACCACTGAAAAAAATAAAACACAATTTTCATTTCTGTATTAGGTATTTTTAGAAAAAGGATTTTCCAGGGCCTTTATTTTGTCTACAACGAGATACATAAATGTTCTAGTGCTGGTTAATTTTGTTCAATGCAAAATGTGAAAAAGTCAACAGTGATGGTTTTCAAATCAAGTCCTCAAAGTTGCAGTGCACCGGTGAGCTATGAATTCAGAAGCAAGCTGACCCCATCAGAGAGCAGAAAATAAGTGCCATCAATATAGTGTCTGGTTTGTGAGCTTTAAGGTGACCGAAATCCACTTTAACTCCGAGCTTCTAGTTCCTTAAAGTACAGGTGGGAACCATAATCTTTCTGAAGCAGAGCCAAAGAGCTGAGAGGCGTTTCCATGATATAAATAAATAGATGCACCAAAAAGCTCCCTGTAGAACTTGTCAAAGAGTGACAGATATGGGGAGAGGGAATGAGCCTTTTAAATGTGATTGAACATTCCTTCACATCAGCAGGAGAAATCATCAAGTGTCAATTTTCCTGTCCTTGCTCCTTCGCTAACACTCTCGGTTGAGCTCAGCTGATATGCTTGCATTCTCCTCCTTAATCCCATGCATTTTTAAACAGGCACACCGACTCATGCCGCAAAGTCATTTACAAAGGCTTCGCCACGTTGTAATGAGAGAGAGTAAAAATGCTTGTTTGACACTCCTCCCCAGGTTTCCCCATTCATTATAAAATAAGGCCATGGCAATGATAAAATAAATATTCAGGACAAGAACGAGGACAGAAAGCAAAACATTTCTCATAGTAAAAAGAATCAATGCAAGTTTTATGTTCTTTTGTTGGATTTATTTCATGTCTATCACACAGATTATGTCTGCTGGACCATATAGGAATCTTTTATGGTGGGGACATGTTTGATCATTTTAATTGCCTAATTAATATTTATGAGGTAAGCCTGATGTCACAAGCAGCAAGTCCCAACCCCCTTCCCTCAAGTGACGACCCTTAAGACTTATCAAACTTTCCCACATATAACCACAATATATTTCAAGACAATAATCCAAAAAGCAAGTGACAGAAAAAACACAGCAAAAATATTTGTTGTGCATGCAGCCTGCTTAAAATGGGAAATGTTTGTGTCTATGTGGATACCCATGAAACAAAAAAGAACATTTTCCCAACTGACCCCTGAAGCATATAACACAATAAACTTTAAATAAGACCACTGTTGCATCGGTGATTCATTCGACATGATCTGAAATAAACACAATTATTTTTGCTTATCCAATGTATGGTCCCCCTTAATCAAATAATTAGAGGGAATTGCTGAATTAGTAAAAAGAGATTTACTCTGCTCACCTTGAATTTCCTCAGTGACACTGTGTCTAGTTTATTATGCTGTTTTAAAGGAATGTAACAGGTTCAATACAAGGCGAGCTCCATCGAGAGCATCTTTGAGGACATGACATGTCTATCTGTAAAGTACTTTTTACATGGACCAAACTCCACCCACAAGTTCATCCACCTTGAAAAGGTGAAAAAACATTGCCTCTCATAATATAAACAGAGTTTTATTGAATAATTCATGTTTAAGTACTTTAACAAAATTCAAGCTTCACATATTTGTTTGAAAACCATCCTGAACGCTGATCTGATTTACTTGCACTAGATGCTAAATATTACTGTAACTATGAATTTTACTTTTATCAAAAGAATGAGAGACTGCAGTATTATTTTTCTATGACATTAAACATGCCACAAATGCTGTTGATAAGATCATTCGTAGCCCCTCGTGCCCGTGACAGCATTCGAATAAAGTTCTAAATATAGTAAATAAATAAAGTTATTACATTGCGCGTGATGCTGACTATATAGACAGCAATCAAATAATATATTAATATAATAATTTCTTAATTCCGCCCTTATTTTATCTTTCTTAATTGAAAATAAATATTATATGCCAATCCTTTTCTGATAATTCCAGGTTGCTATGGTCGCGCAGGTTGTTTACACATTGAACTCGTGGCCACGAGAAAAATATATCGTTCCCTCACCGTATGATCTCGAGGCCACGACTTTACATCGCGTAGCCACAACATAAGGATGTCGTTACCACGACAAAACGATCTCGTGGCCACAATTTATTATCACGTTCCCACGAATTAATATCTTGTGGCCACGACATATTATTACGTTCCCACGAGTTTATATGACGTGGCCACGACAAAACTTAGTGAACTAAACATGTCCCCTCCCGGTCACCGTAGAGATCATTGAAAAGGTTTCTCCTTTTGTATTCCATAGGAGAAAAAAAAATCATATAGGTTTGGAACAGCATGAGTGAACTATTCCTTTAATTTGAAATCAGAACATTCCTTTGCATTGAAATGCATTTAGATTTTGCCACCACATCATTTCAAGAAAGCTGCCACTATGGCATCACTCGTTACTTTATGCTAAGAAGTTCTCTAGTTCTGTCAGATCAATCTGTCTTATTTATGATAACAGGCACAAAACATTTCAATGGATTATGCAAATAATCCCAATCCAACAACCTAGAAGTTCTGAAACAATTCCAGCCTAACAACTCAAAGTCAAGAACAGCATTAAAAAAAAGTTATGAGGATCATTACTGTTTTGTTAATCAGATATCCCACACAAGTCTCAACAAATAAAAATTCAGTTTTAAGATCTGGCATGTCATTAAAAGCACAGTATACAGAGGCAGTTGTTTTAATGAGACTTGATATACCCCATGAGAACTATCAACGGGTCCGACAACAAAATAGCAATGCAAAAAATGAAGCCAAATGAAATGGCTAATGAAGTGATATTAGATCTTGCTCAGAATGGAGACTGGGAATTCAGTTTGAGGTAGCAGCCATTTTAGAAAGTACAACAACAAAACTCCCCAAAGCAGTCCTCCATCTTCATCTGTGCAGCAGAAGAGTCTCTGAGCGTGACAGGTAGCGATGAGGAGGCTATCTAAGTCTGCGTCCTAATGAGAGTAGGGAATGAACATTAAGGCTTTAATCTCACCCTGAGAGCCAGAGAAGCATTAGTGGACGTCAGCCATGATGGAAAGTAATGGGATGTTTTAATGAAGTGACACAAAGTGATATTAATGGCGTGTTTAGCATGAGAAATAAAGACAGGAACACATGGAGGCTGTGATTGACGTGGAACCGCAGGGGACGGGCATCGATCCAGGAACACATGAGAGGACTAGGGCACAAAACCTGTTATTGTTAAGAAATGCTGGCTGCTTGCTTTTAACAGATGTTTGTTGACAGAGCAATGGACGAATGTAGCATCCCAGCCCAAACCGATAGGATCAAAGCAAAGCAGTGCCGTAGCTCCAGGGATGAGGGGATTCTGACATCAGTGCCAGGTGCCATGATATGTTAGCTTTTCCGAAAGCAACGTTCAAAGTGTATGTTTACTTTATTTGTCACTATGATATGAAATGAAGAAAATGACTTCTGTAATCAATGTCTCTTTTCTCTAAACAAAACTTGTTAGTAGAGATCAGCAGAAAGAACATATGCGAAGAGCAAAGTGATTGCGACTGAGTGCTCAAATACAGTGATTGCCAAAAAGACAGACAGACAGACAGATGATAGATAGATAGATAGATAGATAGATAGATAGATAGATAGATAGATAGATAGATAGATAGATAGATAGATAGATAGATAGATGACTTTATAAACCTGCTTCATTTCTCTCTCTTTATTTTAAATGACAAATTGTTTGTGTCTACATCTCTGAGATATGCACATGCATTGATGTTTATCTGTGAATTGCGACAGAACACACATCATTAGTGGTCTCACTGTGGCCAGACCCATCAAAGATCCGGCTGTCAAAAGGGAACAAATTATAAGCATTGTTTGTACTACATTTGAAATGTCTCCAGTCACTTCAAAAATATGATGGATAGCACATATTTGAGTTTGAGATTTGCTGTGTGTGCCAAAATCTTTCAGAATCTCTGTTTGTTCTATATATGACTGACAAAACAGGTATAGACAATTTATGTTGCTGAAAGTAAAGCGAGCTCTGAAATCTTTCAGTATCACTCTTTGATCCATACATAAGTGGAAAACAAGCTTAGCTATAGACCCAGATGGAATCTACAGACTTTTCACATTTTATGCTCTGACTTTGGGGAGATATACAGGATTCTGTGGAACGGATTATAGGGTAGTAAAATGTGTTAAATGGAGCTGAGAGGACAACACTCTTGTTGGTTACTGAAGTCACAATACTGTGTCCTAACCAGATGGTCATCTGAAAGCAAATTAGCCAAACTACTTAAAGTCCCCCTGTAGTAAATTATAACTCATCTTTGATCCCCAAAATGACATAATTAAAAAAAAAAATTCAAGTGAAAAAAAATTCTTCATGCCTTAAAATAGCTTAAACGTCACTCTACACCCTTGCCTCATTTAATATACACGGATCAATGAATATGCAAATTAGCCCCGCCTCCACTCGCTCACACCAGCTCGGAGAGTCTACTGTTGCTATAGTGACGAGCAATTTGTTGTTTGTGTTGTGGATATTTAAGAAAAAAGCTTGCTTTCGTATATTCAGTTTAATTTCTGACGCTTAAATTGTGTTTTAAATTATGAATTGGTAAAACGCCTTTGCAAAACGGTCTGAATCCACTTGCATTTGTTTGGACTGCTCTCTCACTGAATCACCTGAAGTGATTTCTCAGTAAAATAGACAGTATCGAGAGAACAAGCAGCTGTTTTCCTCTGTGAACATGCGCCAAATGGATGTATGACAATTTCGTTGCTTTTTGGAGTTTTCAGATTTAAAAAAACA
This sequence comes from Anabarilius grahami, assembly GCA_003731715.1. NCBI lineage: Eukaryota > Metazoa > Chordata > Actinopteri > Cypriniformes > Xenocyprididae > Anabarilius > Anabarilius grahami. Next base: position 5,949,636 of record RJVU01062584.1, on the reverse strand, counting down.
TTCAGATGAAATGCACATCCTTGAATGAGCGCGGATTTCCAGCGTATTTACTTGAACTTATCAGGTAGGCTAATATCTATGGTTTGATCCATTCCAGAGGCGCCAAAATCAGAATTTATAATGGACTGAATAGCTCTCTCAGAACTTAATCTGTGATGCCACACTGACTGTCATATGCACATGAATCACGGTCACCCGCTCAAAGCAATATTATTTTAGCTATGTTTTATAGCATTAAAATATTTCGAAGGACAAAAACATGAACTTTATTGGCTTTATTTCAAGTCAGCTGTCACTTCACTTTGGCACAAGCCCCTATGCGCTCGCACACTTGGCACAGCCCTTGCGACGGTTCTGTCATTAATTAATATGAATTATTATAATTAGCTTTTTGCTTGACTACGTTATCAAACAGATAATAAAGTGTTGCTAATGTAACACAAACCATGTCCCTGTTTTTCATCTCAGAGTCAGACAGCTGCCTTCTAACAATCCTTACAAAGCTTTGAAAAACTCAGAACGTCAGTGGAGAAAGGCTTATAGTTCATCATAACATCGTAATAGACTCGCTATATTGCTAAATCTACACAATTTTTCATATCAACAGAATATATACCGGGATAGCCTGGCTTCTCTCAAGACTTTCCTGCTTCAGAGCAGTCATAGTTAATGATATGCTAAAGCCTGCCGGCACGTTGTTGTGATTGGTTGCAAGGAAGTCTGTGATGTCACAAACACCCACGATTTCAAACCGCTGGTTTTAGACTGTCTTTGGTTTACTGCAGTTTCAAACATAAAATACTCAGCAATTATGCTGACTTATGAATTTGCACATGGTTTGTCTTAAAGCATATTAAAAACACTACATAGACATATAAACAAAATTAAAAACTTGATTTTCACCATAGGGGGTCTTTAATAATTCACATGCATAAGGCAGAGGATGTGTAGAACTTCCCATAATGATGGTGTTTCTACTCTGTTAAAACTGTGGGATTCTGTGGGCACAGATTTCAAATGGACTCATAATCGAAATGCTTTTTGAAATTTTATGAATACTTCTCTCAATATATGATTATATACTGTATAATATACTGCTCCGGGTGTGTGTTCACGGTGTGTGTGTGTTCACTGCTGTGTGTGTGCACTTGGATGGGTTAAATGCAGAGCACAAATTCTGAGTATGGGTCACCATACTTGGCCACATGTCACTTCACTTCACTTCACTATATATATATATGTAGTGTGAATATTGTTGATCATCTCGTAACAAGGCCACATATTAAGGTCTTTGTAGATTATAAGCAAACAATCACTTCTCATATTCCATGTGTTGGATGCAGAAGAAATGGGCAGGAATAAAGATCTGAGCAACATTGACAATCTGACAAGGGCCGAATTGTTATGGCTTGACAACTGGGTCATAGCATCTCTGAAATGGCCAGGCTTAAGGGTTGCTCCCGGTCAGCAGTGGTGAGAATTTACCAATAGTGATCCAAGGAGGAACAAACCACAAACCAGCAACAGGGTGGTGGGTGCCCAAAGGAACTGGAAGAAGGTCGACTGGAAAAATGAATCCTGTTTTCTTTTACAACATGTGGACCGTATGTGTGCACCGTTTACCTGGGGAAGTGGTGGCACCAGAATGCACTGTGGGACAACGATAAGCCGGTGGAGGGAGTGTGATCCTCTGGGCAATGTTCTGCTGGGAAACCCTGGGTCCAGCCATTCAAGTGGAAGTAAATTTGACATGTGCCAACTATACCTAAACATTGTTGCAAACCAGGTGCACCCTTTCAAGACAACGGTGTTCCCTGGTGGAAGTGGCCTCTTTCAGCAGGATAATGCACTCTGCCACTGCACACATTGTTCAGGAATGGTTTTAGGAACATGATGATTAGTTCAAAGTGTTACCCTGGCCTCCAAATTCCCCAGATCTCACTNAGCAGAATGCTCGGTAGAGGAGGACTGTGAGCTCTTTTCCTCAGTCTGTTGCGAATCCCAGCGCGTTTCCCGCGGTGTTTCTTGGTCCGTCGCCACGGGTGGTTATCCAGGTGGCCATTGTTCATCTCGGCGTTCCGGAGAATCTCAGATGACCACGATGGGTTGAGGGATAAAGTGTCCTGAAACAGGTTAGTGAAGCGGTGTCCAATGTCCAAAAGTGTTCTTTTGTCGTAAGTGATCAGTGCAGAGGTTATGTGTGTAAAAAGAGAAAGCAAGAGTAGATAAAAAAGTAAATAAAAACACAATCTAAGCGGAGCGACCTGGACGGCGACCGGACTCAGCGGCACCATCTTGTTTAGAGGATAATGCACTCTGCCACTGCACACATTGTTCAGGAATGGTTTTAGGAACATGATGATTAGTTCAAAGTGTTACCCTGGCCTCCAAATTCCCCAGATCTCACTCCAATTTAGCATCTGTGGGATGTTCTGGACCAACGATCCACGTGCTTCAATCCACGGCGGCTCCACCTCGCAACCTACAGGACTTGAAGGATCTGTAACGTCTTGGTTCCAGATAACACAGAACAGATTCAGGGGTTTTTTAGAGTCCATGTCTCGGCAGGTCGGCACTGTGTAGTTTTCAGTCATGATTCTTTAAATATAGGTATAGCTCATATTCATTTGCCTATATTCCATAAAATAAACTGAAATATACATTATACTTTTTTTTCACCATTTAGTCTTTATTCATATGAACTTTCTAGGCAACACAGTGACTCAATATGGATGAAGTCAGCTAATAAAACTACAGCAACATTTGTCTTTAATGCTGGCTCGCATGTATTTTCCATTTCAGCAATCCCTCCCCACTCCTTTGCAGACTGCAGCTTATTGGTAAGAGTGAAAAATGTTTCCCTCACTGGCACTTTCTCATCTTCACTCATGTTTATATTTTCAGTAAACATGTGTTGCTCTCTCGCCTGGGTGCGTGATAAGGTACACGTGCGGGAGACGGACTGATTCAGAATGGAAATATATGAATATATGCGTCTTTGTATTAGCATGCGTAAGCTCATTTGTCTCCAGAAAAGGGGGGTGTGGGAATTTCACAGGAGAGAAGCCAAGTGGGGAGGGAACAAGCGCTGGCGATCGTCTCCCCTGCAGTCTCTGACAAGTTCATTTGTATATAATTACTTATACTACCCACGCACGAGAACAGGCATTTGTCACCGTCAGCGTGACGCTTGGATTTCCGATGGAGACGAATGCGCCTGAAGTCTCTTTATATAGTTGTAGTTATTAATCCCTCACTTGGTCTCATTTTAGCAAGGCTTAAACCTTAGTAATAAGGGCATGGGTCTTAACATGGGCCTTATTGGTACAATTTATCAGGTGCTCACTTCAGTGGTCCCCACTTCAGGTTCTAGATCCTGCATTAACTTGCATTTGCATAGCTATGAATCTAAATCTCCAAAAGACTTGGCTGATCGGACAATGCAAATGCATTGTGTTTGTGCACGAACCTTTACTCTGAGGTTTGCTTGACTTTTGTGATGGGCTAATTTAGTTAAGTTAGATATTAAGTTAGCATTTAATGACTTTTTGGTGGAACTAATATTCACCTTAAACAGAGACTGTGGTTGAGTGGCTGCTGTTTTACATTTTATGAGTTGTCATTATTCCACCTAGCAATCCATTAAAGTTTCTCTGAGAAGTTTTCCTCTCAATTTGCATAACATTTCAACCTTGCAGCGCAAAGAAAGGACATTAACATACAATTATTTGTGGGATAATTGTATTTATTCATGTGGAAATGACAGGTTAAAAATAACTTCCACCTTTGATTCGAACTTTGATATACAGTATAACACAAAATTGACCGTAATGGAGATTTTACAGCTTTGGGATACTCAATTCCAAATTGACAGTTTTTGAGTGCAGTCATCACCAAATGCATTTTTCTTTTCTGAAAAGATAATGATGGATACTACTGACTCACTATCTCAATCCCCATATGAATAACCACTAGAAGCAGCACTTTAGATTCAATGGGTGCACAAATCCCATTGATGACTGATGTGTTTGGATCATTTAAGAGAGTGCTTTTTGAGTGTTCACCAGATTTGATTGCTCGATTCTTGGAGACTTTGCTAAGCTCTCTAGAACTATACATTTAGTTGGACTATTGACTCATCATTAAAGAAATCAATTCATAATGGGCATTATTCTTCAGCTCTGGAGCTGTGTGATTAGTACAGTGATTCATCCAGTGAAGTACTTTAGAGCTATTTTGCTATGAATGGTGGTGTGAATTTTTATGAACTTTATAGTGATGCGGATTTTTCCTGCTGAAAAGATCAGCATATATGTAGCTTATCACCAGTGTATGTCGTGTTTTAGATGTTCTATTCGGTGAATATGATTTCACCAAGTACAACATGTTCCTGGATCAACATCTTTGTTGGTGCCGGAATAACATTCTAGTTTAAGCTTACAACCAGGGTTAAGTGCTTTGACATTAGTGTTATTTTAGGGATAAGTTATGGGTAGGGTACGGTTTAGTGGTAGGGATAGGGTTAGGGCTAAATTTTGGGACAGGAATGTTATTCCAGGCTCAAAAAAATATGTGCGGTGACTGTTGGTGTACCCAGGGGTCTTCATGGGTCAGCACCACCATACTGGTTGCTAGAAAATTTCACAAATATAAAGAAACACATTGAATTAATCTTGACATTTCGANCAGTGATTCATCCAGTGAAGTACTTTAGAGCTATTTTGCTATGAATGGTGGTGTGAATTTTTATGAACTTTATAGTGATGCGGATTTTTCCTGCTGAAAAGATCAGCATATATGTAGCTTATCACCAGTGTATGTCGTGTTTTAGATGTTCTATTTGGTGAATATGATTTCACCAAGTACAACATGTTCCTGGATCAACATCTTTGTTGGTCCCGGAATAACATTCTAATCAATCAATCAGATTTGTGGGACAGTTTATGTCAAGTTTAAGCTTACAACCAGGGTTAAGTACTTCGACATTAGTGTTATTTTAGGGATAAGTTATGGGTAGGGTACGGTTTAGTGGTAGGGATAGGGTTAGGGCTAAATTTTGGGACAGGAATGTTATTCCAGGATCAACAAAATATGTGCGGTGACTGTTGGTGTACCCAGGGGTCTTCATGGGTCAGCACCACCATACTGGTTGCTAGTAAATTTCACAAATATAAAGAAACACATTGAATTAAACATGACATTTCGAAAGAAAGACTGAAATAGTATTTTCTTGTACTCCAATAATCTTTTTTTTTTCCTTTTTTTTACAGTGTATCTGTCTCTCTGGAAGGCATATAAACTGTTTTTGTTAAGCAAATATTAAAAATATGTCTCAACAATTTGAGCTTTTTTTGTTTAAAATTTGTAATTTTTATACTTAATTACATTCAAATTCTAATTCATATTCTGCATCCAATTCAATTCAAATTCTATTCAAATTCAGGAAATGACTTAACCTCATTAACCAGCCAGACCATCACTATCTCACTAACCAACAGAAACCAAGAAATGCTGGTTTAAGATGCTCATTTTAGTAGCCCATTTGCTACCAGTCAGACAAGTTCATTCAATCTGTTTAATCCTGATAGCGTTTGGACAAAATGTTTTGCTTGTTTATTTTGACTTCATATTCTGATTGCATAATGTATCTTTACCAGTACTGTCCCAACTATTGTGTTGTATTTGAGGGTGTGAAGTAAATTCGAGAGGTTTATGCTGGTTAGCATGACAAGATTTTTAACATGGATATACCTGTAAGGAGGGTACACAAGAGACATCCTCCCTAGCCAAATATGCTTCTGTGAACAAAGGAACAGTGCTGCCTGCAGCTCAGTAGGTTTTCTGCATGAGTAAACCATCTGAGACTGCCTCCCTAGTCCCAGATAACTAATTTTACTCTTGGTGGGTGTTTATTGAGAGCAAATTGTTTACACTTAGCACTGCTTGCTGTGACACCATCTGAATACCATTGTTACCTGTTAGAGAAGCTAAAGATAGAACAACAGAACTACGAGAAAAGAGCTTGAAAAAGACTCCATGTGTGTCAGATGCTCGACTGAATCTGTGTGATTTGCAATTCAGTTTTGCAAGCTTTGAGATAGCTTATGTTAAGTAATTCGACAGCAGTGTAAAAGATTAACAAACAGGTAACAGCTGGCTTTTAGCTATCAGCAGCAGTCCTGTAAAGCAAAAATTAACCCCCTCCCCTTGAACACAAGCCAGAGATACAGAGGAAGACATCTAAGTCATAAAGGACTAAATGAGCTTTTCAAGTCTACAGAAAAGAGAGCAGATATTCTCTACTTCATTAATTTGACGCACCCCTATCAGGCCCTGTTCAGAGGAGGCAGCACATGCTGGTGTGTTAATGTGACGGTAAGTGATGCTGAAGCGGCTGTAGCAATCAGTGTAGTGCAGTGATCTCTGACGAGAGAGCCATTGGCGAAGCTTCAAAGAGTACCCATTAGCCTCCCTTTAATGAAACATGCTCGTTAATGATAGCTATCTTTCTCGTTCTCTACTCCTCAGAGAAAATGCAGGCGAGAGTTTGGAACTTGTGAAAATATTTAACACACATGGCAGGGTGCAGGAAGGAACTTGTAAAACCCTCCAGTATCCCACCTGCTAGCTAGTGTCAGGTTTACACATTCATCGAGCAGGTTGAAAAGATTGTCTTTTGAGGGTCTAGGTGGGGCAGTGTCATGGGGTAATGCTTTTAAGGCCCTGATAAACTCATAGCAAAATAATTTTTTGTTCTTTGCTTAGGGGTAAAAAGAAGTTTGAAATACTTGACCAGTGGTATATACTGTTAGCGAACATACTGCCGCCTACACTGAGAGCTGCGTTTAGATGAATATGTAAATATAAGCTGCGTGCTTGATCTCAATAACAAAATAAACGCACAACAAAAATGACAGGTGAGAAAACAGCAGTTAAAGGGCTAGTTCACCCAAAAATGAAAATTACCCCATGATTTACTCACCCTCAAGCTATCCTAGGTCTACATGACTTTCTTCTTTCAGACGAATACAATCTGAGTTATATTAAATAATGTCCTGGCTCTTCCAATCTTTATGGCAGTAAATAGAGGATGAAATTTTGAAGCCCAAAAAAGTGCAACCATCCATAATAAAGGATATCCCCATGGCTCCGGGGGGTTAATAAAGGCCTTCTGAAGCGAAGCGATGTGTTTGTGTAAGAAAAATTTGATTTACGCCAAAAGAGTAAACCCTGACGCGACGTAGGAGTAGCATAAGCTTTGATGCTTCTTGCTGTTCAAACAAATAGGGCAACAAACTCAAGCTCCTCTTCTCTTATCGAAATCCTCCAACATTTCTCTTTAAAAATTCTTGTTTTAGACTTCTAATTCATGACCGGTGTTTTGTTTTGCACTTGCGCGTTCGTCAACATGTCATGCGTCGGGTCAGAGTGCACTGTTTTGCCTTAAATCGATGCGTACGACCGTCTGTGGGAAGGTAGTTATTTTAGTTATTAAAGTTTTAAATATGGATATTTTTCTTACACAAACGCATCACTTCACTTCAGAAGGCCTTTATTAACCCCCCCCCGGAGCCGTGTGGATATCTTTTATGATGGATGGTTACACTTTTTTGGGCTTAAAAATCTCATCCTCTATTTACTGCCATAATAAAGCTTGGAAGAGCCAGGACATTATTTAATATATCTCTGATTGCATGCTTCTGAAAAAAGAAAGTCATATACACCTGGCTGGAGGGTGAGTAAATCATTGGATAATTTTCATTTTTGGGTGAACTAGCCCTTTAAGAAAGTAATGTCACAATAATTTATATAGCACTTTTTGTACAATAGATTGTTTAAAAGCAAGCAGCTTTACAGTTTTACATTAAGAGACAGTGTTAGTGTCTCTTTCAAAATAGAATTAGGGCCTGGGTCATTCCACGAAATCGGTGCCTTTTCAACTTTGAAAAATTTAAAAATAAAATAAGTTTAATTTAAAAAAAAATATATCTATGAAATGATCTCAGGCTATATAATTTTTTATTTTATTACTACTTTTCTTCCTCATGTTTTGATATTTTTGTCAACCCTGTTACAGACATAATCATCACTATATACTACAGTTGTAATTAGAACTATGTAATAGTTTTTACATATATGAGCAGTATTTTTGTCCCTTTTTTCACTGGGGTTGTTTCAAATTTGGTATTTTTTAAACAAATCTTATATTTGTCATTCAGATGACCAAAAACATCCTAGTTTTGAAAGCTGATCACCTGTCAATTAAGAAAAATATATATATTTACAAGAGAGATATTAAAAGAAGGGCTTTGTCCAAAACAAAATAGAGTGATTGTTACAACAGAAAAACTTGGAAGGCCATTTCAAATATTATTATTTATGAAATTAATGAGAGTAACAGGATTGACATAATGGTAACAGGACTGACCAGAGTAACAGGGATGATGGGACACACACTCTTCAGCATACAATCTACTTATTTTTTTACATAATACTGTAAAGTTTCTTACTTTTTAATTTACATTATATTGTTTTGCATTCACTTTGCATGGCTGTACTAGTGAAACATTCAATTTCTCACAGATCAAGAGCCTTATTTATAAAATGTTGCACAGAAACCGTCCTAAATTTGATCTTACGATCATTTCTCAGATGTGCGTATGTGAGATTCTTAGAATGAACGTACACACAGAAAACGAGCGTATGTCTCTCTTTCAGATGAGAAATATATAGCCTAAATCGCAAATAATCTTGAACTTGTGCACAGCTGAATGGTTTTAGTTCTCGTGTTGTAAACAACACCTAATTAATGTCATTTACATATAAAAGATCACCAGTCATCGTCCAAATTGTTTAATTTAGAATGGCGAGCTGTAAGAATAGCTTAGATTTCCAAAAAACCTGCAGTAATCTGACAAGGAAAAGTGTGTACTGTACGTCTGTTCAGACTCTGATGTGGCACTAAGCACTTTTTCATGTTTTTATAAATATGATCGTTGGCGTGGATTTAACACTCTAAGATCAAATCTGTGCATATGCACGCTTTATAAATGTTTTAAGGCTACTGTAATTAGATCCATGCGTCCATACGTTTTGTCTGTGTCAGTGTGTCCCCTCACAGAACTTAAAATATTCACTCCCCGCCATGCCCAGCCAAAAAAAAAGGTTGTTGTTTGGATTTTAATAGGTAAATACTTAAGAACCTATGAATGGATCATTATTACAGTGATTATTATGTTTCTAGCATGTTATATGTTTGGCAATGGTTCTTTAACCCTAAGAGATGTAGTGTGTAGCTTTTCTTAAACAAATGTGTTGAAAGATGTATCATGGCCATATTCCAGGCGGACAGTGCCAATATTCAACAGGGTTAAAACTGATAATGGTTCACAGAGCACAAAGAATAATTTTCACATAGGAAATGGACACTTCTGAGTCCTGACTTTAACCTCAGTGTAAGTCTTTGGGATGTGCTGGAGGAGACTTTACAGAGTGCTCACCTCTTGCATTGTCAATACAAGATCTTAACCAAAAATGTATGAACCTCCTGATGGAAATGACATCAGAACATTTAATTCCATCAAGAGGTTAGTCTTACATTGAGGTTAAAGTCAGGACTCAGAAGTGCCCATTCATGTGTGAAAATGATTCTTTGTGCTCTCTGAACCATTCTTTAACCCTGATGAATATTGGCTTTGTCATCCTGGAATATGGCCATGATACATATTCCAACATGGTTGTTTAAGAAATGAAAAGCTACACACTCTGTTAGGGTTACAATATATTATATATTAGGTTTATATAATATATTTAAATAGTTCATACTTGAATTACGAGATTCCTGTACCAACAATAGTAATACTACGAATACTACAAATACTAACTAAAAATGTAACTGATGCTCATATGCCACCCACACTGAATAGACAACAATAATACACCTGGGATGACCTTTTAAAATGTTTGCATTTGACACAGATAAATGTTAAATACAGAGAGGATAATGTGATTGTCATCCCTGTTACCCACATGTCATGCATGACCTGTTACCCTAAAAAGTAACAGGGTTGACGGTAACAGGTTTGACTATTTCAAGCTAATTTGCTATTTGCTAGCTTACAGACCAGATCACAAAAACACATTTTGTACACTTTAAAGGGATATTACTTGTAGATAATAATTATGTTACATTAAATAAATAAGTGTTTAAATGTACACTTCGAAAATGGTAACAGGTTTGACATTGCATGATATCCCCCCTCAGTCAAACCTCATAAATCATCAAAAATAAAAAATTATAGAAGAGAGAGAGAGAAACTTATTTTTATTTGAACTGTTGGCATCCTGGGGCACGTTCAAGCTCAAACCGGTGCGCAACGTTTTGCTACGGTTTCCGGGTTGAACGACATGTTTCCTGGAAACGGTGTGCAACGGGTTTGAGTTTTCTCTTGTTTGGTGGGTGTGTCAGAAATGTCAGCCCAATCAGCGGCAAGATGTATATAAACCACGCAGTATTAAAGAGACAGCTCGCACAATGGGTATTAATGTAACATAAAATACTATATTTATATATTTTGCTATTGTATTGTGAAGTGACACTTTAATAAACTTTTCTATACTCCTCTGATTATATAATGGTAAATATTACAATACCATAGCACAACAGTGACCAGCAATAATGATAAGCCTAATACTCACAATAAAAATAATATAGATTATAACACAGTGATAAATAATATATAGATAAAGAAGTGGATTATCCTTGACCTGAAATGTTTGTCTTTTCATCCTGAAATGCGACGCAAGTTGTATCACAATAATTAGAAGTTTCCACAAATCCCTTCACTCGATTGGGATGTTCCCTTTTATTCTGGACGGCAAGGACAGTGACTATAATATTGAGCGTATTTTGCAGTATTAAACACGTATTTATATCGATATCATCAGGCTCCGAAAATTCTTCAAAAAGAACACAGAGAATGGCCCTCTCAGCTGCCATAGTTGCAACGCTTGCGTCATCAGAACAGGGTGTTCAACGCGCCACCGTTTCCGTTTAAAAAACGTTTTACAACGTTTTGTCGGGGCTGAACGCAGCCCTGGTTTAGAGATGATGTAACTTCTTGGAAGTGATGTCACTGAAATGTAACATTATTTATACAGGGTTCTTTGGTGAGGGTAACAGGGCTGACATGAAATAGGGGAGACCGATAAAATGATATGTATTTTATAAAAAATAATGTATAATTATGCTAAAACATTGCTTGACAATAAGACTATACTTAGAACAATATGCAAAAGTGATTTTTGTATCATTTTGCATTCAATTTGCAAATTAAAAGTCCTGCTGAAAAAGAACAATCATAGCAAGGGACAGGCCAAAAACCTTACCCTTATGAGAATAAATGCAATTTTAAATATTTAAAATAATATTTAATTGACTTTACTTTGGTGTAATATTGATAAAACAATGCACAGTATTGATATGTTTTTAAATCACAAATTTATTTGTTGTTATAGTACTTTTATGTCTGGTTATTTCTTAGGGACGCAAAAGGCACCGATTTCGTGGAATGACCCGCCTACAATTTAATTTTTTACTATAGCTTTATAGTAAAAGTATTTTTACCCCATAATGGCGGCCACGCTACCGGTGCGCCATCTAGTGGCTGTTGCCCAAAAAGTATCAGAATGTCGCCTCTTGGGTTCTATTGACCTTATTCCTGACTAGCCTACTGCGTTTCGAATTATGGGTTCCACTTCCGGTTTGGGGAACTTTCATTCAAAAAGAAAACTGAAAAACTAATAGTTTCAAATCATACGGTTGCCCTACAAATAAAGCTTAGGCTATCTGTCAGCTTGACTGAATGAGCTGTCAATGTTTCTTTCATGTTTTATTTTCAGACATGAGAATAATGTAACGCTTGGTATTTTAACGTAACGTTATAACAAGAATATGGCAAGAGCTCTTTTCATACCACTGTAATAGTATGAAAAAGGACAACATATGCTTTGTGGTCTGTTCTCCCGATATAATTTACGATATATCCCATTAATAATTCACTGCAATGCACGAAAAATCTCTCGTTTTTCTCATCAAATCCTCACGTCTCACGCCGTGGCTCCGCGCTACATCCGCTCCGCATCCGCGATTAAAACTTTACCTCCGCGGCTGGTCCGTTTGGGACCCGCAAATTGATACAACCGTTACAGTAAAGGCGCGTGCGCGTCTGCGGATCCGACGATCCGCTGATTGACAGTAGAATACGGCGCCGCCCGGAGGCGGACCTGATCCTCTGGGCGGCGCCAAAACGAATGTGACAGTCACGCGGGTTTGGCGACTTGAATGCGGATCCGCCTAGGAGTCTCCTGCAGTGTGGGATCCCTCCTCGTTTCCTCGCTCCTCCGTCCTCCATCCTATGACCCGGAAACCAATCGAGCTCTGCCATCTTGAAGGACATCTCAATTCTCTAATTGCACCGCGAGGAGGCGAGGATCGAGGAGCGAGGAGGCTTCCTGAGGAGTTATGAGCGAGGATACAGGGTGCTTCTCAAATCTTATTTGTGCATCCTCGTTTCCTTTCCTCGCTTCCTTTCCTCGCGTCTTAGCTCCACCCCTTCAGGATGCGAGGGAAGGACGCAAGGAAAAGATGCGAGGACGGAGGAATGAATCAAGTGAAATGATATCCTCGCTCCCTTTAGCGTCACTTCAAAGCGTCATCAGCTGCACTCGAGGGATCTACCCCCATGTTGATAAAGTTTGGTTATTTAAAAAAATTATAATAAATATGAATAAAGCAAGATGCCCCATTGAAATATATGAGATATAAAGTTTATTTAAACTGTAAAAGTAAAGCATGCATTTAAATTATTGTGACAGATATGAAGGGGGAGGAGAATTTATACATGCGTCATGTTTCTCAACGAGAAAGACTTCCGCAAAGGATGCACCTGTGTATCCTCGCTCATGACTCCTCGGGAAGCTTCCTCACTCCTCGATCCTCGCCTCCTCGTGGTGCAATTAGAGAATTGATATGTCCTTCAAGATGGCTGAGCTCGATCGGTTTCCGGGTCATAGGATGGAGGACAGAGGAGCGAGGAGACGAGGAGGGATATTGAGAAGCACCCACAGGTGCATCCTTTGCGGAAGTCTAGTCGAGAAACCTGACGCACGCATAAATTCTCCTCCCCCTTCATATCTGTCATAATAATAAATGTATGCTTTAATGTATGCAGTTTAAATAAACTTTACATCTCACATATTTCAACGGGGCATCTTGCTTTATTAATATTTATAATTTTTTTTTAAATAACCAAACTTTAACAACATGTGGGTAGATCCCTCGAGTGCAGCTGATGACGCTTTGAAGTGACGCTAAAGCAGGGGTCTCAAACTCAAATTGGCGGGGGGCCGTTTCTGTGATTGACACCTCATAGGAGGGCCATATTAACATTCAAGCGCAAGAAAGCGCAACATTTCAGAAAATTTACTTTCCTTTGCATTATTTCTCATTTACTTCAAATTTCATTAGGCCTACTAAAATATTTGTATACCTATAAATATATTATTTACCATACTAATGTAAACAGCAGTGTCTCTCTCATTGTTACAGAGTGTAATATAATTATATAGCTAATACTATTACTAATATAATACTACTAATATATTACTATTAATTGCAATAGTCTGGTGCAATTTAAGGTGCATGGAATAAAAAAATTAGTAATTTAGGAACAAAACCAGCAACACCTGTGGCTTTGAGGGGTCAGAAATAAACAAAAAACTGGAGCTATATATATCAACTTTTTTTAGCCAAAAAATAAAAATCTCTCATTGTTACATACATTATTAGTTTTTATCATTTAGTGGAAGTATTTTCCCTTACTTTATGTTATCTTAAATAATATTAAAATCTTGCACTGAACAAATATAATCCCTGAATACATTTGTACACTCTTTTGTTTCTTGACAGACACCTGCAGCGCTTCTGCTCACACAGCTGAGACACATTTAAGTCCAAGATGCCGTTTGAGCATCGGTAACGTTTAATGGTTGCATCGGACGCGTTTCGGTGGTTTAAATCGACGCTTGTGACTTTAAGTCGAGTGCTTTTACTGTAATTTAGGCAAGCGCGCTCATAATAGAAGCGACGCGGTTGAGAGCGCGGATCATGGTTGAATAGCACCGACAGACGCCACCGGAGCGAAAGCGCATTGGAAAGAAGGAGAGTGCGGCGCGGCCGCTTATGTGACGCGATATGTGAATGTCCCTTAGAACGGCGACTTTTTCTTTGCATCTCAGACAGGTAGCAACTAGAGAACAATTATAATAATAATTTAGCGGGCCGGATTATGTTTTATTTTTGAGATCAGTTGCGGGCCGGGTAGAGGGGGAGGGCGGGCCGTAAATGGCCCGCGGGCCGGCAGTTTGAGACCATTGCGAGGAAAGGAAACGAGGATGCCCAAGAATTGAGAAGCACCCTTTGTCTTCAGTCTCGAGTCTGCACAGTAGTGAGCACGAAGTGGAGCCGCGACATCAAGGTCCCGCCCACACTCAGAACAACTCATGTCGGTGTGAAATAAACAGTTATGGAAATGTAGAAATTAAAGTTAAAGCTCCAGTCTCCTCGCGAAGATCTAGAAAAAAAGTCCGTTGGTGCCTCAGTGACTACTCAGAGAAGCTGTAAATCTCAGCTGTCAATCATGACGTCTCACCCCCGTGTTTATAGCATCAAATAACTAACTAAAACCAAACTTATTTAAAGAACGAACACTTGAACTAACACCAGCGTCATAAAACCTGCCTAAAATGACAGAAAACGTTTTCCATTACATTTCATGGAGAGGGCGGGGTTTATGACCTATACTGGGGCCATGGGGGCAATCGAGACGCTTTGGCTTCACTTTTCAGGCCTGGTGTGGCACGCTTGGACTGAACAGAAGAAATGAACTGTAGAAGATTTCCACGTCAAAGAAGACGGAACACTAAAGCCACACCCACCTATTACATAATCACCAGCATAGACCAATGGTAGTTCAAACAGTATTTACCAGCCAGAGTGAGCTTTTCTGGAAAGTTCACGTTGGCAAGCTGTTTCCCGAAACAAACTTCGTTTTGGTCTGATTTTGTTCAAAATTACAACACACCAGTTCGTTCTTCGATTTTGCTTTATTTTGCTATATTAGGGCCTTTTAATGTTTTATAATAAAATCACCTACAATACACCATGAATAGCGTGTAAAGGCCAAGATGAGACATAGTAGATATGGATGACCAGAGTCACGTGACCATGTGTTCATTCTTATAACTGTTCAGAGGAGGTACATATGGAAGCCCGTTTGCACCTCAGATTAAAAAATAAATAAACAAAATTGTGAGATGAAATTTAAAAGAAGAAATAAAATTGTAATTGTGAGATATAAAGTTGCATTTTTGAGCATCAAATCAGCATCGAAACAGCATATTAGAATGATTTCTGAAGGATCATGTGACACTGAAGACTGGAGAATGATGCTGAAAAATTGGCATTGCCATAACAGGAATACATTACACTTTAAAATATATTAAAACAGAACAGTTATTTTAAAATTGTAACAATATTATTATTATTATTATTATTTTGATCAAATAAATGCAACCTTTGTGAACATATAAGAGACTTATTTAAAAAAAACATGAAAAATCTTACAGACCCTGCATTTTCAACCACCCCAATTGAGAGGCTCTTCTTTATCAACTATGAATCAAATGAACCCATATTGCGTGTCAGTGAGAATATTAGACTAAGTATGTTGTTGTCAAAACAACTTGAATTAATTTACTCAACGGCACCTGATCGTTCAGCAACATTATATCAAACAGCTCAGGGACCAATTTACCAGAACAAGACAAGATCAAGCCCCAAACTCATTCCTGTTACACAGTTTAGTTTCACTGTTCAAACAACTCTCAACAGCATCATCCAAAGCTTTGTAAACTGCAATATATTTACATATGACTTATTCTCAGCCATATCTGTATATGCTAACAGACTCCAAGATCTGATATACTGAGATGAGACCTGCAGGTGCAAATTGCATTCCTGCATTTATAATAGGTAAGCAGTAAGTAATCTCAGTGCAAGGTGAGAGACTGTCATGCATTGGGTGCAAATATGATTGATATTAAAGGGAACATTAGTAATAAAAACATTTTTTTGACATTCATGGTGAGGTAAAGGGATATCAGACACCAACCTAAGTGTGAAATGTGTATTTCTTCCTGGCTGCCAAGGCAGGTATAAGGTTCTTAATCCGTTGAATCTCATGGGCTTTCTTTCTCTAAGATTCTTCCTGGGTAAGAGACAGTGTCTTTTTCTGAGTATCGCTCAAGGTATAGATTTGAAGGGAGACGTTGACTTTTAATGACACAATATGCCGACATATATGGTGTTAAGTGAAAGTAACTTTCTCTTTCACTGAAAATAAACAGCTGAACTTATGTAACATAAATGAAACTGGAAACTAGCATGGCGCCACTTCTGTTCATTAAAGCAGAACTAAGTAACTTTTTTTACCTTCATAAATAGTTTTCTAAGTCCTTACAAAGGTTAATTGACTTGTAGTGGTGTGTTTGAGGCGTGCACTAACCCCCTCTGGCACGTCTACGCCAGAAAACAGCACTTGCAAGTTGAGCTGCGCCGACCCGACACAATTTCCCCTCATGTTCACGTTCACGCGAGAGTGACAAAATGCTTTACGGTAATTCAATATACACATAGCGATCAATCAAACAATGTATATATTATGACTTTATAAGACAATTTCGAAAATTACCCACCTCCATCGAGATTTCTTGTACTGTATTTGCAAAACTACTGCGCTGGTGAGCGTTGTAGTCGTTGTAGTCGTTGTAGTCCAGAGCTGCACTTGGAGTATTTACAACAGTGTGATTCACTGAAGGAACCTGTAGGGGGAGCTTCGCAAATCTTACTGAGTTCCGCTTTAAGTCAGATTATGTAGCAACACATACTGTGGACAGTCCATGCTTCTGCTCTTGCTAATACGCTTTAGCCCCTGCTGGTAGAAGCCGTAACTACACACTCTGCAAGCAAAATGCATTGTCATTGTTGGGCATTCAATTCACACAGAATGCACTATGCTACTTTTCCATTGTTTGTCTAAGTAAACGTGGTAGACGGATATGTTTGACCGTTGCGCTCATGTCTTTTGCAGTGTCTCGCCCATGACACAGTGTTCTAAAAATGTGGCACTCAAGTTAAAACAGGTTCAATTTTTAAAAAATGCAGCTTTAGACTTTTTTTCTTTTTTTTCATTCCACTGACCTATGTTGCATGTTCTTAATCACAAAAACATATTTTGTGTGAATGGCTCCAAAGAATGTGTGTTTTTGTGATGTCATTGGCCATTTGCAATTATGACATTATTTTTTGTGACTCAAGAACCATTAGTCACATGCCATTTTTGAAGATGATTGGCTCAAAACTTGATTATGAGAATATATTGTTTTGCTTAGGGAGTCCTGTGCCAGGTGAGCAACTACCATTGAGATGATGTTAACAGATGGTTTTAACCATGTATTATAGACAAGGTATTATAATTAACTCTTAGAATGCTCTTAGAATGTAAGGTTTTGCCTATATCACTAGTCAGTGAGGGTACTTGGCTGCTACCTGATTAGGTTGAGAGCACATTTTTAAACTGTATGTTTATCATATAGGTGATGAATAGTAGTATATATTTAAAATTTACATTTGCAATAATCATCCCCTGAATATCTTGCTAACAACATACTAAACAGACCCTCATGTTACAAGAAATTGTGTGTGCTGACAAAGAATTTGGTTTACAATCTTAAAAATAAATGTTGTTTATTGGCATCTATAGATCAATGAAGAACCTTTAACATCCATGGAACCTTTCTATTGCACAAAAGGTTCTTTAGTGGAAAAAGGCTCTTCGGATTATTAACGTGTTCTTAAAAAAAAGGGTCTTTTAAGAATGTGAAATCCCAAAATGGTTCTTGTATGTGAAAACCCTCTTTTGGAACCTTAATTTTTTATGGTTCCACAGCAGTCTTGTGAAGTATGGCTGTGCATTAATGCGCTGTGCTTGGCAAGTAGTGTGTTGTTCATGTGTAGTCTTTTATGCTGAAATCTCCACTCCACCTGTACAGTTATCAAGAAAAACAGTGAGCCTTTTCTGAAAACATATTTTACTTACAGAGTGGCTAAAACCGACCTCACCCCTGCTTCATTGTTTTAACTCGCTATTAGATTCATCTGTGTCACTTGACTGTGGCCTTTAAAAGGGCATTAGCTGGAAAACAGCACCAAAATGCTCCGGCAGAGTGGATAGGTCTTTCAGTAAAGCCCCAGGGAATAGCTGGGCTGAAACCCCTGCATTTGCTGTAGTGGTCAGACAGAAAAGCAAGACTATACTTAAACATGATTTTTGGCTCTCTTGCTCCCCCTGCTGGAAGTTGCATTCACTGCTGCTGAGTGAAAACAGCAGATTTTCAGATAAGGCAGAGGAACCTTTTGAATCCATGAGGGAAATTGATGGCGGTCATAAAATAAGCTATTATCATTAAACCAAGACAAAGTGGCCCATTGCATGAAGCTCTGTTGCAAGTGTGCATGAAAATGTAGCCAGAGGTTTGTACAATGTATTAAAAAAAATAGATATCCCGAAGCAAAATTAGATTCAAAAGCAAAAGCTGTTGTCTGTCTCCACATGGTAGAAACTTGTCTTTAGACAAAGGCCCAACAAACATTAAAAAAACAACAACAACATACACAAGAATTATAAAATAAAATAAAATATAATATTACATGAAACCCACACAACTGTTATAAAGATCTATAGAATTCATCTTAAAGTCTTATTTAAAATGGTAATGGCCTTTGGGATAAAATACTTCTTGTCTTTCATCAAAGACATATACTGTTTACCAAAAGCTAAATAAGCTTATGGAGATGGAGGGAATGGGAAAGTCTCAATAAC
>RJVU01062584.1:5890754-5921903 GCA_003731715.1 Anabarilius grahami | reverse complement strand
TATATATATATATATATACAGAGAGAGAGAGAGATACATGTATTGCAGTATAAAACTACTAAACTGGTAGTTTACTGAGAGTATACTTCAAAGTGAACTTTCAAATACTAAAAAATGTGCTACAAGTATTTACCTAGTAAACGCTAAGTATACCTATAAGTTCACTTGTAGTACAAACAAAAAACATAGTTGTAAACTAGTTGTGTAGTCAAAGTTTACTACTGTTACAGGTTAGTCCCAAGTATTATTGAAATAGTACACTTAGAAGTAACTACTAGTACATTGATATTAGTATACTTAAAATATACTTACATTTTACTTAAGTAAACTTAAAATGATCTTGAAGTATATTTATTTTTGTAAGGGTAGTATATTATTTATTTACTATTATAATATTTCTTTATATTTTGAATATTTTCACCTTCATTTTCGTTTAGGTTTTAGTAATTGTATTTTTATTTTGGTTTTATTTTTATTTGTTTGTATGATACTTTACAATAAAGTCTTATTAATTAATGCATTAACTAACATTAACAAACAATGAACAATACATTTGTTATTGTATTTATTAGTCTTTGTTAATGTTATTTAGTAAAAATACATCTGTTCATTGTTAGCATATGTTAGCTCAGGTCCATTAAATAATATTAACAAATACAACTTTTATTTTAATAATGTATAAGTAAATGTTGAAACATTAACAAAGATTAATAAATACTATAGATGTGAACTAATGCAGTTTACTAATGTTAACTAACGGAATCTTATTGTAAAGTGTTATCATTTTTATTTCTTTAAATATTTCTATTAAGCTTTAATTTATTTTTTATTTCAATTTTAGTTTTAGTAATTCAACCTAAACTTATTTTATTTCAATTAGCTGCCATGGCAATATTTACATTTTTTAATAAGTTTATGCCACTCAATATTTATAATTTATTATATTTCATTTTTATTCCAATTAATGAAAACTAATTTGAATAGTTTTAGTTTTAGTAAACAGTAACAATATAGCCTAACTCTATACTAACGCCATGAAACTGATGTGACTTGTGGGAAATGCTGATGACATCTGGAAAGCTCTTTTGCAATTCCATGTTGCATTCAGGGTCCCACTGTGCCCCACCCAAAAAGACATTTCACAATTCTATATTTCCCATGTGTTTTGTTCAATTGACGCCCACAATATGCAACTCATATAAAGTGAAAAAATATGAAAATTAATTGTGAAACTATCAGCTTTGAGCAATAGCTTGGAGCAGAGGAGGATATCGTGATTTGGGATTTAAACTTAGAAAAACATTCACACGTGATACATCACATGGTAATCTTTTCTTGCAATATAGACAGTATGATTTTTTATTTATGTTTTTAGTGTTATTCATATACACATATCAAACTCTGTTCTGCAGACGGTGATGATAGAATCACAATCACTAAATTTAGCAGCATTATATTTAGTTTTTCTGTGCCATTTACTTCTAAAGCAAACCAAGTTGTGTGTCTCAAGCATTGTGTGTTTCTTTGGTTCTTGTGTACTTGGGTCTGTCTTCTAGGATGCAATTTGCTTCACCTGTGATCGATTCCTGCAGTGCCTCAGAGACCTGTAAGGATGCTGTTAAATTTTTTTTAAACTGCTGCTGAAGCAGCACAAGGACTGATTTAAGTGTTTAAAAGACAGATGGTAATCTCTCCAGCTCTCTTTCTCTCAATCGTTCTCATTCTCTGTCCAGGATCAGACCT
Source organism: Anabarilius grahami (assembly GCA_003731715.1). Lineage (NCBI taxonomy): Eukaryota > Metazoa > Chordata > Actinopteri > Cypriniformes > Xenocyprididae > Anabarilius > Anabarilius grahami. The sequence goes on along the minus strand of RJVU01062584.1, from coordinate 5,920,160 downwards.
TCTCTCTACTGCTTAAGATAAGTTGTACGCTAGTGATTTGTCTCTGTCCGTGGCACCTGCCTCATTATTCCTGGTTGATGTTAAGGGACAGCTTAACCTATGCTGCTTGTCGACGAGAGCATTTGTCAACATTTAATAGCATCCTCCGCTGATACACCAGCAATCCGTATAGCCAAAAACAGGGAACAGCAATAGAAGACGAGCCTAAACATATGTCACGTACATCTTAATATCTGTAAGATAGCTTCATCAATCATAGTCAGTGGTTTATATTTGAACAAACAACTAAGTTAAACTCAATGAAAAACCGGTAACTGGTAGAAAGCTAAACTATTTTGGAGAAACTTTTATAACAATGAAAGCTTGTTTCCAACTCAGAGAAATTGAAATAAAAAGTTTTTTTATTTACTTGATACCTTTTCTCACAATTTTTTATTTCGCAGTCACAACTTTCACCATTGCAACTGCTTCATATTTCACAACTGCGTGTTTATATCTTATAATATTTTATATATCTCTGCCAGAAGGTCTTTTTTTTCTGTAAATTTGAATGTTTTATGGTTCTTTTAACATCTGGACAAAGGATCAAGTTGGAAATTAGCCAGTTGCCGAATACTGGCACATTTAAACAAATGTTAATTATTGTGTATTTTACATAGAACAACAAAATGTCCAGGATCATCAACTTATGTTTACCACAGACCTCATTTTATTCATAAACTTAAAGAAAAAATATAAAATCCCATAGGAAAATCTTGAGGGAACATCTGGTGAATTAGTCTTCCAGGTTTTGACGTCATCCACTCTCTTGTATGTATGTATGTATAAATAAAAAAATGTTAAAAAAAGGGGGAAAAAAGATCATTGCGACTGCATGTCATATGCTGCGTATGGAACTATTTCTTATAATTGTGTATTTAGATCTCACAATTGTGGCTATATGTCTCATAATGTGATTTTATACTTTATTTTTCACAATTGCAACTTTAAATGTCATAATTGTGACCTCATATCTCACAAATGTGAATTTTTCATCATCTCATAATGTGACTTTATATTATATCTTATTTATCTTACATTGTGACCTTATCTCACTATTGCAACTTCATATTTCACCATATCTTATATTTGAACCTTCTGATCATATGCTGCATATAAAGCTATTACTTATAATTTTGTTTATATCTCACAATGTGACTTTATTATTTTCACAGCTGCAACTTGATACTCACAATCGCGACTTTAAAATACTCAAAAATGCAGCCGTTTCCCACAATTATGACTAGATTTCACAATGTGATTTAATGCTTTATTTCTCACAGTTGTGACTTTATACTCTAAACTTTACCTCACAGTGACCCTTTTTTATGAGGCTTTTATTCTTAACCACTGTCTGGTATGGTGCACTTTGAATAAATGAGCTCGCTTCGTAGTTCTGACCCTGCTGGATTTAAGCAACTTAGTAAATGTTTGCCCCAGTTGTTGCTTAGCCCGCATTTTTCACTGTCCCATATCTTGTGGGCAATTAGGCAGATAAAAATCTCATAGCCTTACTTGGACAGTAACTTGATAAGTGAATGAATATCCTTGCAGGCTAGGATTGAAAAGGGGTCAGCCAGGCAAACCATCCCTACAGCATTCACAACATAGTGAACTGGGCTAATCTTACTGTTAAAGCTTGAGGCAAGTGCATGAATGGTAATATTCATCACATATTTACTGATAAAATTGTGCACAGAGCGAAGTTACATTGAGTGAAGTCTGAAGATAGTTCACATCCCCTAAAACCCCTATAAAGCAGATTCGGTTAAAAGCTATTATCTAACACTGTCATTAAGACTAATTACCTGCCTCAAGGGCAAGTAAACAGAGGATAAGTGAGATTAGACCTTGTTTGCACAGCTGATGAGTCCTGACCAACCCCTTATTTCAAGCAGCTGTAGACAACCAGAGACAGCCGGACAACTGGACACAAAGTCAATGATTATGTGATGCAATCGTGCATGTGGTCAAAACTTTATGATTGCTTCATCACACTTTTGATCACAGAGGTTTGTCCTGTGCATATGTCCTCAGTGGAGAAGAAAATCTGTAAAATGACAATCAATAAAAGCCATTATGTGGAACCCCATGTGACAAATCCATGCTGTGAAGCGGTATTAAATTGATTTCTCCAGAACCAAGATGAATGCCAGGGATACAAGATTGAAATGTTTTACAATCCATGTCAACAAGTCTCTTTTTAAACATTTGTATGTATGATATCAAACACATGCTATATGAGAAAGCTAAACAAAGACTATATGGTAACGCTTTAGATTACAGCCCGGAAAGTACTGCGTAATTACAACGAATTTACAGCGTAACTCTCGATAATTATAGTGTAATTATACAGTAAGTACGTGTAAGTATAGGGGAACAATATGTAATATGTAAAGGAATAAAGGGGTAACAACAAATTATTTATACTGTAAGTATTTTAGAACTAAGTGGTACTTACAGTGTTATTNCCATGTATTAATAAAGACTGCAATAGTTCTTTCTACTTTCCTTAACTTTATCAGTGCATTTTCTCGCTAAATTGCTCCCAAATGTAAGATTGTTGTCTATCATAACACTGTAAGTACCACTTAGTTCTAAAATACTTACAGTATAAATAATTTGTTGTTACCCCTTTATTCCTTTACATATTACATATTGTTCCCCTATACTTACAGGTACTTACTGTATAATTACACTATAATTATCGAGAGTTACGCTGTAAATTCGTTGTAATTACGCAGTACTTTCCGGGCTGTAATCTAAAGCGTTACCGACTATATCCATTAGACAGACTTTAAAAAGGGCATTTGATGTGTGACTGCACTTACTGTCTCTGCTGTTATGTTCTTTCTGCTTGCTGTACCATCCCTGCTGAAAAATTTTGCTTAAACCAGGTGAACACCACCTAACCCAGGCTGGGAGACCAGCTTGACCAGCTACTTCCAGCTTAAACCAGCTAAGACCAGCCAACCACCTTAGGCTGGTTTTAGCTGGATTTTTCAGCAGGGATATGATTGTATGTTTTGTTTTGTTGCCTAGATTGCATGTATGTATATTTGCTATTATATTTCACATCCTTAGAAGCTTTTCATGCTTGTTATAAAATTGGTTGGTCCAATTTGGACAGTTTACAGAGAAAATGCAAACTTAATTGGAATAAATCGAGAAAATAAGTATGTTTTGAACACAACTGCATTTTCATTTGCTGATGTTTTTCTCTCTTCATTCAGAATAAGCAAGAATGCATTACTATGATTCATTCTAGAAGGCATTCATGTTAATGGAAGTGAGTGTTGATGAGGCAGAACACAGTATATCAATCTGCACTAGTCCCATTTTGTAATCCATCAAAGGGAAATTAAAGATGCAAACCAAGACGTCTTTGAATTATTCTGACACCTAGTGGCGTGGATGATGCATTATACAAAATTGTAGAAATGTTTTATTTACTGTCAGCCATTAGTAATGTATTCCTCAAGTGAAAGTGATCATGTGATCTGGCCCTGTCTCAAATGACTTACTTGTGGTCTTAAAATGGCTGCTGCATGCTGGCGAGGGCTTAGGGTTCCATTTGAGAAATAAAACAGCTTTTGCTATGTGAGTCATATCGAGTGTAAATATTTTTAAAAGATGTGTAAAATGAACTGAGGGCTCATGTTATTCGATCTTAGGCAGAGATGTTTGTTTAATCTCTACTAGTGACACTTTAGATCAAGAGTTTGTAAGGAGGTTCGTCTCAAACACCTGGCTTTGGTTGGATCTGTCTTTTCAAGCTTTACCTCTATCTCTCTTGCGCCTGTTTCACTTTCTCCAGCCATCTGCCAGAGAGGCAAAGAAGGCCCCATTTCCCTGGCAATGTCTGTCAAGAGCCTCAAGGCCCACCAGTCTCTGCTAGTGCATATTTCTTGGCAAGCCTTCCCCCATTCCATATGTCTGATTTGCAGGACTCAGAAACTGCCACGGGAGGACAAGGTAAGAAAGAGCACGTCAGGGGGTGAAGAGAGACAAGCTGTTCCTCCGGTTTTCCTCAGAACATGGACAGATAGTGAGAGCGAAAAGCAAAAGTCTTTACTGCTGGGGAATGTTCCTCTGATGTTCTCAGCAGCATAAAGACAAGGACACTGTTGGAAGCATCACTTAATTACTGAGATAAAATATGGATAATTAAACAATAATTAATGTTTATAGACAAGATTGTGAGAAGTTGCACTCCTTGTAGTATATAACATGCTACTGGAGCCAAGAGGTTGAGGTTTGGTTGGTTATTATGACACCATTAGCCCCTGCTGATAAATGTTGCAACCATCTGGCTGCAAAGAACTTCTTTCTACATTGATGGCAGTGTAGCTGTGTATTCTGGCATGTTTTTGTAACCAACTGTGTATATATTGTTAATATATAGTGTTTAATTTAAAAACAAAAATGCATATTCATTTAAATCCTTTAGCCATTTGGTTGTATAACTTCTGCAACACTGTGCTTCTGTTAGCATGGATTCGTTGCTTCTGAAAGATTTAATTTAATAGATTATTGAGTAGATAATTGAATAGATTCATTGACTTTGTCCACACCTGCTGGTAACCTTGTAAGAAAGAAATGATTTAGAGTGTAAAGGCATAACAAATGGTCCCTGTACATTTTGTAACTTTCATGGTGCCAAATACACATGGCATTTCATTAAATACTCTCTCAAATTCCTCAGTGTTATCATCAATAGGCCCAAACTCCTTATCGCCCTCTGCCAGTCTTCTCAGTAAATATTTACAGCCGTGCTCGCCGGACCTGAGGAATACTAACACAAAACCAAGGCCCTTTAAACAGCATGGGAGGAATGTGTAGCAAGCCATCAAGTCTACTTCAACATGACACTGATTAATACTACAAACATTTCCTCTAGCACATTCTGCAACCCCTTTTAATGAGTTCATTTAGGCTTGAGTGAACTGAAAGCGAATCACGCCAGCAGGCGGAGCTTTAAAATAGGTTGTCTGCGTTCAACACTTTCATCTAAAAAGAATGAAAAGAAATTGGCTTTTAGTGTGGAAAAGCATAGGGGAAATAGCAGCCTACTAATTGCAATTTAGAGGGCCCTTGAGAGACAGAAATCATAGAAAGTTGAAGGCAGAGAGTCTTTTTTGGCTTTAAGCCCACATAAAAATTTGAGATGTCTTTTTGGCATTAAGGTATTTTTCCGGTATCGTTCAGGAAAATGTAAAATGTCAGAGTCACTTTAAAGAAAATACCCAGTTAGTCAACATGACATCAAATTTGACTATTTTTACTGTTTGTTAATGCAAGCTCTTCTTGTGGAAAATTTGTCAGTGCACACATATTTTTTTCTTTATACAGAGAAAAAAGTATTCTGGGTAGGCTCAAAATGCACTTGCTCTTCCGCTCAAACCACTTTCCGTTTTCGCTGACATCACTTGCCATGCATGCGCTGCATAATATTTAACCAATAGCTATTTATCTATTGTTTAAAAAAAGAGCAATCAATCTGGCTCCATTCTGGTATCGTATGTAAGAAAACCAGTTGATTTCTGTATGATTATCCTTTTTAAATCGAAAATATGTTACATTGTGGCAAATCACTTTGCCTTTACAGATATCTAAATGGAAAATGTAGAAGAAAGTAGCATTTCATGACAGCATCAAATCAGAGACTGTTCTGCTGTGTTTCTAATGTGCAATTTCTATAACTGTCAGTTACTTAAATTCATATTTTAATTATATGTCAAGATTCAGGGCATGTCATTCTTTGAAAGAGCAAAGCTCGCTCATTGGTGACCCTTTCACAATATCAGAAATTTGGTTGCAGTTTTGGAAATAATTTGTCATTATTTGGCATATTGACATTTATATGTGGGCGAACAGAAACAGGCAGAAATCAGTCTCAAAATCAGCATTTAATAATGTTACTCCATTGTTATATCGTTGAGTCCTGCATCCTCTTGATTTGTATCCTGTTGTGAAGGTGTCAGCTCTTGCTCAATCTCTCCCTCTGTCAATCCATAGAGCTGATTTCAAACTTCAGCAGCTAGACCCCTCAATTTCCTTGTTTTCTCACAGACACTTTCATTTAGATTTTGTCAAGATATTCAGCACATTGTGTGCTTTGTTTTCCAGAGATTCCAGCCCCCCTCCACCAGCCTTTTGTGATAATATCAGGTAATGGGAGAATGTAGTACTCTGGAGAGGGTTGTTGATGAGAGCACATTTTACTCTGTATGAAACCACTATTGTTACTGCTTTTCAGAGTCATTAACCTGATTTACAATACTTTCTGACTATCATAACAGTCCACTTCACAAGCTACAAAATTGAATCACTTGAAAGGCTGTAAGGCTTTGAATTCACAGGAAACAAGCTCACATCCAGTAAATTAACATACCTTCATTTATTTTCAGACCCCACTGAGTGAGGGCTGCAGGAAAGCACATTTGTGATTTTCCTCATTCATGTTTGTTGTCATTTAAAATGTCTCTGTGTGAAAATGGTCTCATTCCCATTGCAGCAGAGATAATGAACATTACAGAGTTTAGAGGAACTCCGTCCTGCTGTTGAGGCTGTACCTTTACTGGGGACTGAGTACAGAAAATGTGTGTAAATTTTAATTTAAATTCCAATTGTTAATATATGTCTGCATTTGATCCGGGTACTTAAAGGTGCAGTAAGCGATTTCTGAGAAATGCTGTTTAAAGTAGATTGGACTGAGCACCACAATACAATGTTGGCTAGTAACAGGACAGTTTGAGTGTCATCATTTGTCTGGAGCTGGTGTGCTGCTGGTAACTAACAACAAACTCTTGTTTGTACTCTTGTATACTGTATGTTAATTTTTTGTTCTTCCTTGTCATTCATTCATCATCTTTGCTTTATTTTTCACAAAGCTTTATTTTGCTTTGCTTCAGCTATGATAAAGTGACATGCACTCATGCATTACGTGTTCGTTCATTTTGGGGGCGGAGCTATGAAGGGAGGGGTGTGTTTGTTTGGGTTGATTTTAAATATCAACAGCGTTTCTCAGAAATCACTTTTTCCTTATATGTAATATTATTGTGAATAGGACATAAAATGAAAAATGAAAAATGACTCCAGTTTTAGTGAGGGAGTCAACTGTGAACTCAACTGATCTGAATGGTACATTCACTCACTGAGTTAGATCAAATCAATAACTCACGAGCAAGTTCATGACTTTTTCGTGAATCTTTTTGTTTGTTGTGTGCAGGAAACACTGGTATTTGAAGAAACTGCCTATAGATGCACACACTGCTTTCCAGACTAGATTTTAAATTGTTGTACATTTTTACTTTTTATCACCATTTGAGTTGCTGTCAGGAGCCCTGATTATTACATCTGAGCTAGCATAAGAGGTGAGTAAACTATCAATGCAATTAGTAAACACCTGTGCAATCATAAGGGAAAATATAGAGTTGCGTCTTAGCAACCACCCACAACACAGTGGCATCTTCAGACAAGGTGAAAATGTTGTTGCGATTGTAATTAATGCTACAGCTAATTATTAACGTGTGGGGTTACACTTTGGCTTTTGTTTTATATTGTGTTTCATATATGTATTTATATAGGATGGATCTGGTATGTATAGGATGGATGTGATCAGAGTTTGTTTTGTGCCATTTGTAGCCTGCCCGTTGCTGTTTCAACATTATTTATTTTTAAACAAAACTAAATATGCATAATGTATTTTGTGCATGTATAATGAGATGGGATGTACAAGAAGATTTAGTCGAGGTTAATCATAATTGTACAGCGATTACTTTTTTTACGACAGGGTTGTAATTGTTTTGTTTTGTCAGAATCAGTCAGATATCACTTGCTGTTTTATGAATGTTTTATGAATGTTTTTATAAATGTTTTATGCTGTTTTATGAATTTTGTCTGTTGAGAGTCTGATACTCAGTTGCCATTGGTTGTAATGCCACAGTCTGTATCTGGATGCATGTCATCATTCTCAGCATTGTGTGACCATGTGTGTCCATTTTTTTCTGAGGTGTGTTTGCTTACAAGCAAGGTTTCTTGCATTGATTCTGTCACTGTCAAATTAATAGATATCTGTTTGTATGTGTATAATATACATTATATATACTGTATGTTATGACAGATGAGATACATTATAGCCTGTGTCATTTTTCATGTCAGCGCTTTGCAGTGTTACAGAATCTGTGCGGCCAACATTTTTTTCCTCAACTAAGACCTAAGTTAAACCTGTCGTCTTATAACATATGTGACACACATTGAGGGGGAAATCACTAAAAATAATTTGGGCACATTGATAGCTCTGTTTATTTGCATGTGCTGCTTTCATTTTCTAGATTTCTGGTTATACTGCTCCTTCCCATCATGAATTTATACAGTATATAATGATCAATCCTGCCTTGATCAATTGAAAACATGGTGGGCAGTTAATTGAGTTGTGTTGATAAAGTTCAGTATATACTGAGTCTAATTTACACAGAAAGTATGCATGTTTATGCTGAAAAGAATGACAATGACATTTAATTAAATATATGGTTATATATAATTGGTTATATGTGAATACGAATGTTTGGTGAATAAGATGTAGGTTTTGTATTGATATATTGTGTGCAAAAATGGCACAAGTGTTTACTGAATTCACTCCTACAGTAAGTGCTTTGTTTCCTGACAGCTGGTGAAGCCTCTTAGATGAGTGTAAAAAGTCTTGGAACCACAAGAAATCCAAACAAATGAACTTTGCCTGACATTTTAATGTGTTTTTGATTACTAGCCAAACAAAACTCCATTAAAACCTTTCAACAAAATTGGACATTCAAGAATAGTAAGGACAACCCTTTGAGGTCAATTAAGCAATATTACATAAGCATGAGTGCAGTTTGAAAGCCACATTTCTAGCATCTGTAAAACTGCATTATTCCATCTCAAAAATATATAATTACAACATATGCTCTCAATGACAAATGCAGAAAAGTTAGTTTATGAGTTCATGACCTCAAGGCTAGATTATTGTAATGCTCTACTGGGTGGTTGATAGTCAACTGTGTTGTGCAGGCAGGGTGACAGGTGATCGAGGTGGAGCCGGAGGGACGAGGGAGCCCGGTGAAGCCGTAAGGAAGATGGCCACTGGTGGAGCTGAGGGAGGGAGGAGCCATGGTGGAGCCGACAGGTTGACGGGCCGAGGTGGAGTGACGGGACCAGTGGCTGTTTTTGCATTATTGAATCGTTATTTTCCTGTTTATCACTGTAAAGCTGCTTTGAAACAATCTGTATTGTATAAAGCACCATATAAATAAAGCTGACTTTCCTGACTTGACTTGTACTAGAGTATTAGCTGTTATTTCGGATATTAAATATCAACACTCTAGGAATGCCGCTCAGCCAGTCAAATAAGAGAAGCTAGCAACCATAATAAATGATTCATGTAAAAGATTAAAGAGTAGTCTGAAGTGGATTGAGAAAACCAAAACTATATTCACTTGTTGCTGTTGTTTTAAATATGCATTTGATAACTTTCACAAGAAAAGGTTTCGTGGCAGTAAGACATAATTAATTTTCCTCTTTCTGTTTAGCTGTTTGGCAGGTCGGTGACCTTCAAATAGAATTGTGCGTTTCTCATCTCCTTGGCAATCTTTTCTAAGCTGGCTCTCATCTTTCCCATGATGAATTGGCATGATCAGGAGGCAGAGTGGCTGGTTAGCTGAGCTGGTGGGATATCCAAACAAGCAAAGGTGCTGAAGAGCTCAAATCAAAAATGAAATAAGTGAAGTCTGTGCTGTGAACTGGTCCTTTCATGGGTCTGTTTACTTCAATTTTTCCTAGTGCTTATTTGCTGTTTTATATAAGCATAATTTTGAGCCGTTTCAAGTGGCTTTTTGCAATCTGTGCCATCTCGTCAAAATGAATGGGATCTAGTCGATGTGTGTGCCATGTAAACAGATGAAACAGTCTGCAACATGCCATAGGCCTTAAAGACAGATATCAATTCCTGTCAGCTTACCTCAGAGCGTTTCTTCCATGAACTTACCTCAGAAATGGATGATTACACAAGGCCATGCATAAATAAAAGTGACCTAAGAGCAAAATCCACCCGAGGTTCTGTTTAGTATGGTAATTCTCTAAATCCGACTGCAATCCTCCTTCCCAATCTATTGGTTTAATTTAAGTTTACCCCAAAATGTATTCCAATGTATTTTAATGTTGCTCTCAAAATTGGCAAATATATCTTCAGTGGGCCAGTGTCCTACTTTCTAAGTGCTTTAATTAATCTTGAGTTAAAGGCGAGACAACATCCACTCACGTTGCTTTGAGGTGGGCAGAAATGAGGTTCGAATTTATATTTTCTTTGAATCTGATGATAATGTACCCCTCCACTGGGCTCTCTTGCGGTGTAGAATATTTGTAAATGGATATGTCCCTCCAGTCATCCCATTAATCTCATTGTCACAAATTTTTGGCTGAGAGATATTGGACCTGATTCTTTATTTGTACTCAGTTATTTATAGGTAACTCCAAATGCCTTTGTAATGATCCAATGACTCAATGTTGAGTTATGACTGAATGCAGAATTTTGGCTTAGGTTATGACCGTGATGATAATGATGGGTTGAAATGTCAAAAAATATGCCACAAATAACTGGCATATTTAAGCTGTTTTTTAATTTAACCAAATATTTTCCATCATTGACTGAATTTTTTAGCAGTGATGGAAAAATCTGAAGGCCATTTTTGAAATGTTTCTTGTGCTCACCAAGGCTACCATTATTTAATCAAAAATACAGTAAAAACAGTAAGATTGTGGAATGGGATAACAAATTAAAAGAGCTATTTTCTATTGTAAACAATTTTTAAATGTCTTTTCGTTTTTCTTTTTTTTTTTCTGTGATGGCTGAATTTTCTGCAGAGATTACTTTTTCTTTCTTTCTTTTTTTCTTCAAACAAATAAATGCATCCTTGGTCGGCGTAAAAAAAATTATTCCAAACTTTTGACCAGTAGTTTATATTTTAAAACACTAAAAATGCCAAAACAACTTAATAAATATGCCACTTTATATGTCATGTTTCATTCATTTAGTACTTCAGATCTACTGTGTGATCCTGCCATGATTTGGTCCTCAAGAAGCCCTAGAATGAAACCTTTAGTATGAAATTCATCCTTAGTATAAAAACTCTACATGCAGCACTTTTTATCTACAGCTCAGAAGTTCAAAGAATACATTTTTACATACATTATAATCCACAATTACTGTTCATGTTAAAGTGTAATCAATACTAATTGATGACAACTTATTTTTGTGAAGCATAGTACATTGGTATTATTTATTATGTTGTTTATTAAAATGTGTTAAATGTGTAACATGGACACTGTGATGTAAAGTGTATCCCAGAACACTTCAGCAGATGACCGAGTAGGTGCAGAATGCATCATTAGTCCACTGGAAAGTGACCTCATATTCTGGTATTGATCATATCCGCTCACCGCTACACAAAGCCAGTCTGCCTTTTGATTGCCTCCAGAAATGAAACAGTGAGGGAAATGCTGGCCCTAACCTGCTCCTGTTTTCAGACAGTAATGTTCATTTTAAAATCTTCTATTACTGAAAGCGATAATTGGAAAGAATAACATCTTAGCACATGCCCTCTGCCATGAAGCAATTACTCCATCTTAATGAGGCCATCCATGTCATTTAAGTCAAGCAAGACGAAGCACCTCTCAGCAGCAAACTAAAATACACCCCCTCGCACAATCATTAGATGACTAAATGCCCGTAATGTTTACACTGATCTTCAGGCTGTGTGGACAACGAAAGCACTTTATCCTCTCTGCATTGATTCTGCCATGGATCCTAAATCTCCTCCAACTGTTAAATGGGTGAAAACTGCATTACACTATTCCCCCAAGTCTTTAGCGTTAACACATTTTCTTCACCTTTTTTAGTGATTCATTTTATATGACTGGAAAATGCTAGCACTTCCATGTGGTCTAAAGCCATTAGGTCTCATTCACAAATAATTGCTTACAAATTACGTACAAATGGCCGCAAAATAGGTTCTCGCACACAAGTCTGAATTATTCTAAGTGAGTACCCACTGTTAGTAATTACTTGCTCAAACATCTTCATATATCCTCATAACCATCATCTTCTAACAAGTAAAGTTAGTTCAATCATGTCTCAAGTCTGGTGATCGCTAAAACGTTCAAGACCTCTGACATTTCATCATTATAGCCGTATGCCCTGTGGATTAAGCATTAGCCTCAGATGCATTAAATTGTTAAGAAAGCACAAGTTTTGTACCATGTTGAGCCACAGGGCCTCTAAAGATGTGTGTGATCTGCATTCCTCAACATACGTCGAGTCTCTTCAGGTTTCTTATTTCTTCTATGCTTCAGGGGATTAGCTCTGAAGAATATATTGATTTCTGCTTTTGTGCTTTTCTCAGAGATAATGAAAAGGTGGGACTCGATGGAAATACAGCAACAACAAAGGGTGGAAGAGGCCTAATCTAAGGCGAGAGGCAGACCGCCTGGCAGAAAAGCCAGAGGAGAGGTGGCTGTCGCGGTGAAGGGCCATGCGATTTAATAACTTTGAACAAAGAGCTAGCCTGATCTTTAATTATGCCACACGATAGGAGATGCAAGCCTCTTGATATTACCTCTCCAACCTTGATCCAAATCATTGTCTGACAGACCAAATGGAACATTTAGAAAGGGAGCTTTGAATGTGGAGATAGCCAAGGTTCCTTGGAAATAGGTAGGAACAGAGAGGTAGAAAGCTAAGAGGACATTTCGAGAGGAAAATTGATGGAGACAAGAGAGGGAATTGATAGTTAGAAGACAGGAAGCAGGCGGCAAGGTGATTATGCCCATCTCGCCTGTATGATTTAGAGCCCTCTAACCATATAATACAACAGAGTGAATTCATCAGCGCACAGATATACGGCAGGAGCCAATTTATACTTTAAGTTTCAATGATTTCCTCAACTGGAGCTCTATTCTGTGAACACATTCTAACCTCTATATGGTTCTCATATAGCAATACGTACATCTTCTTCTTATGTAAGTCAGGGAAGTGATGACACATAGACAAATTCACAATGCCGGTACCATGGATACCAGTCTAATGTTTGTCAGTAGCCCTGGTCCAGTTGGCTAATCTGTATAGAACATGACAAAGGTGTAATTGCTCTTACCTTTTCATTACCTCTCCAGGGAGTCTATTGATGTAGCCATTTATACTCTTTTTCTGATTGAAAAGTCTGACTACAATGTGTGTGTATGCTTGTGTATGTGTTTTTGAATGCAGTGTTGTCAACACATCAATGTCTAAACTTATTATTCATCAGCTTGTTATATATTCCTCACTGGAATAAGTAACTGTTTTTATTGTTTTGCAAAAGTGTGCAGAGAGTTTCTTAAGGGCAGGGGCTCAAATGCAAAAAAGGGGCATCTATCATCACTATAATATCCAATTTAACAAGTACTACACAAGTACTACAGTAATTATAATAGGCCTATATACAAAAATAGACTAGTCACAATTATGAATATGGGACTACTGACATAAACTTCTTGTATTTTATATGTACAATAAGCAGAATAATTGCTACCAAATAAATAAATAAATAGTGGACAAAAGGTTATGGCAACAACGTCTCAGATAGTCTGACAGCAGACAAAAAAACAAACAAAAAAACCCCACAGTAAACAAATGACTTTCGATTCATTTTCAAAGGCGCACATCAAATATGATAAACACGGAAGCTCTCTTCAGTAGGTACTTATTTTTAATAAGTACTTCATGGTCACAAAAAAGTATGTTCTATATAGTATGAGTGTGTGTAGTATGTATGTAATCAGGACATAGTACATTCGCCATGTTGTCATTATCCCCAGATAGCAACTTTGTGCTGGCCCAAATCCGACCCACATCTGCCACACGTGGTATGATGATCTTGGCTACATGTGGCGTGGAATGATGGCACTTGGTCAAGACCGCTCCTGTTTACCAGATCTGAGCCACAAGCAGGCCATAGCAATGACACATGTCAGCCAAGAGCAAAGAAATAAACCAGAACTGGACCTTGTCTGAGCCACAGAATCTTTATATATGATTTATAGAATGCGTTACCGTTAACAGCACTAATTGTTACAAAATATTTCTAACCGCAGTAAGATTTCAATACACACCATGTTTTAAATGTATGTCTGTAACCAGTGCAGTCTGAACCGCTCCAAGCAGGACTCGAACCTGGGTCACTGGCATTAGAGACGGGCCCACTAACAAGAACACCAAAGGCTGCGGTTCCTAGTGCAAGTTTACCTCCATAGTTCTCTCTAGCTGACCTCAGTTACAAGTCCACCAACATCAATCTATTAACTCTACAGTTTGGTTAATTTGTCGGACCAAGTGGCACATTAAGCGTTATGATTATTCAGATTGCCGGTCAATCCAACTCCCAGCAAAGGGGGGATTGTTGATAGCACTTCCATATGTTGGAAAAAAAAGTTTCTTTACATACATTACACTTGTGATGGGAGAAATGGACACAATTGAACCAATTGCTTTGCAAAATGATTCACTGTTTCGAAGCATTTGAAACACCACACGCTGGTGACCCCTGCTGGTCAGAACAGTGTAAATGCAACAAAAACTCCAGCCAAACATGCATGAAAACACTTTTTACAAAAAAAATAAAAAATAATCCCAGTTCTGTTTTGAATGGACTCTTGCACCACACTAACTTTTGCACTTCACCCTGGACTACGTTTCCCATCATCCATTGCACTGATTACACACACACAGCTGCAGCCAATCACACACCCTACATAAGCCATGGACTTCCTCTCTCTCACGGCCGAGTATTGTTTAGCATTTATGCTGTGTTAGCGTAGCTACTTTACAGAGCCAATTCCCAGTCCTAGTCTGAGTTTGTAGTTCTAGTCAAAGTCTAGTCACGTCTTGTTTTCTGATTGCCTGTTTCCTGATTACCTGCCTGTCTTGGACTTCTCTCTCGCCGTGCCCTTTGGAATCTGTTTGCACCTATCTTGGACTATTGCCTGTTTCCCCTGGATTATTCGTTAGCCTAGCCCTCCTGGATACTGTTTGCCACAGAATGACCACGCTTGTCCCTGGATTACTCTTCTGTCTTGCCCTCTATATACCTGTTTGCCATTGTCAGACCCTTGCCTGTTTTTGACTATGTTTTGGAAATAAAGCTTTGCATATGGATCCGCACGCCTCTCGATGCAGTCCCTCTGTAACACTCTAACATCCTTTTGCTAGTGCGCCTCTTGAAGTCGGGAAACGAGGTTTGCCTGTACAGCTCTCTACTAGCTGGTCTTCATTACACTCCCCCCCTTAAACCTCACTCCCATCCGGGTCATGGCACTAACTGCCCCACTCTGAGCGGACTACGTGCTGTTTCAGTGTGTGCCCTTTAAATGCAAATGAGCTGCTGCGCTGGCCTAAGAGGGCGGAGCTTCAAGAGCTGATTCTCCGGTGTCAGGAGTCTGTCAGGACGCACTATAATGTCAGAAACTGCGAATATATACTGCATGGAGATAGAACAGGTATAGTTTAGTTTAATTACGTTTATAACTTATATTGTCTTCTTGTTTTTATCCACTATATCAGTACAAGCCTGTTTATTGATGAGTTTTATAAAGTTTATTGTACTTCACACAAAAAGCGTGTGTTTTCACTCTAGAAAATCACTGTGAGAGCTTAATAAAACACAGTGCAAGTGTGCATTAAAATATTATCCATAAACTCTCTCTCTCTCTCTCCCTTGCATTATCATCAACATACATAGCGAAGTACACAGAAACACTCGTTACAACTAACAGTAAACAAATATATAAAGACCTTATGCCTTTTCGGGTGGTGCTTAATAAACTGGTAAACTTTATATCCGTAAATCAACTCCGATGGACTGTAATAAAGTGCTCTCGCCTTCATTACTGCCGTATCCAGTATCACTCTGGAGGCTGTAAGCTGGATCATGAACAGTTTGTACTGATCTATCCTTGAGTAACAAATTTTTAGCACAACCTCTGTTTTGTATTGTCCCTTTGTATTGACATTTTTTCATAAAGCAGTCTGGTGTGAAATGATTCGCGCAGACATAAACGAAGTTGAGGGAGCATTTTCTTTGAAAACAAAATTAATCCACCTCGTCTTCAGCGGTTCAGATTTCGGGAGTAAATTGAGATTGCTATGTGGATTAATCCATCCAGCTACAGAACACCTAAAACACTTGGGAGACGTTCTCGTCAGTGCAGCAATGGCGGACTTTGTACAACTCGCTGTAAACTCGCTCAGAGTGGTTCTGTTAAAATGGCAGTGTCTGTCAACATTCGTGGGCGGGGCCTGTGGCTAATATGACATCACATTGCCAGGAAGCTGCAAATAGCTTGTTCTGAGACACTGCTTATGATTTATGGGGATTAAAAAAAAAGGACTGAGTGGATTTTTATCACTATAGGGTGGTTGTGTACACACACTGCCAACACACATTTATGTCCAAACACCATGCAAAAGTGAACTTTGCATAATAGGTCCCCTTTCTCGTAACTGAACAAAACTGACCATTACTGAGATCTTGTAATCAAATAAAACTGACTTAAATTTCATCTTTGAAATCTCGTAATGGAAAAAACAAAACAAACAAAAAAAAAAACAACCATTATTGAGATCTCGTAATGGAACAAAACTGACCACTTGAACCATTTCAAAATCGAATGTCATTGAAATCTCGGTAACACTTTATTTTAAGGGTCCAGAATAATGCATTAGTTAAGCATTAATTAATGATTAACTTTTTCACAATTAAGCATTAGTTAAGAATGAACACACTAGTAATGATTAACTTTACATTTTAAGGGTCCTGAATTATGCATTATTTCAGCATAAATAAACTAGTAATTAAAGATTTACTTGTTCACAATTATGCATAAGTTAAAGGGTCATGAAACCCCCCTGTTTTACCCTGGTCGTTCACACCTCAAAGCTCCAAAAAGTCTGTTAAAATGGGCGTGTTAAGCCTTAGAAAAGTGGGAGTGTAGAGGGGGGGAAGAGGGGAGAGAACAACCAATGATGCACAGACATAGAACACTCTCATTATACAGAATAATGAATATTAATATATGAGCACGGAGAAAATGACAACAAACTCCCAAGCACAAGGGAGAAATGTGAAATAATATTTTATAGGGCTAATAGTAGGCTACTTTGATTACGTTTACGAGCACTGCAGTCTCAACATCAGTCTTTTGTATATTAGAATAATTGTGTCATCGTGTTCAGATACACCACTGTATCAGTGTCCAGTCCAGCACAGCACAGGCTATAATTCATATGAAGAAGACTTGATGAAATATGTGCGCATACAATGTGCTGGTTTATGTTTGGTGCAGGAGAATGTGTGAAATAAAAACTTTAAACACGGATACTTTATACTGTATGAGCCAGTGGCAAGGCCAGAAATCTTCAAGTGGGTGGACCTTGGTGAAATAGGGTGGACCTCTATTTTTTGTCTAATATATATATATATATATATGGGGGGGGGTTGTTTCAAATTATTCACAGAAATTAAGCAAAAAGTTTTAAGTTTGCTTGTTGTTAATTTACTCATTTATTTAACAATTCACTTATTTTTATTATCACTGGAAATGACGTGGACGATATGTGAATCAGTGTCCATCATTTTGCAAGCAACTGGTGATAATGAAAAATACCACGTCGCAATATTGAAAATATTTCCATTTTAAACCATGAAGGCGAGCCAGCTGATATCACACAAACAATGTGCAAACTTTGCGTGAGAGTTATGCACATTAAAAAGTCTTAAACGCCAGTCAATTATTCAATACAGAAACTGAAAGTAAAAACTGACTGAGCTTTTGAAAGTGAAAGTGAAAGTGAAGTGACATGTGGCCAAGTATGGTGACCCATACTCGGAATTTGTGCTCTGCATTTTAACCCATCCAAGTGCATACACACACACAGCAGTGAACACACACACCGTGAACACACACACCCGGAGCAGTGGGCAGCCATTGCTGCGGCGCCCGGGGAGCAGTTGGGGGTACGGTGCCTTGCTCAAGGGTCTCACCTCAGTCGTGGTATTGAGGGTGGGGAGAGCGCTGGACATTCACTCCCCTCACCAACAATCCCTGCCGGACCTGAGACTCGTACCCATGACCTTTGGGTTACAAGTCCGACTCTCTATCCGTTAGGCCACGACTGCCCCCTATTAGGCCACGACTGCCCCCTATTAGGCCAAGACTGCCCCCTATTAGGCCACGACTGCCCCCTATTAGGCCCGTCCGCTATGCCACTGAAGGGATAAACGGCGTTCAGGCACGGCATCAAATCGATTAAGTGTTTTATCCAAATCCAAATGCATGGACCGTTCAGTGTTCAGTACTGCAAAGACCGAATCTCTCCTGTCTTATGGTGTTTCTCACTGTGTTTTTAGTCGGCGCAAGCAAGAAACGAGCCAAGACTGTGAACTAGCTTTGACTCTCCGCGCAGCCAAATTTTTGACATACAAAAGTATGTCAAAACCAGCGGCACAGGCAATCTTGGCGAGCCTATTTAGATAAACACAGTCAGTTTTGAATCGTTAAATAGCTAAGGAAGTGAACCCATGTTGTGTGTAACGTATTGGGTCCGTTGAACACCGTTCATAAACTCCTAAAGGGACAGCAGTCCAATATTCCTGCTGCTGTCTGTCATGTTAATCAAAGAACAAAAGACAAAAAAAATCACTTTCTGCTCTTGACTGAATATGTTTTATGACTTTAATGGTAAGAATTGATCTGTATTAATATTTACAATAAAGACTACAGAAATTAAGGAAACCAATGTAAAATAACACTGAATGTGTTATTTTACATTTGATTACTTTAATTTCTGTAGTATTTCTTACCCGAATAGAAACCCAGTTAGCCTGAAAAACTTAGTTTCATAGCTCTCTTTATTCTATTGCATTTATTTGAGCTGTTTATATTGTATTACTGACTTTTACTTGTTTTTTTTTTATGAAAATAAAACTTTGCATTGAAGAAAAGTAGATTTTTGTATGTTGTCAATTATAGCTCTATCGGCAGATCACACTAACAAAAAATCGGAAATCGGAATCGGCCAAGAAAATTGCAATCGGTGCATCTCTATAATAGGGAGATAAGAGGGTCTGTATCTCTTACCATTGGCGAAAGTGTAATGTCTAACTTAATCACCTCTCAGCCTATCGTGTAATGGCAGTGACGTCAGTCGCAACATTCACTAGTCTGCCTTCTCTTAAAAAAATACATTTTTATCAAGCTAAAATCTACATATAGTTCCCAACGAAAGTATTGTTTAGTGTAAAACATGCTGAAGATTGGCAAACAGGCTGTCCATTAATTAAATTATTAGCTATTTCCCCACAAAAGCTGTTTAATCAGCATAGTGAAGCCTCTCATCCATTGTCATCCATTCAAAAAACAGACTCTTTTTTAGCTAAAGGTTGCAGGCTTGCCTTCCAGTGGCTTTGAAGCCCCTTTAAGACAAGTCATTTCACTCGGCTGCCATCTTTGAAACGCCTCTCGGGCATTCAAGTGCAGCTCCTATCTCTTTGAATGGGCAAACATCAAATTCTCCAAAGCTGTTTGTCGAGCTTTCGATTAAATTTCATATTTGAAATCACCAATGAAATCTGACAACAACTGTCTCATAAATTTAGTTTCTAAACGCTCGAATCATAACAAAAACTGTATTTTTCAGGCTGGATCAAGCCAATGCGCATGCGCAGTCCTAAATGCGCGTCTCTTGTGTCTCATTTCGGATGCGCGAGTCTGACTGTTTCTATAGGAACCGGAGCTTCTAACGGCCGCTGCAGTGATGCGATGACTTTACCAATCGGTGATTGGCTCTTATTTAGAAGGCGGGACTTATTCCGCCATATTGCGCGTTGCACTTTCTCCCATTCAAAACTATAGTGTTAAAACTGTGTTATTCTATAGTCTTTGGATCATACATTTACTTCATGCATGTAATGCGCGAGCTCACGGCTCCATCTAGCGGCTGTAAGCGGTATAGTATAGTGTCTCAACACGATCACTCGTCAAGCTCCAAGCTTGTGATCCGTGAGCTGGATAATGGTAAGTTTTTTCTTTTTACCCGATCTTGTACAGTCGTCTCCATTTTTTCTCGATCTTTGTGACTTCGCACCCTTGATTTACATTGTCTGCACAGCATATGACGATATGTGTTCTAAAATCGGCAAAACATGGTTTAAATCCTCAGACTGGATGGATTCAAAGTCTGAAGCTAAAAAAATTGGAGTCTTTGACCATCATATACTACGCGATTTTCCATGAAATCTGTCAGCTCAAATCTGCAGACTGGTTCTGACTTTTGGCAACTAGTGTCAACTTGTTTAGACTGTAAATCGCGGGAAAATCATGCCTGACTTAAAAGATGCTGATTCTATCCTGTGTGTGGCTGGACTTTAACCAGCATCAGTTTAAATGTTCATTTTTTGCCTTTCATGATTCTTTTTGAAAAGGTAGCAATTCTTTTATACGAAAGTAGAGATTCTTTTTGGGAAAAGTAGCGATTCTTTTTTAGGAAAGTAGCGATTCTTTTTGGGGAAAGCAGTTATTCTTTTTGAAAATGTAACGAATCTTTTTGAAAAATTTTGCGATTCTTTTTGAGGATCTGGAAAATTCCACGAGCCTGGACTCGAATCCCCCCCCCCCTGCCCCCATATAATGAGAGATGTTCATGTCCTGACTTAAAAGATGCTGATTCTATCCTGTGTGTGGCTTGACTTTAACCAGCATCAGTTTAAATGTAAATTTTTTGCCTTTCATGATTACATTTACATTGACATTTAGTCATTTAGCAGACGCTTTTATCCAAAGCGACTTACAAATGAGAACAGTAGAATCAAATCAAACTCAACATGAGAACAACAGTATGTAAGTGCTGTGTGAAGTCACAGTTATGTCAGTAAAGTGCTTTTTTTTTTTTTTTTTTTTTTAAATACACAAATAGATGGAAGAAGAATAGAAATCAAAGTAAGTGCTACTATTACTGGGTCAAGTGCTGACGAAAAAGATATGTCTTTAGCATTTTTTTGAAAATGGCTAGAGACTCAGCTGCTCGGATAGAGCGCGGCAGGTCATTCCACCAGCCAGGAACAGACCCGGAGAAGGTCCGTGAGAGAGATTTTTTTCCCCTTTGTGATGGCACCACAAGGCGCCGTTCACTTGCAGAACGCAAGTTTCTGGAGGGCATGTAAGTCTGAAGTAGTGAGCCAGCGGTCGTTCTGTAGGCAAACATCAGAGCCTTGAATTGGATGCGAGCAGCTACTGGCAGCCAATGCAGAGTGATGAAGAGAGGAGTGACGTGCGCTCTCTTCGGTTCGTTGAAGACCAGTCTTGCTGCAGCATTCTGGATCAGTTGTAGAGGCTTGATAGTGCATGCTGGAAGGCCAGCCAAGAGAGCATTACAGTAGTCCAGTCTGGATAGAACAAGAGCTTGGACAAGAATTTGTGTGGAATGCTCCGATAGGAAGGGTCTAATCTTCCTGATGTTGTACAAGGCAAATCTGCAGGACCGGGCTGTTGTTGCAACGTGATCTGTGAAGCTTAAACAATCATCCATCACCACTCCAAGGTTCCTGGCTGTCCTGGACGGAGTAATGGTTGACGACCCAAGTTGAATTGAAAGGTTATGATGAAGTGTTGGGTTGGCACCGACCACAAGCAGTTCCGTTTTTGCAAGGTTG
Organism: Anabarilius grahami; assembly: GCA_003731715.1. Classification (NCBI taxonomy): domain Eukaryota; kingdom Metazoa; phylum Chordata; class Actinopteri; order Cypriniformes; family Xenocyprididae; genus Anabarilius; species Anabarilius grahami. The sequence goes on along the minus strand of RJVU01062584.1, from coordinate 5,898,345 downwards.
AGTTGAAGGTGGTGGTCCTTCATCCAGGCAGAAATGGCTGTCAGGCAGGCTGCGATGCGACCAGCAACCGTCGGATCATCTGGTTGGAATGAGAGGTAGAGTTGTGTGTCATCAGCATAACAGTGATAGGAGAAACCATGATCTTGAATGACAGATCCTAGTGATGACATGTAGATGGAGAAGAGAAGTGGTCCAAGCACAGAGCCCTGAGGTACCCCAGTAGCAAGATGATGTGACTTGGACACCTCACCACTCCATGATACCCTGAAGGACCTACCTGAGAGGTAAGACTCAAACCACTGGAGTGCGGTTCCCGAGATGCCCTTCGACATGAGTGTTGACAGGAGAATCTGGTGGTTAACTGTGTCAAAAGCAGCAGACAGATCCAGCAAGATGAGTACTGATGATTTTGAAGTTGCTCGTGCCAGTCTCAGGGCTTCAGTGACTGAGAGCAGGGCAGTCTCAGTTGAGTGGCCACTCTTGAAACCAGACTGGTGGTCGTCAAGGAGGTTGTTCTGTGTGAGATAAGTAGACAGTTGGTTGAATACAACTCTCTCAAGTGTCTTAGCAATGAAAGGAAGAAGGGATACTGGTCTGTAGTTTTCTAGAAGTGCTGGATTCAGAGTTGGTTTTTTAAGCAGTGGGGTAACCCTAGCCTGCTTAAAAGCTGTGGGAAATGTTCCAGTTTGAAGGGAAGAATTGATAATGTGAGTGAGTGCAGGTAGAATTGAGGAGGAGATGGCCTGAAGAAGATGAGTGGGGATAGGGTCTAGCGGACAGGTAGTAGGGTGATTGGAGAGGATGAGTTTTGAAACATCTGCCTCAGATAGCATGGAGAAGGAGGGGAGGGTTTGTGTGTTTTCCGTTAAGATGTTATTGTCAGTGTGTGGTGTGGAGAATTGGCCGCTGATGGTTGTTATTTTATGTGTGAAGAATGTGGCAAAGTCATCGGCTGTAAGAGCTGATGTGGAAGGGAGGGGAGGAGGGCAAAGAAGAGATGAGAAGGTTTTGAAAAGTGTGCGGTAGTCAGTTGAATTGTTAATTTTAGTGTGATAGTACGAGGTTTTAGAATTGGAGACATCAGTAGAGAAAGAAGAGAGGAGTGACTGATATGAGCTAAGGTCAGTAGGATCTTTAGATTTGCACCACTTCCTCTCTGCAGCCCTGAGTCTAGACCGATGCTCACGGAGAGCATCAGAGAGCCAGGGGGCAGAGGGGGTGGCGCGGGCTGGTCTGGTTAAAAGGGGGCAGAAGTCATCTAAGCAAGATGTTAGAGTGGTGCAAAGAGTGTCAGTAGCATTGTTAGTGTCCAGTGATGAGAACTGGTTAGGGGGAGGAAGTGTGGATGAGACCAAAGAGGATAGGTGGGATGGTGAGAGGGTGAGAGGGAGCGTAGGTTTCGCCGAAAAGTAACATGTGGTGGAGTGCGTGTTGAGTTAGGGGTCAGGTTGAGTGTAAAAGTGATGAGAAAGTGGTCAGAGGTGTGTAGTGGAGTAACCAGTACATTGTCGGTGGAGCCACAGCGTGTGTAGATGAGGTCCAATTGGTTACCTGATTTGTGGGTAGCTGAGGTAGCCACTCGCTTGAGGTCAAATGAGGCAAGCAGAGTGTGGAAGTCAGCAGCCTGAGGTTTGTCTAGATGGATGTTGAAATCTCCAAGAACTAGCAGAGGAGTATCATCCTCAGGGAAGGATGAGAGTAACACATCCAACTCCTCCAAGAAGTTACCTAGCTGACCTGGAGGACGATAAACAACTACAACATGGATTTTAGTAGGGTAGGTGATGGTAATTGCATGTGATTCAAAAGAGCCATTGTCAGAGAGAGATGGTAAAGGATTGAACTTCCATTCACTGGACATAAGCAAACCAGTACCACCACCCCTCCCAATCTGGCGTGGGGTGTGAGAGAAAGTGAAATTAGAGGAGAGGGCTGCCGTGTGGCAGTCTCCTCTGGTTTGATCCATGTCTCAGTCAAAGCCATGAGATGGAAACCTGAATAAGCAGCAATAGCTGTGATGAAGTCTGCTTTGTTTACAGCGGACTGACAATTCCAGAGCCCAATAGAAATAGAGAGTAATGTACTAGATGACATGGGTAAAATACGCAGGTTGTTATGGTTGCACTGCCTCCAACGTGTAGCACGCGATTTACGAGTGTTAGTAATAGTGGGAATTTGGAAGCACATATCTAAAACAGGTCAAAAGACAGACAAGAACACTGTATGAAGAGGAAGGAAAGAAGGAAAAAGAAAAGTGCAGTACTCAAGTGCCTTGTCGGTGTCCTTGCTCGGTGGAGTCGCACAGGTAGAGTCGCTGGTCTTTACACTCTTCGGTCTTCACACGAGGAGGGCTTCACACAAGGGCTGCCGCGTCCGCTGCCGCGGTAGACTACACAGTTATACCAACTTCTTACAATGTTAGTTAGTTCAGCAGGCCACGCCTTGCTGACTCAGAGCGAAACGAGAACAAACGCGATTTTGCAGTAAACACACTTCCTAGCTAAATACACGCCACTGAATTCAAACTAGAAACAACACAAAAGACACTTACAGAATGCAGATCCTCTTGTAGCTTGAATGATTCTCTCTAGTGAATGCTAAATAACAACTGTTTATATACTAAATCTGGCTTTGGCCACGCCTTGCTGACTCAGAGCGAAACGAGAACAAACGCGATTTTGCCGGAAACACACTTCCTAGCTAAATACACGCCACTGAAATCAAACTAGAAACAACACAAAAAACACTTACAGAATGCAGATCCTCTTGTAGCTTGAATGATTCTCTCTTTCTATGATTCTTTTTAAAAATGTAGCGATTCTTTTTACGAAAGTAGCGATTCTTTTTTGGGAGAGTAGCGATTCTTTTGGGGAAAAGTAGCAATTATTTTTTTGAAAATGTAGCGAGTCTTTTTGAGGAAATGTAGCAATTCTTTTGGGGAAAAGTAGCGATTCTTTTTGAGGATCCGGAAAATTCCATGAGCCTGGACTCAAACCTAGGACTCTGCACGCAACTGCACCAGAGGTCAGTGCACTGTCCAGAAAGCCATCGGGAAGTGGGAGACAGAGTCAATTTGATGAATATTAGAAACTAATGGGTGGGGGAGGGAACAGAATTCGACAGCAAATATATAGCTGTCGAAATCCGTCCACCCTCCCTCCCATATAATGAGAGATGTTCATGCCCTGACTTAAAAGATGCTGATTCTATCCAGTGTATGGCTTGACTTTAACCAGCATCACTTTAAATGTTCATGTTCTGCCTTTTTGCCATTTATAATGATATTAAATATGTCGACAGGAAAAAAATTGGTGAGAGAAGGCAGAAGGGATCTGGAAAATTCCACAAGCCTGGACTCGAACCTAGGATTCTTTGTACACAACTGCACCAGATATATAGGGCAAATATACAGCTGTCGAAATCTCATAACAGCACAAAACCGACTGACACTGAAGACTGACCGTCATTGAAATCTCGTAAATGAACAAAAAAAACTGCCATTAAAATCTCACAGAAAAACAAAGCTGACCGTCATTAAAATCTTGGTAGGAAAACCAAGAGGTATTGAAATCTCATAATGGCAAAAAGGCGGCCATTATTTAAATCTCGTAAAGGAACAAAAACAACTGTCATTGAAATCTTAGAATGAAACAAAACTGACCATCATTGAAATCTCATAACCGAGCAAAACCGACCGTCATTGAAATCTCATAACGGAACAAAACCGACCATCATTGAAATGTCATTACCAAATAAAACCGACCATCATTGAAATCTTGTAACAGAACAAAACCAACTGTCATTGGCCACGTTCACACTATCAGTTTTTGGGATTGACAACCGCTTTTACTTACAGGTGTGAGTCTTGAAATGGCTCGTTCACACAGCAACTTACAGTATAGTGTCTGGAACACTGTCTGTATGAACATGCAACGAGAGTCAAGCCCATATTCTCTTACTAGTAACCATAACGACAGTGACCAACATAAAAGTAAAGATGGCGTATTAAAGTATTATCACTTTTGACATGACAAAAGACTAATTAAACCGCGAGTTCATCCATCAAAACTTGAGTAACCAACAGCAGCATGTAAACGCGCTAGCCGGAGTCTTTAATCGACGCACACACGTGTCACGTCCTTTGCGAAGTCTCGCGCATGAAACGGCATTTGAATTTGGAAAAGAAACACAAAACTGACGGGAGCCGCTCTGGTGGAGAACAGTGACTGGATCTAACACCTTAAGATGACGCACAGGTCATATCTCTGTCGCTGTAAGTTACCGAAAGCGAAACCACACACAAAACACCGGCTCTCTCGCTCTGTATGATGTGACAGACAACTAGTTGTCCAGTGTGGCTCCGTTCACACAGCGCGAATATTCATAGAATGCGGTTGTGAGTCCTGAAAATTTACGGGTGTGAGTTCGGTTATAAAATGCGGTTGTCACTCCCGTAAATAACCGTACTCTGTGTGAATGTAACCGTATTAAGGACTCCAATACAGGACTGACAACCGTATTCTGCTGCTGTGTGAATGTGGCCATTAAAATCTCATAATCCAGCAAAGCCAACCATTGTTAAAATCTTATAACCTAGCAAAACCTACCATCATTGAAATCTCATAACCGAATAAAACCGACCGTCATCGAAATCTTCTAACAGAACAAAACCAACTGTTATTAAAATCTTGTAAAAGAACAAAACATACTGTTTTGAGATCTCGTAACTGAACAAATCTGACTGAATCACAATGAAAACCGTAAAGGAACAAAACTGATCGTCATTGAGTTCTCATAACCGAACAAAACCGTCAACCATTGAAATTTCATAAAGAAACAAAACCAACTGTCTTTGAAATCTCGTAAAGGAACAAAGGAGCAAAACCTACCATCACTGAACTCTCGTAATGAAACAAAACTGACCGTCTTTGAAATCTCTTAATGGAAAAAACAACCATCGTCGAGCTCTCATAATGAAACAAAACCAATCGTCATTTAAATCTCATAATAGAACAAAACGGGCCATCATTGAAATCTAGTAAAGAAACAAAACCAACCGTCACAGAAATCTTGTAATAAAATGAAACCGACCATTATTTAAATGTCCTAATGGAACAAAACACGCCGTCATTGAAATCTCGAGGCAAACTGTCAGTTTTGTTTTATTACGAGAAATCTCAAAGTGGAACAGAACCAACCATCATTGAAATCTCATAACAAAACAAAACCGTCAACCACTGAGATCTTGTAAAAGAACAAAACTGACTGTCATTTAGATCTAGTAAAGGAACAAAACCAACCATCATTGAAATTTCGCAATGAAACAAAACCGACCATCTTTGAACTATCGTAAAGGAACAAAGGAACAAAACCAACAGTCATTGAGATCTCATAAAGAAACAAAACCTACCATCATTTAACTCTCATAACGAAATAGAAGATTTTGTTCCACTAAATTCAAAACCGACCATCTTTGAAATCTTGGAAAGGAACAAAACTGACCGTCACTGAAATCTCGAAACGAAACCGACCGTCGTTGAAATCTCATAATGGAGCAAAGCTGATTGTCATTGAAATCTCGTAACGGTAAAAATTAACTGTCATTGAAATCTTGTAACCAAATAAAACAGACACTGAAAACCAACCATCATTTAAATCTTGTAACTAAACAAAACCGACCATCATTGAAATGTTGTAAAGGAAACATAACCAACCGTCATTGAAATCTAATAAATGAACAAAACTGACTGCTATTGATATCTCGTAATGAAACAAAACTGTCTTTGAAATCTCGTAACCGAAAAAAACGACTGTCACTGAAATTTCGTAAAGGAACAAAACCTACCATCATTGAAATCTTGTAAAGGAACAAAACCGACCGTCATTGAGATCTGCTGAAGGAACAAAACCAATCGTCATTGAAATCTTGTAATGAAACAAAACCGACTGTCTTTGAAATCTCGTAAAAGAAAAAAAAAAAAAAAAACAACCATCATTGAAATCTCAAAGAGAGACAAAACCAATCGTCATTGAAATCTCATAACAAAACAAAACAAAACCGTCAACCATTGAGATCTTGTAAAGGAACAAAACTGACTGTCACTGTGATCTAGTAAAGGACCAAAATCAACTATCATTGAAATTTTATAAAGAAACAAATCCGACCGGCTTTGAAATCTCGTAAAATCTCATCTTTTATGAGTACTGTGAATTCGGACATACGACTTTTGTCACATACTGTAGGGCAGTAGGGCAGTATGTGATTTTGGATGCAGCCAATGTGTGTGAGACGCGCTAAAACAGACCTCATTGGCTGTTGCGCGTCATCCACCCACATTTTAGCTTCTTTTTCTTTTAATGGCATTTGGAAAACCCACTTGAAGGTGCACACCACCACCTACTGCACAACACCTGCGTGACAGCTGACATAAAATAAAGGATTGGGCTTAGGAAAGCTGATACCGATAAGTTAAAAAATGTTAATCGGCCACCGATACTGATCCTTGAGATCAGCTCGGGACATGCTTATTATGTTATGAATTTTTTGTCAAAATTATTTGTAATTCTTTTGTCATTGATGAGTGAAGATCAAGGATAGATTAGGGTTGTTGTTTTTTTCATCAGTTTTATTTTCTTCATTGAAAGTTAAATTCAAAGTGGTCTAAAAAACCACTAAACGCATCAGTGCTGGTTAAGCTTTGACACCAGTTGAGAAAGATGTTTTTTGAGCCTTGAAGATGAAAGCCTTTCCTGTCTACCACAATTCTGATGCAAGAATGGCATGTTAAAATGAAATGACACAATTCTGTTTCAGATGGATTTCCAGATTATAGCTTTACAGAGAGATTTTTGATCAATTATTATTATAATTATTATTATTTTATTATGTTTTGCAGCTCTAAAAGCAAAGTGACAGCTAAGAATCAGCATTTCAGAATATTAAGCACTGGGCCTGACAAGCAGGCCTTTGTCTTCAGGAAGGGGTGAAAGAAAGAGGGGGCGAGAAAACAACAGAAACCGAGTGGAGAGGAACAAACTGTTCTTTATAGAGCATATTAAATCTAAGAAAGATATGAAGTTTGAGATAGAGCCCTTGAATCATGAGACATGCTTTAGACTGTCAACAGCCCTCTTGGCCTTGGAATTCATCTTGGAGCCAAGATGAATGTGATCAGAGCTTGAATGTTGTGTGTCAAGCCTTGCACTCTTCTCACTCTTCTAGAGGTCTGATGGGAAGATGTGACTCATAGCCAACATTTCCACAAGAAAGAGAATAGCATACCACTACTAGGAATATATATGTGCATGTTAAAAGTAAGATGAGCAGGTGAAATCCTTGTTTTGTAGGTGACACAATTAATGTTTTGAAGTAATATACAGATGCTGTTTTACACAAGTGTTGTGATATTAAATAGCTGAAAAGGATTGTGAGACATTCAGTTTGCAAAAAACATTATTGTTCAATGTTGTCTTGGACAACACTGCCATCTTGTGGTGGCTGCATGTGCTTTTAAAGTTATTTTCTCATAAACAAATTTGAAAGTGCCATGACAATGATGATGAATATGATGAATGTACCACATATTTTACT
>RJVU01062584.1:5878424-5890488 GCA_003731715.1 Anabarilius grahami | reverse complement strand
TAGGCTCAGCATTGTTGAGTGATGTCTATCAATTAGAAAATTGGATAAAATATCGTAACTGGCATAAATGCCATACTAAAGAGTATGGATTTATTGCATCCATACATACATTTAATGGAATAAGATTCTATCAGACACAGTTGGACTAGTTTACTAGATTGCGAACAGCTCACTTTTGTAAATTCAGATTCAAATTATGAAAATTCTGTCAGTTTACTCATTCTCATGTTATTCCAAGTGAATGATAGAATTTGCATTTTTGAGTGAACTTTCCCTTAAAGTGATCTGGGCTGGCATTGTTGTTTTATCACTCAGCTGTGACAGTCACTGTAGCTGTGGATTGAATGGATTACAATAGCTTTATTGTTCACAATAACAGAGTGTGTGCGTACACCAAACTGATATTTTATATTATAAAGGACTCTATATATTATTTTGACATTTTCTGCACAGGAAACACAATGACATGTAGTTGAAGGTAGGACTTACAGTTGTTTATTCACTTAAATACCATAGTACAACAACACAGTCATTTCCACACACAATGACAATGGTATAGTTTAGGTTAACACCAGTCTTTATTTTCCTGTTCTGCACTGCAGCAGAACACAAGAGTGTTAGTTCAGCTTCGTGCAAGGGCTCGTGGTTGAGTACAGTCAAAAACTGAGTTCAAGTGCTGAACGAAATCAAAAAGTGCTAAAGTAACTTTCTGAGCAGTCCTTCCTCTTCACTTAAGTGCAATACAAAAGAAACACAATCCCTAAAACAAACTCTAAACATGGTCATGTTGAAAATAGAAAAGTCTATTCAGATTCTTTAAGTGTCTTCATGGTGAGTAGATTAGTACAGAATTTAAGAAAGACACTTCACAGTTTAGCAGAAATCATTTACAGAATTTCTTAAAATTCCACTTGAGCATTATGGGAATCGAGGCTTTAGGTCAAATCCCGGTCGTGCCAGGAGATGACCTCATCTGTTGTCTTTCTCAGTGACATCAGCTCTTGGTAGCCTCCCCATTTATTTCCTAAACACAGGCTGGTACAACAGTAAAAACAACATAGTCTGTTTCTGTTAAATATCTTTTGTAATAAAGAATATTCTAAAATGATTTCTTTTTTATATCATTATGGTTTTTCATTAAATAAAGCACCCACCATGTGATAATTTTCTGAGATATTACGAGCCAACTGACAACATGTTAGTCACTTCATCAGTTCCAGTCTTCGACGACATCATCAGTCTGTGACATCATTGTTGTCTGCTGGTGCTGTTAAAACTGGCTTAGGGACCGTTCACACAGAATGTGTTTTTTCATTCCACTCTGCTTCCTTTCCATTGTTTTTCAGTGTGAAGATGAGCTAGACGGACGTATTTGACCGATGTGCTTGCGTCTTTTGCAGTGTCTCGCGCATGACCAGGCATTCTAAAAGCACGGGGCTCAACTTAAAATAAGTTCAACTTTTTTTTTTAAATGTCTCTAGACCTGGCACTTTTTTCCATTCCACTGACCTGCGTCTCATGTTTTTAACTGCAAAAACGCATTCTGTGTAAACCCAACCTGCCCTTACGGACTGTTCACACAGAACACATTTTGCATTCCACTGCACTTTTCCATTACTTTTCTATGTCAACATGCACTAGACATTGCATCTTTTACAGCATCTCATGCATGAGCGCTGTTTTTAGAATGCTGTGTCAAGTTAAAATAAGTTCAACTTTTATGTATTTCTAGACTGCCCTGCATATCGCGTTTTAAATGCAAAAAATGCTTTTTTTTGTATTCCACTGCAGTTTTTTTTTTACATGCGATAGACTGTCTTTGTCCATTCTGCTTGTGTCTTGCGTCTTTTGCAGCATCGCTCACAACACAGCATTTTAAAAACACAGCGCTCAAGTTAAAAGAAGTTAAACTTTAAAAAAAAAAAAAAAAAACGTGTCTCTAGACCTTGCATTTTTTCATTCCACTACCCTTTAACTTATGTTTGCTTTCCACTGTGCTGCTTTTTTTTCTTCGTTTTTCTATGTAAATATGTGCTAGATGGACACATTTGACCTTTGCGCTCAAGTCTTTTGCAGCGCCTCGTGCATGACACGGCTTTTTAAAAAGCAGCGCTACTACAAGTTTACATTTTAAAAAAGCATCTCTAGACTTTGCATTTTTTTATTCCACTACCTAGCGTCTCACACAAACATGTTCTGTGTGAATGGCCCCTTATTCTGCCATATGTGTTCCAGGTTGCAAAAATAAATGCTGGTCACCGTTTTTCACGACTTCGCTTATTTGCTATATCTCAAACGGCTCATACCACAACAACAATTTCTTTTTCTGGGAGCGGATTATAAACAAACTCTTATGCTACATCACACAGAGGCTTTCCTGGTTAATGCAGCAACAGTCTAGTGACACAATATTCATCTCAAGGGAATATGGATCACTTCAATGGGAAAATAGATCATCCTTCCACTTTCTGTCTGATGGATCTGTGTTGGTTTATGGACAAGGTCTGAGACAAGGGGAGCTACACAAGATGTATTTCAAGGTCATTAAAAGACCAGACAGGTTCAGACTATTAAGACGGAGCCTTCATATCCTTTCTCATCAGTAGCTATCTCACATAGGTATACATATACATTCAAAAACGCACACACACTCACGACAAGCACCTGTATGCATACTCACACAAGGACGCATGCATGTATTCAGGCACATTAGAATATACATTTAACACATATTAGTTTTGATGCTCAGACTGTTCTTGTAAATAAAGTGCTGAACTTCTAATAGAAAAATCCACGTATGCACAGAACACACAAAGGCATTCATATCAGGGTATGAGTAAAGGTAAAGGCCAAAGTTATAGCCCTTGTGTACAAAAGGAGCATCTTCATGACAAAAGGACATCATATAGCTTTGAAGGACATTGATTCTCAAAAGCCTCTTTGGCTGGGATAGTTCACCCAAAAATGAACATTCTTCCATCCTTTACAAAAATATATTTTGTCTATACAATAAGTCAATGTAATAGTTATTTTGGACCCCATCGACCTTCATTGTATGAACAAAAACAGTGGGAACATTTTTCAAAATATCATATAGGTTTGGAACAATATGAGGGTGAGTAAATGATGGATTTTCATTTTTGGGTGAACTGTCTATTGTAACATTATGAAAAATTTTTCCAAAAAAGTGGCATTGAGCAACTTTGAGAATCATAAAAATGAGCATTTTTGTGTCAAATTGATGATCAGCGAGGGTTGCATCTGAAATCCTTCAATTTGACTATACTTCAACCCAATGACATCACATCCTGCCTACTGTCTTTTTCATAGCATCTAGTATTTTAACCCTCTTCACAGGCTAGACATCAAAAAGGCAGGGAAGTGTGCACTGGCAGTGCAAAACCAATCGATTGCAATTCGCAGATAATTATAAACTAACCTCAACGTGGCACTGGATGGGTCGGACACAATTTAAGGCAATTCAGAAGTCAATTTGACACTGATTTGCATTGGTCTGTTGAAGTAAGGGAAGCCAACCCGAGAATCGTTGTTTAAAATCTGAAAATCACTGCAGAGGGGTAAATTTGATCTGATTTGATCTGATAATTAAAGAGAAACTGGTTAATGATCAGTCATCTTTCAGTAAGGTTTGTAACATTTCTGTCATGATTTAAGACCTGCATTTAACTGACATCCAAATGAGTTCATCTGAGCTCCACACCTTGCTAATTGCACTGGTCTGATGGCATGGAAACTTTATTTACTAAAATTTTAATTTCCTGTATGCATTCAGTAGTATGTGGCACTAGCAAACCAAGGTCATGGGTTTGATTCACAGGGAACACAGGGGGGGAAAATGTGTACTTTGTATGCAGTATATGTCTGCCAAATGTGTAAATGCCATGTGAGTAACATATCCTTCTAAATAAGGTTGGATTTAGAGGCACAATGCAAGTATGAACATATCCAGTGATGGTCTACATAAACTATCCAGTATGCAAACTAACCAGTCAGCAAAATGCTGACATTCCTCACAGATCTCACGTAAACTGGGTTTATTAGGTTGTAATGGCACTCATCAAACAGATCCGCTTAGGAACTGAGCACCTTCCAGCAGGCAATCCATTGTTTTATAGCCATTCTCCATGAGTAATGCAGTTTTAAAGCATGTCACCAGTTTGGTAAACAGAAAGCAGTTGGTTCAAAATGCACTGGCAGGCCACATAACAAAACCATTAACAACAAATATAAGATACACTGAAAAATATGAAGAAGGTCCTTCATTGTTAGTTGCTTCAGTTGTTGTAGACCAGTGCAATCCCTCCTACATGTGCAAGCAAGATCTCCGCCATGACATCTACTCCTGTTTCTCTTCTAGATACGCCTTCACCCGTTTGCGCACATAGAACGCAGTGAGTGCGCTGCAACACGCTGTGAAGATAAAAAGAGCCACTGCATCGTGAGCCAAGTCACCATGAAGACGTTCGTAGAGAGGTCTCTTCTCGCTATAATCCATTCGCACAGCTTCGATCTGCACTAGAGTGCAGAGCACAAGGAACACGTGGAAGATCTGATGGCCCTGTCCGATGAAGTCGCAACGTCCCGGGAGCCAGCGCTCAGGATGGGGGTACGAGAAGAAGTAGGCGCTGATCAAAAAGAAGAGGACCTGATAGCAGTGGTAGACCACCGCCTGGTCAGCACAGCCTTGTTCGGAGCTGTAGCATTTATAAATGCGATGAAACACCGGACTGATGTCTAAACAGTAGGCTAGGCCCGAGGGCACCACCTGGAATAGCTTGTGAACGAACTTGGGCAAACTCGGGCTGGCGTACTTGCCGTAGCAGCAGCCCGTACAGGACAGCCAGGCCAGGAAGGCTGAAGCTGGCAAGAAAAAGCTTCGTACTTGAGCATGCCATTCTTCTTCGACAACGTAATAGAAGTGGGCCAGGGCGCTGCCGTACTGGTAAACGGCTACGCCCACATAGTCCAAAAAATAAAAGGTGTAATGGGAGAGCTCAGACTTGGCTGAGAGTAGGTGGGCCAGCGCACTGCATCCCAGGTAGGTGAACGCGGCTAGGAGCAAGATGAACAGCGGCTGGGCGTGTGGATCTCGCAGGAAATCCACGGTTTCAGACAGCTCCTGAAACTTGACCAAGATAATGAGGGAGGCTAGCAGGTGTGTCCACACATTTACAGACTCATTATGCCTCTGAAATAGAGTGAGGAAGTAGTAGCGCCAGTTCTGGTCAGGCGGCCGGTAGCCTGTGAATATGTGTGACTCACGGAAAACCCACGGCACATCGCTCACCATCACAGTACAAGGCAATTTTGGGAAGGCTGACTCCAGGAAACGTGGGATCTGACGAAGTTGCTGTGCATTGATGAACAGCCGCCCAATCTGCTCCATCACAACCGTTGCCATGGTGAGGAATAATTAAGCGGCAGTCTATTGTGAAATCTGTTAGGGAAAAATATTCAACAGTTAAATATTACCCTTGCATTCTTCGGTACCTTCACAAGGGGAAAAAAATCTAAATATTTTTTTTACACTCTCACCGCTTTAATTTGTACACAAACAGTTTAAATACATGCATCACATATATGAATTGTATTTTTTTTCCATTAAAGTCAAATGTTTACACTACAGCTCAGATAATGTATTGTATAACATTCTGTGCAGGAAATGATGGTCATGGAAATAAGTTTTGGAATAAAATAGCCAACTACTTTGTCATGCTAAGGACAAATACATAGCAAACATGTTATGCATATCCTAAATACACTTAAAACAAATAATAATAAATTAACAAAATTAAAGATTGTTTGTAAATGACTAACAATATACTACTTTGGCTCACAATAACTTTAAATGACTCCATGACTCAAAAAAAAAAAATCTTTAAGTTAATACAGAATTGGTTTCTTTATTTCACTCTCCATTTAGGTTATCATAGTTGTAGACATTTTCATAGTTTAAGATTGAAAGTATGAGCTGGGTAAAATTATTTTAAAAATACACATTTAAAAAATAAATCATGAAGTATAGTAAAATGTTTTCAACACATAATGTGAATTTCAACAGAAAGGAAAAATATGAAACCTGTTCGTTTTAATAAAATAAATCCCTAGGACTTAAAGTGCCAGAAGTTCCAGAACCCTTTTTTTTAAAAGGTTTTGCGTCTTTTAAAACGTTTTAAACGGTATGTTTTTAAGATCATGAAAAGACCAATAAAAGGCCTACTTTTTATTGGCTGTTATTTCCATTCTATTTGAATGCAAACCACAGTGTAAGCGATCCATGCAAACGGGGTAAAATGAAATACCAGGACCATGAAAATATTATTTTATTAAAAACATGTAACTAACTTAAATGTAAATGGGTTGCAAAAACTGGTTTACCCTGAATATTAAGGTAACGTGATGTAAAACGGGGCGTTTCTTCTCACCGCTTACGTAACATCAGCGCTCTGCGTAAAGCTCCTCGTGAACATGAATTAATAAGGACGAAACTGATAAAACGAAATCATCGATCATAATGTCTGGAAAACAAAAGGTCTGGAAAAAATAATGAATTTTAATTTTCGAATCTATTACAACGACGAGACAGAAGGGGGAAAGCTGCGGACAATTTTAGTGATGGCATCCCAAAAGACAGACAACCTTTCCCACACCCTCACGCTGTTTCTCTCGTAAATTCTCGAAAAAGAAACGTTAGACAAATTTCAACGTCTACAGGTGCAAGAAACAACCTAAAACATGTTCTTCCTTACCTCATCATGTACAGTACATGTTTGAACATGTCGATAATCTATCAATGATAATTCATCCTCCCAATATGCACACCTTAACGCTTCAACACAAAGGTTATGTATGTTTTTTAAAACTTTATCTAAAAGAATATATAGTGCATAGGAGGATTTTATTTTTCACCTTTCATTTTGCCTTAAACAAATGATCGGTAAATGAACTGGTTTACCTTTTAAGAGGATAATCCCCTCAGTCAGAGACTTGCATTTAACCGCGCCTTCATATGCGTCTTGAGGAACCGAAATGAAACAAAGAAAATTTCATAATGAAAAAATACGTGAAAATTTGTTGAGCGGGAGAGGCTCCTGTCAGCTCCCTGCAGTACCGCTGTCAGATGGCCGAAATCTAAGGATTTCTGATGGGCAGGTTAACTGTCCAATCAGAAAGACCGAAGAGCATTGTCCCCGCCTCCGTCTATAGTAACTCGCCAATAGGAAACACCCTTTAAGGTGGCAACACCCTGTAAAATGTATGGGCTGTGAAATGTGAAACTACCCTCTTCTTATTAAAACCGCCTACATGCCCTCTTGAATAAAAGGCGATGTGAGAACCACTGTAGTATCACACAGACAAAAGATGTGTACATATTATGGGATATATTAGATATTGCATATATTACATATATGCAGCCATATATCAGTGCTACTTTATGTGTAAAATAGCAAATTTATCCTACATTCAGAGTTAACAGCACAGATTTGGCAAAAGCCACATGTAGCCATTTAAACACTCAATTTTTATTGTCCTGTAATTGCAATCAATTCAATTTAAAGGTAATGTACACATTGTCTAATATGTACACATTGTGAATGTATTGTTTCACTTGTCACTTGTGCTAAACTATGTGAACTGTGAAGGCTTATCTCATCACCCACACAAGCACTCTGGCTGACAATGTGCCCTTGTCAAACTCTGTTAACAGTGGAAACAAAGATCCACATTGTGAATTTAGACACAGGAAGGCAAAATATTTGTCAGTCAAGTAATAATAGCATATCCCCATGCACTTTGCAGTATTGTACCAGCATAAATTTGTCAAAGAGACAGAATAAAAATAATTTAAGACTTTCTGTTGTTGTTTGATGTAATTGTTTGTCATATTGATCAGCTTTTCTGTCTACAGTACTCTGATTGACTGAATTCAGACTGGGTCATAATGGCGTGTGGGTGACTGGAGGTAATTTGGACATTTGAGCTTCATACCCCTTCCTACGACACAGACAAGCACAAGATTTCATTTTTATTTTATTAAATTAAAAAAACATTTATTCACACAACATATTAGTGGACATGATCTATTTTTGGATGCATGTAATTGCTTCTACTTAGGGAGTTCAGAATTTTGGAAATAGGGTATAATTCATTTTAGAAAAGATTGATGCACTATTTCTGAACACATAATAATGTGAAAGCATGTGGACAACAAGCCATTCATCATTGCAAAGCTGTTTACTTCCATAAATTGTAGTGAACCTAACGCTCTTTTGGTAACAAAGGATAAATCAATAATAGTTGTCAATATGTCAACATTGTTTTATTTTTTCTGAAATCATTTTGAGATGATTTTTCAAAAAAAACTTTTTTTCTTCTTTTTTTTTTCTAAAAAACAAAACAAAAACCTTTTCTAATACCTGTTTGACAAACTCAAAACCACTAGATGCCAGTATAGTCTCAAGCGATATAGTTTTATATATTTTTTAAACTCACACCTTTCCAAGTACGTATCGGAATGCATACATTTTTTGTTGTTGTTGGTTTTTTTTTCATTAGTGCATATTAGGTATGAATTACTATGAAGGTATGATCCAGTAAAGGAAATGCTTGTGGGTAATGTTTAGTATTAACACTAAGAATCTCATGCAGATTATAAAGAGTACATCAAAAAGTGTCCCAAAAGATTTAATTATTATTTTGGCAAAACCTTTTTTCTATACAGAATTACAGGAACTGCCATACATCTCCATAATGTACACATTTTTAAGAAATTATTTTACTCCACATTACACTCTGGCTGACTGCAGATTAACAAAGAAGCAGTGGCAAAACTGGTATCATAACAAACAACTGTGCAACTTTATTAAGCTCGAAGGATGGCAGTACTGACATACAAGGGAACAGGTGGACTTGCACAATGCAATATACCAAGTATATATTAGACCTATGCATAACACAGGCATGCTTCCCTATCAGTAAAACACTGCTCATTTTAAATGCTATAGAGCTGCAACTGGACAAATCTACAGGTTAGAGGGGATGATGAGAGACAGAACTGAATACACACAAAGTGATGAAATGTTGTGCACCAGCTTTTCCCCAAAACCCCTTAATAAAAAAGTGGCAAGTACATGGATCCAAACATGGAAAACTGACCATTTAATGGAACAAAAAATAAATCTTTGGATACATTAAAAAACCCAATACTATACCCTAAATGAAAAGGAAAATGAGAGAGGAAACTTAGTTTTCACCCTCGCCCCCCTCTTTTGTTTCTTTGTTCTTTCGTACCTCTTCAAGCTTCTTGTCCTAAAATAAAGAAACACACATCCATTAAAATAATGTATTATTCAATAGAATTAAAGCTTTCTGGAGTAATATACCATGAATACTGTATGTATTCATCTACATACACACCTTCTCTTTGAATTTCTCATTCATAGCTGCCATGCGTGCTGTGCGGTTTTCTTTGTTGGCTTCCATTTTCTGGTTAAGCTTCTCCTCTGCCATCTTGCTGAAGTTGTTGTTCTCCTCCATTGCTTTCTGAAGGACCTCCTTCTCATGCTCTCGTTTCTCAGCCAAATGCTTCAGGACCTCTGCCTCATGGTTCTAATATGAGGAACAAATGAAGAACAAACGAGGAACAGAATGCAGGATAAGTATGCAATTCAATGCCAAACAACCTCTTACCTTACGTCTCTCCTCTGCTGCATCCAGTTTTTTCTGGATCTCATCCAGAGATACCTCCTTCTTCTTTGGGGTGGAAAGTGGGAATTCTCCCTTGGCATCTGGAGCCGAGGGACTCAGGATGACTTCAAAAGCCTGTCCTGAGGCACGCTTGTCCAGTTCCTTAACCTGAAAGTCTGTGAACGATATGGCGTTGCATTTAATAATCCATGCTCCATTTTCTTTGCAGAATGACTTCATTTAGATTATGGTTATAGTGAAGCATATTGATTTTGAAATTGGAGCTTAGCTGCTCCTATTTTCACATCTTACCTCCAGAGGACGCCATTGCACTTCCAACCTCGATGGTTTCACACACCTGCCAAATGAAAGCATGTAATAATATCAGAAAAATGCAAACGTTTTGCTACTAACATTGAAGCAGTTTAAGCTTGCACAATCTTTTCTCTTAATCATCTGTATTCTGTCACAT
The DNA here is from genome assembly GCA_003731715.1 of Anabarilius grahami. Classification (NCBI taxonomy): domain Eukaryota; kingdom Metazoa; phylum Chordata; class Actinopteri; order Cypriniformes; family Xenocyprididae; genus Anabarilius; species Anabarilius grahami. Next base: position 5,880,308 of record RJVU01062584.1, on the reverse strand, counting down.
ACTGTAAACAAGCCTGAGCTATACAACAGCCTTTCTATCATTGAAAAAGAAAAAAGAAAAATAAGGAAGCTAGCTATTCATGAAAAATATTTGAGAGGAATTGGTCTCTACTGTGATATACAAGAAATATACCTAATAAAAACATACATAAATAACTAGAAATAACACTAGTACACTACTTAAGGGAGTGGCGTCGCCAACATAGTCATGCATAATTTACTAAGTGAATGATATTATGGGAAGGAAACAAGCAAGACAAAACACTTGTTAAAAATGCAAAATTTACTGCCAATTAAATGGCAATATATCCTTTTTTCTGGACGCCAAGAATAGGACGAGTCGCTGCCAGCACAACCACCGGATCCATCTATTCAGACGTGCTGTCATCATCATCTAATTAAACGATAATAGTTCAATTAAAATCTACAATACAGGATGTCCACTCCGGTGAAATTTAGAGAAACCAAATCATCACATCTTTTTGTAATATAATGTGATCCAACTGGCCACTGAGAGATTAAAACAAAGGGGATATTGTGTTAGAAACGAACAAAGACAAAAGGGCAGTGATCCTCGAGCTAATTCGTTGTAGAGATTTGTCGCATATTAAGAATTAGACAAACTAGACATCTTAAATATGACAAATCATCATTTGATGGCTGAAAATAAACATCCAGCACTAGTGTCTATCCGATGGGATGCAAGATCTCATCTGGAGACAATGGATGGCCGAGATACACCCAGAACCCCCATTATAACAGCCTGCAAAAATCCATAATGTCATATATTATACCATATTAAATAATAATAAGAGCCTTATCATGTTCAAGGAAAATGTTAATATTGAATTCAAGCTTTACAAATAATGGTATGGATGTATCACCCGTTTCCATCAAACCAGATCACACCCAAATTTCTCCCATTTCACAACAGACACTACTGCACTGCCCATTGAACAGAATAATCTCAGTGCTGACATGCAAAATGCATATTGCTATATGTTTATAAATCGATGTTATTGATGCATGCCAAGGTAAACAAAATAATTTGTCAGGATAAGTTAGTTGGTGAATGCACAAACAACAAAGACAAAAGACGTCGAGACCCTTAGATCACCTGTCACACTGTATTATGGACTATATGGCGGGCTTGTTGTTAAAATTTGAGGTAAAATAGAAAACTGTTCAAGTCTGTGTCACCATCTGCAAAACTGCAAAATTGACATGCAAACATCAACTAACGAAAGCCAGCCAGAGAGCTACGGTTGGGCTGCACCTCGACCATTTGCACAATTCCCTCCCGATTAAACGACGGTAAACACAAAATCTTAATGGTCGCGCCACGACGAGCAGTTAGATGGCTGCGCGTGCTATTTTTAATTTCATGGACTTTCTTACTTACTATCTAAACATACAGAATATTCTCGACGCCCTTGTCTATTATCTACATCCCCTCCCCAAAGAGTGAGGTAAATAATGGTGTTACTTAAAAAAAATGTTACCATACAAAAGTTTACATTTTTGATACTTTAACATGAGGATCGGTTGGGATACATTGCAAAAATATTAATATTTGACAACAAAAAGCACACACCTTTAGATGAAGTGAAAATCAGAGCCGGAGTTCACCGCGCGCAGATTCCTCTCTGCCTCAGCATCAACCGTTCGCGCAAAAGAGGACCAAAAGGTGTTACGTCACATTTGGATGTGACCAATGACTGTCGAGTCGAGAATTCTGGGATATGTAGTACGCTATAATTTCCATGGCATGTCAAGCTCGTAGTCCTAATTTACTTTTAAATTATTGGCATACATTTGACCGCCTTCACATTTACACAGTATAATTCTTATTTATGAACAGAAATAAATTATAAATGTACATTGA
>RJVU01062584.1:5805622-5877388 GCA_003731715.1 Anabarilius grahami | reverse complement strand
GGAACGCTAGTGTATATATATCTATCTAATATATATATATATATATATATATACTTTCTGACAGCAAAACAGTCAAACGATGGTTTTAAGTATAGTCTTTTAGTACAGTATAAAATTGTCAATACAAATTGACCATGATGGAAAAACACCACATCCTATTGATCTTCCTTTGTTATGTGTCAGCCTTATTATGAGAGGGCTAAACCTAATAACTGACACTTGATCTGTTAAAATTTTTTTAAAGCCAATTTTTCCACAGCCAGATGTGCACTTTGACTGACCCATGCGCACCAGATGTGCATAGACTTAATGCCAAAATACATTCTGATAAATGCATTGAACCAAACTGCCTGCAGGCAGACAGACAGATACTGTGCATTTAATTTCCCACCGCTGACAGTGACCCAGTTTACAGAACCACTGAGACAGAGAGACTCTCTCTCTCTAATGGAACACTGAATCCACACTAGCCTGAATAGGAACAGCAAAAAACAAAAAAAACAAAAAAACACCTCTACTTGAATGCTGGTGTGCTTCTAACAAGCAATGTTTGCTTGTTTGAGACAGAGTTTTTTCCAGTGCCTAAATCATCAAATTTTTAGTTGGATCCATGGATGATGTCATGAAACATAGTGTTATGTAATGTTCCTCCTCTTTGGACAGAGTGGGGGCTGTTATGCTCCCATAAGAGCGATGCCCCTCCCCTACCGTAACCACAATAACATACTGCTTGCACATGCTTTTACACACAAATACATCCCCTCCCAATGTCTCTCTTCTCTGTCTCCCAAAGCCCCTAAGGTAAGACAAAGGAAACCATTATCTAAATTTAAAACTGAATCAAAATAAAACAACAAACCGAGAAGACACCTGTCTTTGCCCACATTACATGCCTATATATACAGTACTGTGCAGAAGTCTTAGGCCACCATTAGATGTTGTTTTAACAATGGTATAATGACCATATATTATTATTTCTCAGTCTCTTTATTAGAATTTAACCAGAAAATATAGGAAATTTGCATGCAGTATTTAAATTAAAAAAATAAAAATAAATAAAAAACACAGCTATAGGCTAAAGTGGCAAGTATTTAGTGACCTCCCCTTACACTTGAGCAGGAACCTGGCTTTCTTAAACCTAAATGGAATGTAAAAGGACTGGAAGGCCAAGAAACTTTTCAAAATCTGATGAGAAGTGTCTCAGAGTTTCTTCTGGAAGAAGTCCAAGAGGACAAACTAAATAATTAGATTTTTGCTTAAAGAAGCCATTTAGTTCTGAATTTAAAAAAAAATAAAAAAATTTATATACATATTTCCTGTATTTTCTGTTTGTATCTTAATAAAGAGACAAAAAATAAATATGGATGGTCATTAAAACATTTATAAAACAAAGCTGGTGGTGGCCATTTACAGTATATATATATATATATATCCAGTCAATGACAGGCCCTCACATACTAATTTTTATATATAGAAGTGTTGATCAAATTTGGCTTGATAAAAATAATTTGTTTATATATATCATGGTCATTCATCACTAATGTATTAAGCAGTTAATGCAGCGCAAAGCATTAGCTTGCAATTACATCAGGAACCAAGTTGAACATGTGCTCTGTGCTGCCTCCATTAGGGGCTGAATTAACTGGTGATGAATTATAGATTAATGAAGCCCTCACCTCTGTGTTAGGATGTCCAGCCAGCCCCACTCCAGAATTTCTTTCTTTACTTATTTTTTTTAATTGTTTTTTTATTTTGCCCGAGTGACCTGAGTGAACCTAAATTCAAAAGGCAAACCGCTAACATAAAATAGACATTTGTGTTAAATATTCAACTAAGGCACATACAGTACAGACAAGGTCATTGTACATTTTGATGCTTATGTAATAGGTAATCATATATGCATGATGGCCCAGGAGTATTTTCCCTTTCCCTTTCCCTCTCCCGCCCTGTGCTGTCAAGGACCAAACATGCCAGCATCACAAATCTACACTACACTTTGACATTTGTGTAGATAAATGCTGTCACACATATGATGTCATAGCATATTCTCAGTGCTTTCTGTTCCCTTAACTGACACTAACTATTGTCTCAATATCAAACAAATGGCATGTCTTAGATACATCCGTGAAGGATGATCCGTCCATTGAGATTCTATGTTTTAACTTCAACTTCAGCGCATATTTTTTCCTCCATAAGTGACAATTTTAGTTGGAAGGACTGAAAGATAACTGCATGCAGCATTTTTGTCATTGTGTATGCCAGAAAAAAAAAATCAATAGACATGCAATTCAGACCACTACATATTGAATAAAAAAGGTAATTATATCTGCCAATCATTTTATATCATTTTATCTGCCCATTCTTTTTTCTCAAAATTGCCAAAAAGTTGAGACATGCCTTCACACAAGCACCCATAAGAGCTGATATCTGGGCTGGGATTAACTCCACTTTTAGACACTTGTGCTGCATCTGAAAGCTTAAAAATGCTGCCTTCGGAGGATTCCAAAGTAAGAAGGCATTAAAGGGTTAGTTCACCCAAAAATGAAAATTCTGTCATTTATTACTCACGCTCATGCCGTTCCACACCCGTAAGACCTTCGTTAATCTTCGGAACACAAATTAAGATATTTTTGTTGAAATCCGATGGCTCTGTGAGGCCTGCATAGCCAGCAATGACATTTCCTCTCTCAAGATCCATAAAGGTACTAAAACATATTTAAATCAGTTCATGTGAGTATAGTGGTTCAATATTAATATTATAAAGCGACGAGAATATTTTTGGTGAGCCAAAAAAAACAAAATAATGACTTATAAAGTGATGGCCGATTTCAAAACACTGCTTCAGGAAGCTTCGGAACATAATGAATCAGCGTGTCGAATAAGCGGTTCGGAGCGCCAAAGTCACGTAATTTCAGCAGTTTGGCGGTTTGACACGCGATCTGAATCATGATTCGATACGCTGATTCATAACGCTCCGAAGCTTCCTGAAGCAGTGTTTTGAAATCGGCCATCACTATATTAGTCGTTATTTTCTTTTTTTGGCGCACCAAAAATATTCTCGTCGCTTTATAATATTAACATTGAACCACTGTACTCACATGAACTGATTTAAATATGTTTTTAGTACATTAATGGATCTTGAGAGAGGAAATGTCATTGCTGGCTATGAAGGCCTCACTGAGCCATCGGATTTCAACAAAAATATCTTAATTTGTGTTCCGAAGATTAATGAATGTTGCAGCAGCAGTTTGTGTGTAAATGTATGTTTTTGACCAACGTTTTCCACTTCTGATGTCTTTTTTAGCAAGACATTATTATTGTAGTAATTAAATATTTGTGTAGTTATCACCAAAGCTCGCTCTATTTTGCTGTAGATAATTAAGCCATTACGCTGCCTCAGAAGTCTGAAATCAGTTTTGTCAGGTACCTTCGTGTGCAAACGCTGCCTAAAAAAGTCATTGCCTGATAGGGCATCGAGGCAACAAGTCAGTTTTCGGACGCAGCCATACACTCTCCAAGCACTTCCCACAGCGGATTCCAAGTGATCAAGGACTTAGGGCATTCCATTTAAACACATTGCAAGGGTTCCGCCAGTATTGGGCACTTGTGCAATGTAAGCAATGGCGTAGGCTACATTCGAGTGAACGAGACTGAGGGAAGTTAATCTAATACTTTTCTACAAAGATATTTTTTGGCAGGACAACATGTCACTCATATCGAGATCACAGCAATAGCAAACGACAACGATCTAATCAATTCCAGATGGACAAAATCAAGTTCCGCCCTACATTTTTTCTTGTTCGAGAAGCCATTTTAGTGAAGAAAAGACTTCCATTTCATGCCGACTTTAAGATAAACTAAAAATTCTAAGAAAAAAAGTCTGAATTGCAAGAAAAGTCAGAAATATGAGACAAAAAAAAGTCACAATTCACTTTTTTTTTCTTCTTTTTTTTCTTATTCGGTGGCCGAAACTGGCTTCCATAACTGCATGCAGTTCCACTGGAAAATAAGTTTCAACTAAATGTATCAACTTGACTAATTATTGTGGACAATGTTCATCCACGCTGTTCCAGGGTCAGATGACATTACACCCAACAATGAGACTGTAGTCTCTCCACAATCTAAACTGTTCTCCTTGGCACTTTTCCTTTTGTGTCTCTCCCAATGATGCCCAAGTGGAAAAATACCAGCGTCTCCTAGGAGGCAGTGCTGACGGTTGCTCCAGTATAAAGTTGTAATGCTGGTAGCCGCCTCGATCAAAATGCACAATGGAGAGGCAGATATCAGCTGCCTAGTTTTCTCCGGCCCAGAACGTCCCGCCAACATTTCAACAAAAGATCCGATTATAACGGTAAGAAAGCGGGTGAGCTGTGAATACCCTCCTAGTCGGTCACAAGGGAGGGGGTAAATTCGGTTAAATCTGTCTCCTCGTCTTTTATCCCTACGCAGTGAATCACACCAAACGCATTGTAAACCGACCAGGGAACAAGTGCTGTTACAGCAACTGAACTCATTCTTACCTTTTTATACAGGGCAGGCCAATCAGTGTCCAAGAATGACCCAGTGAGTCAGGTCTTTTTAGAGAATCAAAAACATACAGGCCAATCGGTGCAGTCCGATTCCCGAATGAATGGCCCTAATTGAGTCGGTTCTGTTTCGTAAAATAAACTGGCCTAAAGTTTACAACTAAACTTGAGATTTAAAATCATTTAAGTTACTGACTTCTTTATGTGTAGTTATGACTAAAATGGAAAAAAAAGAGTTTTGTTTTTAGTACTTTTATAAAAAATAAATGAATTGATACAACATAATATAAACAGTAGGCTATGTTTTGATCCACTAAAGAATTGGCTCATGAGAGTCATTCATTCACCAGTAGCATTGTCTGTTTCGCTGTGGATTCAGTTGCAGTGCCACTAGTTTTTATTACCCGAAAATTATTTTACTATGGTGTTATGTCTGCATCGCAGTGAAAGAATGCAAGTGCCAGAACCGTTAACGGAACAGAGCGTAATTTCTGGTACTTTTTTAAAGGCCCGCTGAATCAAGGTTGAACCACTGTAGTTACATTGACTATTTTATCGATGTCTTTAAAGGCCCACTGAATTGCCTTGGAACATGCAGCATTATTCAATGTGTTGAGGTAATTTCAATTTTAAATAGCCAATAGTGTTTTTAACTCTAACCGTTGATGATTTTTAACTCTAACCGTTGCGGTCTGTCAGCCGTATAATGCATGTCAATAGGAACTACATCTATAAGAGTCAAAAAAACACGCACTGACAAATCCAAATTAAACCCTGCGGCTCGTGACGACACATTGATGTCCTTAGACACGAAACAATCGGGTTGTGCGAGAAACCAAACAGTATTTATATCATTTTTTACCTCTAAAACACCACTATGTCCAACTGCGTTCAGCGTCCGGTTAGTGAGGTCTGAACGTGCTCTGACAACCGAAGTGATGTCTCGCACTCATTGAAGCAAAGCGTGAGACATCACTTCTGTCATCAGAACACGTTTTTTGACCTCACTAACCGGATGCTGAACGCAGTTGGACATAGTGGTGTTTTAGAGGTAAAAAATTATATAAATACTGTTTGGTTTCTCGCACAACCTGATCGTTTCGTGTCTTAGGACATCAATGTGTCGTCACGAGCCGCAGGGTTTAATTTGGATTTTTTTGACTCTTATAGATGGAGTTCCTATTTACATGCATTATTCGGCTGACAGACCGCAACGGTTAGAGTTAAAATTCATCATTTGTGTTCTAATGAAGAAACAAAGTCACCTACATCTTAGATGCCCTGGGGGTAAGCAGATAAACATCAACAACAATTTTCATTTTTAGGTGAACTATCCCTTTAAGCTTGCATATTCATACTAAAAGCTAAAAAACTTACATTTTTATTTCAGGGGGACTTTATTAAAGGCTTCAGTTGCTTAATAACTTCAGTGTGCAAACTGACATTCACATTTATTTATGTACAGATGCTTTTATATACATTAAACTTACATACAGTAGGCTACACTCAAGGTATGCAGTAGCTATGTGGGTTTCTTATTGGGAATAAAAACCCATGACCTTGCAGTTGATAATGCCATGTTACTCAATTAACATTTAAATAAGCTAAGCTGGGCCATTTAGATTGTTAAACCAACTTGAGGCTGACCCTCTGAGTCAGAATATCAAGTGTCCAGAAATTATTTTTTTCAAATTATCCACTCATTTACTCCTTTTGATGTTTGATGTTATCTCTGGTTCTTAACAGGTAGGTTACAGGAGCACAGAAAATAAATGTGCTAAATGCAACTAAACAATCATGCAAAATAAAAAGATTTCAATTAATAATAATAAAAATGGTGAATTATTATTATTATTATACTTAATGAAGCATTTTTGTCCTCCCTAATTAATTATTATTTAAAAAAATTGGTACTGTGTTTGGTTGCCACTTTATGTCCAATGTAAATTCTAATGCAAAACCAGCTGCAAGCCAATGATTTAAGCCATTGCAAATTTAAACCAATGAAAGCCTCTTTTCCTATCTTGGATCACTGTGGCTCATGCAATAAATCACAAATAGGAATTCATTGTGGTTTTCGCCAAGAGGTCTGACTTAATGTTTGTCTGCATGTCTTTTTCCATCATTGTACCCCTGTCTCTCTATCCATTTCACTCACTTTGACTCTCCCCTCCTCCTCTTGCTTCATCTCTTACTGTTTCTCTCTCAACCTCAGGCAGCCTGACTGGCACGTTAAACGGCATGTGCCGTGCGTCTGAGTTGGTACTGCCACCCCACACCACTGCACTGAAAAAGCTGCCGATTATTTTTCGTTGGCTCACATCAACACATCATCATTTGCAACAACACAACAAATTCCTCTGTCCCAGTAGAGCCAAAAGCCAGAAAATACTATTAAGCTCAGGAACAAAGAAAAGGTCACCCCTCGGTTAAGATCTGAGGGTGACATGCATGGAGTCAGCTGCCTGGGGTTGCCACTAATAGCTGTGCTTTCACACGACATGTAGTTATTAACTGATGAAGCATGCTTCTTGTCTGCACTGCATGTGGGCATATGTGATAGTATCTCGCTGCTGTGAGGATGTAGCCTTTGTTTTCAGCTTTGCTTCAGGCTTCACCCATTCCACTTCCACATTGTGTCCCTCCATATTGTGCTTCTGTAAATACGAGCAGAGTCACATGATGCGAACAGGCTGTTGTTGGCGTTTGGCCCGTTCTATGATTTCCGAAAACATCAGATGAAAGTGTCTTGAGCATGTTCGATGTGCAAAATATACAAGACGAGCACATCTGTAAGTACGTGTTTTTTAGCAATTACAGTGCATTTTTTAGCAGAGGCGGTTTCCTTGGCAACATGTTACCATAGCAACGGCACAGGCACCATTCTTATTGGCTTGTTATACAAGTGTAAGGCGGGGGGAGGGACTACACTCCCTTACAGCATATTTGGGTGGCTACATGCAAGCTAACACCATCCTCAGACAGCCAGACACAAAGTCAATGAATGTGCTTGATATATCAAGGGAGGGAGTCACAATATAGCTGTTTTTGATGTCTCACTGAATATGCCTTATATTATCCCTCACATAAATGATTGCATTAGCATTCAATAAATGGGGGATTTTGTCACTCTTTCCTAGATAAGTGCTTGTTTATATATACAGTACGTATATATTCTTGTGTGTGTGTGTGTGTGTGTGTGTTTGTATATATATATATATTAGTGCTGTCAAATAGATTAATGTGTGTGTAGCCTACTGCATATATATAATATAGTATTTCATTAAGTTAGTATATTGTCTTTTAACATGGCTGGAGTGATGTTTTGACCACCAAGAGGCCTCAAAATGCAGAAACAAAGCAGTTTAACCAATACTAACTCTATTTACTATCCCATAGGGAAGTTACTTCAGCTTATTGTTATGTGATACAGTGGAAGCATGATTATTATTAAGACAGACACAAAATGTAGGAACATTATCATTTACACTATACTATATCATTTACACTAAGCTTTTTGTTTGCTATTCTGCATTTCAAATGTATTACTTATTTAGACAAATTTAAGATGAGATCAAATGATTAGGGCCTACATAAAACCTCAAGTGTCCTTTTTATTGCAGATTTGTCACAGATGTTGTTGTCTTAAACTGTTGGAATGGCACAGATGGGCAGATGTTTAAAAAGGGGTCTTATCATGATTAGAAGTCTCCTTTAATCTTTAATGGAGGGAGTCTGAATGTTGCCCTCATCAAGCCTGCACTAGAGAGCCAAGAGTAGGAGGGACTCCATAATGTCAGCAGTATGTCACTGTTGTTTCTGCTTAGTAATCAGTGAGAATGAAGCCATATGATGAACATTATATGAAGATGTTTAGGACCATTAATTGAGAGTGTGGAAGATAAAATATTGGATGACACTAAGACAGTGGTTCTTAGCCAAAATAGGGGCCTTCGATATTTTGTCTGGTATTTTTGCTGTAATTCTGCTTGTTTTCATACTTCTTTATTAGTGTTTATACATTTATTTACACAATTTGTATTGTGATTCAATATTCCGATTCTGTATGTGTATATATATATATATACATACTAATTTACTCACCTTCATGTCATTCCAAATCCAAACCATAACTTTTTTCCTTTTCCCTTTCCTTCATTTTCTTCAAACAAACATCAGTTTTTGTATTGTGTTCATAAAATCTAGTTTTATTTTGAGTCTCCTGTAGTCACTGTAAAACGGCATTCTCTGTAAATCAAGTCTGTTTTGGAGCTTGGAAAAGAGTAGAGTAAATATTTTGTGTTAGCATGACTGTGCTAGCATGAACATCTTGCACATGATTTTTGATTTGTGTTCCACCACAGAAGAAAAAAAAAAGTAATACAGGCTTAGAATGAGGTGATGGTAAATAGTTAATGAGAGATTCTTAATTTGGGGGCAGATTGTTCCTTTAAACAATTAATGACCTTTTCACCAAAAGACTTTTCTCAAACGCTGCACCGTCGTGACTTGTTTCCTACTACATTAATGTTGACTGCCAGGGCTCACAGAGCACTCAGTGATTTGCACACAGACCATCTCAGCATCAAATAGTTTTTTTCACCCTGACTTGTTTATATCCACTGCTTGGGTGCCCTACCTACCCAGAAATAAATAGCTTTTGAATGTAGAGCCTTGCTAAGATCAGGCCATTTGTATTGATTGTGTACTTCACATGCCTCTTTACTTCCTGTAAAAAGCCAAGCTAAATATATTATGGCATACGTGTATAACATTAGACTTTTATTGCAGAGAAACACATGGTCACCCTCTTATTGTTTCATATCGACAACAAATGGCGCGTAGCTTGCAATGTCCACGTGCGAACAGTGGCTCCACCTGGTGGTGAAAAGACAGCACTTAATGCATTTAAAAGGGTTCTGAGGTACAGCAAGTTTAAATAGATTTTCTCATACTGGCCCCTTTTGGTATCATACGTTTTCGAAATTTGTGTATATACATAAAGAGTTTCACAGATTCACTGTCTTTGCAATGTTAGATACAACACACACATTGTGTGACTTCATCGATGTGTTTTTAACAGCACAGTTACTGCAGTGTAAAAACATACAAAGGCAATTTTATCCCAGTTTGGCAATTACAACATTTTACACTGATACTTTAGCAGTCATCAGCGTAGAGTATAAATGGGATGATACTGTAAAATAAACACAGAGTATTAAAATAGACAAAAATCAACATCCCAAAATGCCCCACGCTTAGGAAATAATACACTTATCATGATGACGCAGACAATAAAAAAGATCTCTCTGGACTTGTCAACTTCACATCACAGTCGTATCCCTCCATTCAGTTTGCATGTTTAGGCTATACAGACCTTAAAAAGGCTATGGCTCTTGGACAACCTCGCACCAGCACATTTAGAAAAGGAACAAGTACTGTTTTATTATATGGTTTAGATTAGCTCAATTATTAATTTGAGTTCGTATATATTTTCAAGAACATGTATTTTCAACTGACATCGAAGATCTAAACACAAACATATATTGTAAGTACACTCCCTTCAGTAAGGTCACTCTATACATCAAATACAGTATGAGAGTTTATAGAGAAAGTGGACATGTTTTTTTTAAAGTTATAAAATCCTTTGCACACTGATATTAGATTAGTTTAGTATACTTATTCATTTTAATACACTGAATCATTCAAATTTAAAGTTATAAATCAGTGTGCATTTTGAATATTTATTAAAACACTGCAAACTATTTTTTCTTATCCTACTCTGAACTTTCTATTTCCATTCCTGTCTTTTCATATTGTTTTTTTTTTTGTTTTTCAGGTTTGGCAGTTATGATTAATTTACTCACGAATAAATTTTTTATAAAAGTAATTTTTTAATATCCTTTTTTTTTTTTTTTTGGAAGGCTGAAGATGCTACATGACGCTTGAATATATTCACACACATCTGTATCTCTTCATAGTTACCTTTTCCAAAGACTGAGGCGATTTTCAAAGACACATTACTAAGATCACATAATATCATACAATATCAAACCACAACTGGATGTATACAGTACGTAACTCACAATAGTCGTTATTGGATAGAAAGCTCATAAAAAGAACAGCATTTTGTCAAACAAATGCGTAAAATGTATTAAAGCGTTCTCAGGCAGGTCCCCCCACGTTTTGGCTTCTCTGTGTTTAAAAAAAGTGAGGATTGCTCTTCGACTTCCTCTAGCAATATTCTGCTTCCTTTCCTGTTTTTTGGACATTCCATTTTTTCATTGCACGGACCCTTTGAAGACCTTGTCCTTCATTTCACATTTTAGCAGCCCTCTGTTGCTTCCCATAATGCAGTCTGACAGGCATCAGGAACAGTCGGTGGAGGATGAGCTCCAGGGGAAAGGCGGGGGCGGTCGAGGCCCCATCTCTGTGGTCTAGGCATAGATTCAGCCACCTAGGAGCCCTCCTTCATCTCAGGGGTCTCTGTGGGAGTGGGGGGTTCCTCCGTAGACGGGGATTGAGCATCACCTGGACCGTCTGAAACAGAGAGACAAAAAACACTGAGGAACAATAGATGTTTTTTTTTATTTGTTTATTCAGTACTGAAATTATCATTGCACCCAATACCAGAGTTCCCACACTCTTTGAATGTCCTTGATTTTTCCAATCAATTGTGATAACTAGATAATGATAAAAAAAATCATTCAAATAAAGTGTGATTCATTAATGAATCATTTGTGAACCAGTTTGACCAATTCATTAATAACAACCAACTCAAAATACAGATTCATTTTCAAATTTGACAAGTTTTACTCTACACAAGAGGAATGTTACAAACTAACATTACAGATCTGAGCATAATTAGGGAAAAAAACGTACATTCACTTTTCAGATTTTATTAATTTCTGTGACTTTTCCAGACTGGAAAACAATATAACTACTTGCATACTTTAGTTGTACCGACAACTTAATATAATAATTGTTTATAAGTTTATAATAATTGTGATGTTTACTTTATTTTCATATTTTCAAATATTTTTGGCCATCACAGGTTATCAAAAATAGCTCATTTTTAAAATAATTGTATTATTTATAAATATATAAAATTTTATATATATATATATANATATCTGTACAAACTTTTATGTTAGATGCAATTATATGTTAGATGCGATTAATAGCATCTAACATAAAAGTTTGCACAGATATATATATATATATTCTGAGGCTGTGCAGAGTAACAGTTGTGTAAGGTCTCCAATCTTTATAAGCTTTCCTGTAGCTCAGTGGTTAGAGCATGGCACTAGCAATGCCAAGGTCATGGGTTCGATCCCAGGGATTGCACATACTTCGATACAAATGTATAGTATAATGCAATGTAAGTCGCTTTGGATAAAAGCGTCTGCCAAATGCATAAATGTAAATGTAAATGTAAATGTAAATATATAATGTGTGTATATATTATGTATAATATGTTAGAATTATATGTATTATTTTATTTGATAAAAATAATAAATATAATTATATTAAATAAAATCCAAAATAATAAAAACATAAAAGAGTTACCTGTGAGGGACAGTTCTGCCAGTTTAAGAGGCAGATCAGGAGGGACTCCAACAGGAGAGCCCAGGATGTCAGGAAGTGCATTACGACGACCAGAGCGGCCCGATGAGGCAAAATCCAACACCGGCTCCACTTCTGTCATTGCTAAAGAAAAGACAGTGCTTGCATGAGGCTTGTAAACAGTACAATTTGAACAACAGATGATTATCTGAATAAAGCACGTGTCTTTTCTGACCACTAGATGGAGGTAGCACCCCAGAAATTGTTTTTCACCCACAGGAGGAACAACAGAATTATATAAGCAAACATTTTTATGCTTGACCCATCTCGATAGTTCCACCGTGGCCCGAGGCTTGTCTTTCACAAGCTCAAATAGGCCACTCTACAGAACGCAAACCTTCCCAAATCACTCTCCATTCTCTCTCAGTCAGGAAGCAGTTGCCTTGGCAACAAGATGGATCACCTATATTGCATAGCAACAGGTAATCTCTTCTGACAAACAGTGAGATGCACTTTTGCTGTTTTCTTTTGACACAGCTGTTGCAAGATACAAGTTAGCTATTTTTCAGTTTGATCCCAGTCTCTTTGTGTATATTTACTCACATATGTGAACGCTCGGGTGGACATGACCACATGCATGTACTGTACTCACATCCCTGTCTTAGCATGTGCCTGCCCAAACATATGTCTGCGCTTAAATATAGTAAAATTCACATGGGACGAGTGCATCTTCAGGCCATCCAGATAGCATCAATCTGCTGATTAAATCAGAGTCAATACAAAAAGCTTATATTATCTGGTCCACATTCTCACACTCAGTTTTACACACTGTCAAAAAAACAAACAAGCAAACAAACAAACAGACTAATAAAATCAGCATTTATATATAAATAAATCATTGACAGACACCCAAGGCCATGGTGAACAGGAACTAAAAATGTAATGTAGAGATTTTAAATTAAACATATCATCAAAGATAACATATCTTTATGATAGCAGGCATAAAACGACACACTTTATTTGTTTTAATGGCATGATTCAAGTGTTTATTGCAGTGTAAAAACAGTATAATTCAAACACTTAATTTTGTTTATATTGAACTTTTATCCTCTGGCTCTGAGCAATACATTTATTGTTTATACTTTGTTAAAAATGTTTTTTCAAAGTTGCTTTGAGTTGAGTATGTTTTACAAGAAAATACTATTTCATTTTTTTTCTACTTCAAAGTTTCACGTTTAATTAACTGTGTTACATGCAGTTTCTTTGTAGTGGTTTCTGAAATTTACTATCAAATTCTGAGTGAAAATTGTTTCTAAATACAACACCAATTTTTGTGTGTGTGTGTGTGTGTGTGTATGTGTGTGTGAGTACTTGTATTTGGGAGTTTTAAAAAAACAAAAAAACACTGGCATGCATCTAACTCATCCCTCGTCCCTTAAATATCACAAATCATGTGTTTTTTGTTTGTGTCACAGCTGGTTGCAAAATAAAGATAAGTTCGGTATCTAACACACAAGCATTATCGAACTTATTTAGCATAGAACTCAGGAAACATGAATTTAGAACAGAAACCACCATAACACAGCGAGAACTGACAATGAAATGAAAGAAACACAGGGTTTAAATAGAGGGTATGCACGTGAAGTCACCGTCAGCCGGAGTCTCTGCGGTTACACCTACTGAGTGGCAAAAAAACTGAGTGGCAGCATTGGTTTTCAGCGTGAATGCCGCAAAAAAAACACACAAAACACCTCTAAAATGGGAAAGAGCTGTGCGACTGTACAAATAGATTTGACATGAAACCCGAGGTATATTTTTACAGGCTGCCGAATGCTACAGAAAAGGGAAGCAAATGAATCGCTGCAATTCTCAGAACAACTGGACTCCAGTCAGCAGAACGTTGATTTGCAATGATCATTTTGTCAATATGTTTTATATATATATATATATATATATATATTACAGTTTTTGTCAGTGTTTATTAAAAAACATCCAAGTTTTAGGGCTGGACGATTTGATGATAAATATAACATTGACAAAAGTGATCACCTAGATTTAGACCTTCCTATATTTTATTTATGTAAAGCATTCACAGGCAAATTTGCTTTTTCCCAGAATCAAATCAGGCACATAAATGTCATGAATCATGGCCACATGTCAGCATCCATGGATCACTTGTTCTTTGGTAAGTTGTAAGGAACAAGTCCATCTGCCTTTAACTTAAACGGATAATCATTTGTTTTACTTGCATTTTTGCAGTTTCCCCTATTAAATCCAGTCATGCAGCAGGTACTTTTGCCACTCGGTTTGTCCGAGGAGGGCGTGTTCTGGCAGGAAAGTGACATCAACAAGAGTATAGAACCTAAGAGGTGACACTCTGATACTTTTTGGGCCACAGCCACTAGTTGGCGCTCCGGTAGCGTGGCGGCCATTATGGGGTGAAAATACTAACTGGACCATATGATAGAATCCTTCATATTTTACACAGCCAAAATCGGCAAATTTGACTGCCATATCAGAAGCGCAAGAGAACATTTTTCAAATGAAATCATCAGTAAATTTTATGGCACCTACAGCAAATGTTGTATTGTCTTATATATATTTTAATTTACCAGTTGTGGAATCCAACCATTCATCCATCTGAGGTAACATAGTTAGCCTACTTTATTGAGTATTTCCATTTTATGCAACTTTACACATTTATTAATAGTAAATTAATAAATTTAAGATCATCATGTTTGCAGCGAACAATATATTTCAGACCTAGTGGAGTAATAGTAATAATATCACTCCACTAGGTCTGAATTGAAATAGGCTATATTGTATGTTTTAATTGGATCACGCTACAAACATAATTATCTTAAAATACATGATGCATTGCTGTGTCCGTTATCGCATAATTCACACTTTTGGACACTTTTGCTTTAACGGACATTAGACAACACTGCAAAATCAAGCTGTTATATTCATATATTTATTGTCCAAGATTCCCAATTTTTCTGATGCATGTCCTTAATTTAATTTCATATTTTGGTATTAATTTAGTGTTTATAATGCTAATACTTGAACTTCAACAAATTTGAACCCAAACTGACTGGGTTTCTAGAGAGCAAAGGTTTTGTGAAAGAAGTGGAAGACTTACACAAAGTCTGTAAAATAAACTGTTAAAAGGATTTGATGATCACTAGTGATAGTATTTTATTATGTGTTGTCATCATTCAGGTTGGATTTCAGCTTTAATGTACTTTTTTTTAACAAAGCAGCTGATATTGCCATAGAAACTAGTGGACTGCCGAGTCAGTCGCTTTCACCACAAAATGGCGGAAACGCAGGGCTGCTGCTGGGCGCCGGTGTATGCAATGGAATGTTCTATTGACTGTCTATTCTTGTTAGTGTATATTCTTTGACATCAATGCATACCCTATAGACAGACCAAACTAATTAACCAAATGGACAACAGGTGTTAATTATAATCAGACAGTGATTATAACCAAGTAACCAAGAAACTCAGGGGCTGTTTACACAACACCGTTTTCAACTAAAAACAGAAAGCTTTTTATGCATTTTGGCCATTCATTTACACGACAATGGCGTTTTGGGGGCCAGAAAACTCAAACTTTTGAAAACGTGTTTCAAAGCGCACGTTTTTGAAAACGATACCGTTATCATCTGTGTAAACAACAAAAATGCTGCTCTGTGAAAATGGTGACAGCATGCACATGCGTATTAGATTGTATATTATAGGGAGATGAGAGGGTCTCTCCTACCATTGGAGAAAGCATAACGGCTAACTTAATCACGTGTGGCACATCTCAGCCTATCGTGTAATGGCAGTGACGCCAGTCACAACATTCCCTAGTCTGCCTTCTCTTAAAAAAATACATTTTTATCAAGCTAAAATCTACATATAGTTCCCAACAAAAGTATTGTTTAGTGTAAAAAATGCTGAAGATTAGCAAACAGGCTGTCCATTAATTAAATGATTAGCTATTTCCCCACAAAAGCTGTTTAATCAGCATAGTGAAGCCTCTCATCTATTGACATCCATTCAAAAAACAGCCTCTGGTCTCCTTCCCTGCATACTGCCAGAGGCAGAGCGTTAGCATTAGCCGTTACGCTTTTTTGGCTAAAGGTTGCAGGCTTATAGAGTACCTCAGGGATTAAGTGTTTTTGTAGGCAAAACCCGGAAGCGAGTTAGCATTTTTGGACTTCCGGTTCCATCGCCCCAAAGTCAATGGGTTTTTTTAATGGGTTTTTGCTAAATCGCCTGAAATAAGGTCTGTGATTAACAAAGCCTCTAAATATTTTCACTTTTTGATCTATGACATAAAACACACCAGTTATAACCCGCCTGTGATTTTTTTTTAACCCTTTATTGTGTCTTAAAAACGGCGGTTGCTAACAAATTGCTAAAAGGGACTACTTCCTTTGGCAGGACTTTAGACGTCATCATGACAAACAGGACATTTGGGCAGCATTTCTCATGAAAAAGTGGATAAGTATTCATACACAGCGCAGATCATAATCAGCGAGCATGTTTTTAAATAAAATTTGTTTTTTAAATAAAGTTTGAGGAAGCTTGGTGGTGGTGACGTTGATCCGCGACCATGGTGTGCTGTAGTCCGTTTATAGCCTACTGTTAGCTTTTTATATCTGACCACTTTATTTAGGCTTCAAAATGTATAAATGTTGTGTTAACTTGTAAAGATTATCTTGATAGACAAAACGTGTAAGTGTCATAACCCTTTATTAAACACAGAGCTTATTTTTTGCGATTTTCCAAAAATCTATGGGAAAAATGCATAGGCTTTTGATCGAGGGAACCTGTGCACCGCTAACTTCCGGGTTGGCCTACAAAAACACGCCATCCCTGCGCGTTTGGCGCGAGTGCTCTGTAAAACAATACGTATGTGCGCAGGCGCATAGTCTTTCTTCACAAAGTGACATCGCCATCTACTGGCCTGGCATGCATAATAGTAATAGTTTTTAGTCGTTTTCGTGAATCTGTGTGAACAGGGATCGTTTTGACAGCATTGTCATCTATACAAAGAAAAACCTTTTCCTTTTTTTTTTTTTTCTTACTTCTGGTGGGGAATAAAACACCTGATAGATTTACAATGAAGGAGGGACCACAATATTATTTAGAGATTTGGGGGTGGGATCCTCTGACCTGTGACATCACTTAGCAACCACCCAAAAAACCTTAGCAACCACATAGCAAGACCTTGGCAATGCCCTAGAAATGTCTACTAATGCTATAAAATATAAAAAGAATTATTCAAGGCTCTCTCAGCCAGGGACTGAGTTCTCAAGAACTCTTCCTATGCTATTAAAAAAAGCACAGCTAGGCTAACTAAAGAAAGCATCACTTCCTCTTTCATTCTGTTTGTCTCTCTCATGGCAGACTGCCTGACTAGCTGTGGCTCTTGTAGCTTTATAATCCATATTGTATGAAGCTGGAGGATTACGGATGAGAGACAGCACTGGAGTGGATCCACTGCACTCCCAGCTACACTCCTTATTTATTATTATTTATTTAAACCTCCTTTTTATTTAAACTTCTCCTTCGTCCACACTTGCTTAACCACAGATCTTAAAATAAATGAGATGTCATTAACTCAAAAAGATTCAAAGAGCACTGTCTCTTGTTTTAATTACCAAAACCTCACACATGAATTACAAACACACTTTTGAGCGATCAATGCTAAGTAGAGGGCAAACATGTAATCTTATGGTTGCAGTAAGTGTGTGGATAAACAAAGCTGAAACAAGTTCAGATGTGGTCGATCCCTGATTAAAATCTGATGTACAAGTTAAAGCAATGCAAGAAAAGACAAAACAAAAGTTATTTTTAATGAAACAAATAATCAAATTATTAAAAACATTTATTTGAATACATTTTAAAGTGTTTTTTCTTCTTTTTATAAAAAAGTATTCCTGTCAAAGGAAAGTTGAAAACTGTGATAAGTTTTTCTTATTTTTTTTTTTCAAAATTCTTTGATGAATAAAAAGTTTTTTAACAGAAATCTTTTGTAACATTATAAATGTATTTACTGTCACTTTTGAGCAATTGTGTCCTTGCAGAAAAAAGGTATTAATTTCTTACTAACCCCAAACATTTATACATCAGTGCAAGTTACCAAACTAAAAATAACAGTGTATATTTATCTTGAATCTTGAAAAGTAAAACAATATTAAACGTGTTCTTACTAGAAAAAATATATATTGTACTGCAGAAGTTTTTGACTCATGGCTTTTGGCCAATTATAGAAATATTAGCTCCTGTGATTACTATTTTACCAAAGTTTGACCTGTTTGTCACTGACAACTAGTTTTTGCTTAAAGATGAAACTGTAAATAACTCTTGTAAGAAAATAATTGGTTAGTTTGAGCAGCTTGTGCAAAATTATACCATCTGTACCTGTTTGCTTTCTCACACAAATAGCCAAATAAAAGCAAGACACAATCTGTGTTTGGGAAACATAATCTAACATGCTGTACATTAAAATGGCATACTGTAGATTGCGATGTGCACTTTTTGATTGATGTGTTTTTAGTCTATTAGACTCACATGATCGGTCACGCACGCAACAGCTGGAAGCCCAAAGCAACGACCTTCACATTGAAAACCTAATTCTGTTAGAGAAGACACGGTGCACCCAGATTACTGATATTACATTCTGTTGACAAATCTCATTTCGTGATTGTTCTATATCCACAGAAAAGCAAAATATCAAGCCAGATGTTCATCACTGTTAGTGTCCATCCAACAAGAGTCCAAGAAAGAGTGTTGCATAAGATGCAGGGGGAGTGACAGACTTTATATGACAGGCTATGTAAACAAATAGAGGTGGACCGCAGGGGTCACTTCACTTCTTTGAGCATTCAGACTGGACAACTCCAGAACACTTTGGGGATGACCTCATACTGTCTATCAAACTGGACGACACACACATTTGGACATTGCATTAGGGCAATCCTCGGACAACAACACGGGACAAAACAAGAGTGATCTTAAGAACTGTCGGGTGATCACTCTCAAGGTGATAGATTTTATGATGATAGTGAGTTTTATATTTTATTTAAAATTCCTTGCTTTTAGAAAGTTAATCAGAGTGAAGACCTGAATCAGAGCTAAACTGAAGCAGATGATGTATTGTTAATCCTGTAAATTGTGCTTTACTGGTAAATAAATAAATAAATCATATATATATATATATATGTGTGTGTGTGTGTGTGTGTATATATTAAAGTAAAGCACAATTTACAGGATTAACAATTTAACAAAAATTAACAAATTAATTTACAAATTAAACAATGGACAGTTCTATATCAGTTTACTTCTTTCAGCTGCTCCAATAAGACACCATTTTTATTTTTCCTCTGAAATGCTAGCACAGGATTTATATCATGCATTTATAGTATGCTGCCTTCCAAATCTGACCAGATGAAAGCATCTGAGTAAACAGGATGATACACAAATATTGGATTCAGATATGGCTTGATCTTCCAGTCAGCGAAGGCAGCAATTTTCAGCACTGTATATTTTATAGTTTTGTGAAGTTTTGTAAATCTAATATACAAACCAATTCAAACTACTACAATCTGTTAACTATTGCAAAAATATGTGATGAAGAAAGTGGGACAGGGAAAAACCACATGATGATTTCAATTTCAAAATGGGCCTCTCTGGTAATTGCAGCCAACAATAAAATAAAAACAGAGCACAGTGTTACCAAGAAACACAAAACACTATTGGGTAACACATGATAATAAAATAATAAGGTAGGCCTATAACATGATAATAAAATATGAAACAACCTGTGTTGTTTAATATTTTACTATTGCTTGACAAATAGTTAAGCAGGTAATTATGTTTTGTTTTGTTTTTAAATGAGAAAATGTGTACTGTATGCATTGCCTTGTTCTCCTAAATTATAAGGTAATTCATAACTAAACATAATTTAAGCATATGGTATGGTAACAGTTAGCCAGTTAACAGGTTTTTACTCTAGCATTTTTACAGTGAATTTATTCAAGTTGCCCTCGGGTTACAGCTGAAATTGATCTGACAGCAGTACAAGCCCACGGGTGTACGTGTATAAACGTTTATGTTGCACACACGTCCCCTGATGCCTCACATCTGCGTTCTGTCACCTTCAAATATCGCAATTCAACAGTTTTACAGAGAATCATCTAATCAGTTAGTTCATTTACATTTTTATTATTATATTATCATCCTTAACTCAACAAAAGGGGCGTCCATTCTTCCGATATGTCATTATACTAGTATCTATCTTGGATGTATTTCAGTGCAAGTGATCGTTAATACAAAGCTATGGGTAACGTGTCTAAATAATGATAATGAATGAATTTCATACACTGTGGTTGAAGATTAAGCTCATGCCGAGCTCAAGGAAGAAGCATAAGGAAGAGGCGAGAACTTACCAGCGGTGTAGACAGATATCCACAGTCCCTGAATGATGCAGATTTTTCACGGTACTGATGAACTAATGCACCTTTTTCAAGGGAGACGGTGTGTTTTGAAAGCACCTGCCCCACTCCTTAGGTTTGACACCATCTCGGCTCCCGTTTGCAATCGTGATTTCAGTGGATTGACAGGGGCAAAGAGGACGATACCATTAATCATTCGTAGGGGAGACGTACACTGCAGCGAGAAGGAATTCTGAATAAATTCGTTGTGGTTTCACATAACCGTCCGTAGCATTAAAGTGACAAAATAAAGATTTTCTGGTTACTGTTTTTCATTTAATATATATGTTTTTTTCTTCTTCAGATGGATTAGGTTGATTCAACAAGTCAGAGAGGTGGGCCCCAGTGTTCTACTGCAATAAAATCAAAATAAATGTCTTCTATTTTTTTTAATCAGCTTAAAATGTCAACCATTCCTTATAGGATATTTAAGTGTCTTATTGAATTTTCAGTCAGATTTTGAAATTTGTCACTTAATTAAAGTTTGTAACCTTAGCTATTTGGTCAGTAAGAGACCACCTAGAAATCTAATATCTAACGTATTGTTGTGGATCTACAATAACTCCTAGAAGAAGAAGAAGAAGAAAATCATAATGGCACCACCAGACTATGAGTCCTATATGGCCCATACATCTCAAAGCAGGAACTGGTCCACCTGTGCTACTGTCACTGGGAAAAAAATACCTTGTTATCACTCATAATTATGTTAATACCAGCATTAAAGGAGCTGTATGTAAGAAATCTATTTAAATTAATCATAAAATGGCCCTGATGTGTCACTAGACATTAAGAAATCATGTTCATTTCAAATACTTATATCACTGACAAAAGTAGTCCGGCCAGGATATTGTCATTTAAAAAGTGGACTTGCAGCCCTCAACTGATGTTGATGTTGTCATTTTGTGTTTTGGCCTGACGCGCCTCCCTCCACCTATCTACCAATCACGAAGTCAGTAGTGTTTCGGGATCCGTGTTGCCAGCTTTGCTGTAACCTACCCTAACTCCAGTCGGATAAAAATGTCTAATGTTACTAAATCAAAAAGACCTCGTTATAATTCAGAAATTCGTCGTGACAAAGACCGAAATAAAACCAGAATTTGTATTGGAGATGCTTTTGAAAGATGGAGACGGCTGAAAACGGAGAAGAATTTGAACACAGACGCCAACGTTGCTAATTTGCTAATTTTCTCATTGAAGCAGCCTACGTTTCTGCTGAATCCTGCAGCTCATCTGGCAACCTCGAGTCAGGGGGTAGGGGGAGGGGATACACCGCTCCACAGTATTTTTATAGTGATTGCAGTACCAGTTTAGGCCACAATCCTACATACGGCTCCTTTAATATAAGGCTATTATGATCAACACTGTTATGCTTCATAATTGCTGATATTCTCTCAGACTCTCTGTATGCCCTAAGACCTGGAATCCTTATCTGAATTCATCCAGTTATGCACTTATAAATCCAATACCATTTACTTCAAAGCTCACTGCAGTAAACAAACACAGATGTAGGTTAATTACTTCTGTTTGGGAAATATCTGACCTAATTAATCAAAATATGCTATCACTTTTGTACAGATATCATCAATATAATTTAAGTAAGCTATTTATAAACATCGAATATGATCAAATTAATTTAAATATCAACATCACAAATTATATTACTCTTATCAAATGCAGACTTTGAACTGTTTTCAGTGTAGGTGTTTGAACAACACCTGCAGTGAGCTCACGTTTCAAAATAAAAGTTGTTGAAGTCATCTCGTTTACCGCATCCTAAAACTGCCTGTACAGTTGGTACATAACTCACAGTCACATTTATAACACATTCATTTAAATAAGAAATTAATTTATTTTATAATGCTTCATTATAGGCTGTGGTTTTAAAAAATCATAAATAATATATATGTTTTTTTTTTTTTAATTTAAAATACAATAAACAAAACACACCACTCTCTATATATGTGTGTATATATATATATACACACACACACGCGAGGGACTTTTATTATGAAATAGCACAAGTTGCCCATTACAATCGTTAGCTTCAAATACAGGAATCATCTGACAGAACAAGAGAAACACCTCATACTGTAATTGACAGTCAATTCATCATCTGACGGTTTGGGGTCGTTTATTTTTTGATATAAAATGGGAGCCTGTATGGCGTTGTGCTCTCTTGCGAGCTGTGTAAGTGTTGTGTTTAATTTTTCATGTTTTAGCTAACTGAGCTGCCACATGACAGCGTCGCTAAATCGTCATCTGAACAGAAAATACAGAATAATATAACTAAGAACGTATTGATAAAAAAAATTACGTAATGGACGCCCATATTTAAATAGAAAATGTGTAGTTTCGTAGAGCTTTTTGCTGAAAAACAACAGCACACGGAACTGTGTTCATATTTGCATTGAGATATATTATATCAGATCCCCCATGGCTTCATAACAAATAACAGTGTATGATTAAATGAACCATTCCGTGAGATTTGGTTTTCTTGTAGTTTCGATGTGTTATATTTGATATGATTTGCTCATAGTTCAGGTTATACAGGTTTTCAGAGTCATTTTTCCCAAATGTGAATCACAATTTGAGTTCAACGCCCATTTTTAAAGAACTGAAACTTACACGTTAAGAATTATTTTTTAATTAAATTAAATTTATCAATTAAATAATATAAAAGTGAAGCTCTGATCTGTGTATCTCTAAGATATAGCTGAAAGAAATTTTTAAGCCAATCTTTTTAAACAAGATTCAATAGAATAGGTTAGAAAAGGTATTACCTACATACAGTACATAACATATTTGTACATAAAGAATTTCCAACATTATTGGAACATTAATATTGATAATTGGGGAAAAAAGTATATGAACTATGATCTGTAACTAGTGAGATTTCTTGTAACATGTTAACTGGCTGAACTACTTGCATCTGCTGGTTTTAGGATCAGTTTTAGAAATTTTGTAGATTGAATTTTGCATTTCCAGGCCATTTAACTTGCTGTAAATGACCCACTTTCTGTAAATTATAATTTCACTGACATTCTACTACTTGTTGGTACAGTACACACTGCATGACAACCAAATCGTCTCTAAGTACAGCCAAACAATATTCCCAACACTTTACATTATAGTTAGGATGGGTTATAATGTTTGGAAAAGGCATGTTTTCATTTGACATTTATTATTTGTGCCAGTAAGTCACACCTTAGTTTTCTTATCTGTCCTCAATACAGTCTTCCAGTTCAGTCTACAGGTGGTTTTTGTGAAATAGAAAAGTGTGGCAATGATGTTTTTTGTAATAATTTTGCTTGGGGAGTTGGTGTTTAGCTGATCAACCACTCATGCTAGGAGTGGTTGATCAGCATCAGTCATGTGGAATTTCCTTCATTTAACTTTTATACAATATGCATGACTGGATTTATGAAGGTCAAAGTCTTTAGCAATGATTTCCTAACTGTTTCCTGCCTCAATAGAGTCATATTCATTTTATAAAATGCTTCAAACTTTAATACTTTCATGGGGGGAAATGATTTAAGATAAAGTGATATTTATTTGCACATGCTGTGTGAATTGTTTTTGCAGCCTGAATCACTAAATGAACAGACTTGAAAAGAATTTAAAAATCATTCAAACAACTTCTAATAAATTCTGTTCTTTTTTTTAACTTTCTTTTCATCAAAGAATCCTAAAAAATATGTATCACAGTTTACACAAAAATATTAAGCAGCACAACTGTTTTCAACATTGATAATAAGAAGAAATGTTTCTCGATCACCAAATCATCATGTTATAATGATTTCTGTAGAATCATGTGACACTGAAGACTGTAATGATGCTGAAAATTCAGCTTTGTTGTCACAGGAATAAATTACATTTTAAAAATATATTCAAATAGAAAACAAACAGAAAAAATATTTTTCTGCACACTGTATATTAAAGTTTCTAATGTTTTGCAGATTTGTAGCTCTGGCAATTATTTAATAAATGCTACCCAATGTTAACTGGTGATATAATTGCTCTTTCTTTTACTCCTTACATGTCACAGGCCTCATGTTTGTGTGGCTCTGCTCCATGTCTGCTCTGTGGCTGTTGTCCTTCTTCCAACAACTCCACTGTCACCCGCCTGGTCTTCTCTTTTTTCCTCCTGCTGGGAACACTGGTGTCTGTAATAATGATCTTGCCAGGCATGGAGACGCAGCTCCGCAAGGTGGGCCCACCATCAGTAAGCATTCACTTCATGTGTGCTTTCAGTGCGTTGTGTTGATTTTCTCTGTTTTTAATGTCTCTTCAGATTCCTGGCTTTTGTCAAGGGGGGACCACAATACCAGGGATCGAGAACCATGTTAACTGTGACGTGATTGTTGGCTACAAATCAGTCTACCGCATGTGCTTTGCTATGGCGTGCTTCTTTTTCCTTTTTTTTGCAATTATGATTCGTGTAAAAAGCAGCAAAGACCCTCGTGCTGCTTTTCAGAACGGGTGAGCCTGACTTATGCTTTATGACCATTACTTTATAATGCTATTGGTTTTTGTAACATTTACTACATGAATTTAAATTTAAACTTGCTTGATTTTATCATTGAATATTTTGCCGGCAGGTTCTGGTTCTTCAAGTTTCTGATCCTAGTTGGCATCACTGTCGGAGCCTTTTTCATCCCAGATGGCACATTTCATGATGGTACATTTTTGGTTGAATTCTTCCTTTAACCGCACATCATGAAACAATTTCTATTTTCATATATTCGCATAGGGAAATACAATGACATCATGACAATGATGTTAAGCTCTAAATGCAGCAATAGTCATGATAATGTTATTCTGGGAAGCCATTGTCAAAACGCAGGGCTAAATTTCAAGGGATGCAGAAAACGCATGGTTTCCTGCTGGGAAGAAGTCAATTACTTTTTAATGACTGTTTTGAATGTTATGAGATTCATGGGAAAAGACTGTATTGAACGTAGAATAGGATGTTATTATTTTTTCATAGCATATTACATTAGCAGTGTGAATGCGTTGTTACTGTCTTGCCAGTATTCTCATGGTGTGGAATTAAAGATGCAGAACATTGTGTTCAGAGATCATGGGTAACTTCCAAAACAAGATCTTGACATTAGTGTGCTTTGTGAATCTAAGTATGAAAATACAGGCTCTTCAGAGAAGCATGTTTTATTAAGCCTAGTTATAAATATAGTTTAAAGGGATAGTTGACCCAAAAATGAAAATTCTGTCATCATTTACTCACCATCATGTGAGTAACCTGTATGACTTTCTTTCTTCTGCAGAATAGAAAAGTAAATATTTTGAGAAATATCTCAGTGTTGTTGTTGTTTTTGTCCATACGCATGGGTGAGTGACATATGTACGCAATTTCCACAAGCACAACTGTTTCATTCTCTTCTTTTTTTATTACAGTTTGGTTCTACTTTGGTATTGTGGGCTCCTTTATGTTCATCCTGATCCAGCTTATCCTCCTAATTGACTTTGCCCACTCCTGGAATGAGGTGTGGATGAGGAATGCTGAGGAGGGCAACAGCAAATGTTGGTTCTCAGGTACGTAGAGAGCAGATACACAGTAAGACATCCTGTTCATCACAAATAGGTGTGTCCCAATCCACTTTTTTCAGAGAAAGAAACATGAGACTATTTTCTGTCTGCAGGTCTGTTGTTCTTTACTATCCTGCATTACGCCCTGGCCTTTGCTGCGATTGTGCTGTTTTATCTGTACTACACCAAACCTGACAACTGCGCCGAACACAAGTTCTTTATCAGCTTCAACCTTATTCTCTGCGTCATCGTATCTGTGGTATCTATTCTGCCAAAAGTGCAGGTAAAGCACCAAAGCATGTCGGGGTATACTTTTCATTCTGTCTCATCTCTGTTCTTCAAAATTCCAAAATGTTAAAAACATAAAATTAGGCACTTCAATCAGAAAACACTCT
Organism: Anabarilius grahami; assembly: GCA_003731715.1. NCBI lineage: Eukaryota > Metazoa > Chordata > Actinopteri > Cypriniformes > Xenocyprididae > Anabarilius > Anabarilius grahami. The sequence continues at coordinate 5,850,864 of RJVU01062584.1, read as the reverse complement.
CTAATGCCAGGTTCAGACTACACAATTTCTGTCTGTTACGAAAGTCACTGTGTCCGATTATGTGATTTTGACTCTTAAATTCTTGTTGTGTCGTGGACCAGAAACATGTCTGACTACACGTTGCTTTCCGATCAGTCATCGCTTGATGTCTTTAATGACGTGTGTAGTTAAAGACAGTGGGAATTGGGTCTCCTTTAGGACCCAGGCAGTAATGCCTGATCAAAAGTTGTTATCATGATGTCTTGACTAATTATAACCTATTTCACTATTGTATGATGTTTATTACATGCACAAACAACATGCCTGAAATATAAAATGAATGCCTATGAATTGCATAATAAAACAAACTGGAAACAGATATTGGAAGCAAAACCATACCTAATATAATATAAGCTAAGCTAGCAGGCTAATAGGGTAGGTGTATGCTATGCAAGTACATAAGGTAACTAAAAAAACAGTAAGAACGAGAAATGCTTGATTTCACAACCTATAACTTCAGTTATATTCTAGTATATGAACCATGTAATTTAAAATACATTAATGGTCATTATAACGCATTTTAAATTATATAAATCTTAACTTAATTTTGCAGGAATTATAATCAGGTGCTAAAAATACTACCCATTAAAAGTCTGTTGAACCAGTGGGATCACTCAGGGTCCTAAATGAGACCCGATTCCAGGGGGGACACGATTTCTCACCACAGCGGAACTTGCAAACGACTTCCGTTAAAGAAAAATGTAAAAATGTAAACGAACTACTGAAGCGGTGTGATAGCTTAATGCTTAATCCAGTATGTAGCACAGTTCGTAAATATGGGAAGAAGGAGGCGGGAACCGGCAAACGTTCAACATAAGTTTTAATTTCAAAATAAACACAGAACAAAACGAAAGTAATGCCGGCAGACCCTCGCGGACGTCTGCCGGCCACACAAACATAATAAAACATAACATAAAGTCCAGGCCTGGTCCTCTCTCGTCCGTCACTGTCGTCGCTCCTCCTTTTATGCCTCCGGAACTCCTCCGTGAGGGACTCGAGGCCGGCGCGCCTCGCAGCTGATGCTCATTATCACTCGCGTCACCGGCCTCGCGCCGTTCCCTCACGGCTCTCGCCCGCCCTGCTCGTCACACAGTACTCACCGGGTTCCTGAAATGCCTCCACTATCATTCACCAGAATTCATCTTTTTTCACTCTGTCTTATTAGTCACTCGAGCAAACGTCATAAAGGCACCTTTCCTCCATTGCATCATTCCACCTAGCAGCACCAGTACCACTGTCTCGTTTCGCCATGTTTGAAAGCTGTGTACTGAAGGGCTTCTGTGCTCCCATTGGTCAGCTTCACAGATGTCACAGAACCCGTCATGGAGGACCGAAAAATATTTTAAGATGTTAATCTTTCTGTTGTGACATTGTGAATTGTCGCAGACGTGGCATCAGTTGTCATCCACTATGACACAGTATGCAAGATGAAACGATCGATTCTTGCGTTGCGACGGCCATTGTCATTTACGCATCACAGCAACACCCTATGGATTGTGCCAAAATAAGATTGATATCGTGTAGTCTGAACCCGGCATAAGGAAGGCTGTATGCTGAAATGCATCAGTGTGTAGTTTTTGTAACTGACTAACCAAAACAACAAAGGCTTTTTAACATTTTGTACTAGAAGTTCTTTTGGATTTTTTCCTAATTTTTATGTTTGCGACCCAACCAAAGAGCAACTTCTGGGATTATTTTCATGATGTCCTTTTAGCAAGCAGCGATGTTTCTGTGATGATCTGTGATGTTTCACTTCAAATTTAAAAACCATACTATTTAAAAGGCAAAAAAAGGTATTAAGCTCCATTATGACCTTGAATGTGAAGCAACAAACAGGAAATGACAAAATGGCTTTAACTAGATGTTCCAAATATGTGATTTTGCCTTAGAACACAAATCCTGACATGAATGCTGATTTATAATGTGCATAAGAAAACAGTCTCTCTGTTGTACTGAAGGTCATCTACTGTTTGCATTAGCCTCCAGCTTTTGTCTTTTAAAGGAAACTTCTTTGTTCCCTTCTTTGCATACAGAATATCAATGCTGGCCTGCCACAACAGACAAGCTTTCTTCACTCAGCCAGTCATTAAAATCTGCTGTTTAGATACTGTAATTTCATCCAAGCTTCACTAGTGTTTAGTTTACAAAATCTGATGTGTGCTTTACTAAATATGTTTCTTTATTTTTGCATGTGTTTGTAGGATGTCTCACCTCAGTCTGGTCTGCTTCAGTCCTCTATTATTACTCTGTACACTATGTATGTCACCTGGTCTGCCATGACCAACAATCCTAGTAAGTCACTCAAAACATTCTCAGAAAATATTTACTCAGGAAAAAATATCTGACTTTGGTTCCTCTTTTCGTTTTACGAGCTTTCATTATGTTCCTACTCAGGTTGATGCAATTTTTGGTGAGTTTTGCGGTGTCATAACCAGATGCTCAACCTTTATAGTCAAATTACCTGTTAGAATCCAGATGATGAATTTAGCCCTCTATACCTACATTCTGTTATGGTCTAGTATGCATACCTATTAGCAATCCAAATAAACTTTAAAAAATGTGATTAGCTGACCACTAGGTGTGAAGTGTTTGATTACAGCTTTTATTACTGCAGTATGTGATTATTTGCCGTAATTATATTATATTATTGGTTTAGTATGTTCACTTAATTTAAACCTTTCATTTTTCTGACTCTGCCCATAGATCGTGAATGTAACCCTAGTTTGCTCAGTCTGGTGTCCAATATCAGCACAACTGAGGCAATGCCCACAAGCTCCCCTGGGATGGTGCAGTGGTGGGATGCTCAAGGCATTGTGGGATTGGTTATCTTCCTCTTCTGCACCTTTTATGCCAGGTACATTAAGCAAAACATTTTTGAACATGATTTAGATTTTTCCATGTTTCATTGAGCTCATTTGTTATTAAAATGCATAAAGACCATCACAAGTACAATTCTACATAAGGTCCTGTAGTTAACTGGTGTTTTCTTTGCTGATGTACAATCAGCTGCACCAGAGAGGGATTGATTGATTAGTGGTGTCAGATGTTGACACCTGTAGGCAAGGTCCAAAATTAACATTTGCCAAGCGGCAAATGAGAGTACAAACTGGCCTTGGCAAGTAAATAAAAAAACTTGTTAGTTGGATGGTAACTTTAACCTTTAACATGGTCAGTGTCATAAATCTGTTATTTGATTAGTAAATAACAGACTAAAAATGGTGCAGAATCTTAAATATTTTTCAGTTTGCATCAACAATTCTTTAGGTTTTTCAGAAACAAATTTCTATTTATTTTCGTTCAGACTTTTGAGTGGCACTAATATATACACTGTCGTTCAAAAGTTTGCTTTTTAAGTCTTTTTTTTGCTCATCAAGGCTGCATTTATTTGACCAAAAACACAGTAAAAAAGTAATATTGTGAGATATTAATATTTAAATAACTGTTCTTTATTTGAATATATTTTAAGATGAAAACTTTTCAGCAGCCATTACTGATTATCACATAATCCTTCAGATATGTTAATTTGGCACTATAGTAACATTTCTTCTTATTGTCCATGTTGAAAAGAGTTGTGCTGCTTAATATTTTTTTTGGGAAACCATAATACATTTTTATTTAGGATTCTTTTATGAATAGAAAGTTCAAAAGAACAGCATTTATCTAAAATATATATATTTTGTAACAGTGTACAGGTAACTTTTGATCAATTTAATGCATCCTTGCTAAATAAAGAGATTAATATCTTTCAAAAATATAATACTATAATACATACATATACTTTATAGCTGGTAAATTTTCTGGATTAATCCGCCATTGGAATGTGACAATTTTTATTTTTCACCACATCAGAAAAAACAACCTCTCTCCCTTTAAACTCAGCTCCCCAATCTAGCTCATTATCTAATAAATATTAATTTGAGGGAAGTTGACATCATTGTCATGCTGTTGTCCATGTGACGTATGTTCTCTTTTCAGCATTCGTTCATCCAGTAATGCTCAGGTGAACAGGCTGATGCAGACAGAGGAAGGAAAGGGCACTGTGGGAGGGGAGGAGGTGGGCGAAGATGGTCTGCGGCGTGTTGTGGATAATGAAGAGGACGGCGTCACATACAACTACTCCTTTTTCCACTTCCACCTCTTACTGGCCTCTCTCTACATCATGATGACTCTCACTAACTGGTACAAGTAAGTGTTCGTCCTATAGCTTTGATCTTTGGTGGAACACAAAAGGAGAAACTTTGAATTTACTAGTCATTATTTCATACAGTTACAATGAATAGAACAGAACTGCATCATAAACTCTTTTTTTTTTTTCTGCCTTTTCCTCATGTCCATCTTTTAGACCTGATACAACCACTCAGGCCATGCAGAGCACTATGCCTGCAGTGTGGGTGAAGATCAGCTCCAGCTGGCTGAGTCTGGGGCTCTACCTGTGGACGCTTGTGGCTCCTCTCATGTTCTCCAATCGAGACTTCAACTGAGCTTGAGTGGGTGAGAATCTCTCACCCATTCAAACTGTCCATGTTTGCATTGTGCTAGAAATATTACAATCCAAAAACCATTAAATAGCATGATTGAAAGCAATTCAAACCTGAAACAGACAATTTGTGATTAGTATCATAAGGCTGATTAGTACTTACAAGTTTAAGAAATTGCATGGACAAAAACAAAAGTATATGATGCTGTGACAAGTATTTAAAAAATTGTTGTTCAGTAACTTCACACGTCACATGTGAGGAAAGTTGGAAGTTACCATGCATCATTAGATTTCCTATCTGACTTTAGGCGCTTCTCAATACTTTCATTGAGGTTTGACACCTGATGAACAAATCATTTAAAAAAAAAAAGTATATTCTTTTAAGTCACATCTTACCAGTTTAGTTTAAATAAATCACAAATGTCACATAATTAGCATGTACATACTGCTTTTATTTAGAATGTCTTGATTTATCAACTTTATCATTTTAACATTATGGCAAATCTCTAAAGCACATATATATCTGCACAAAGATGTCATTTTGAAGAGATACTCAAGCGTTTTCCATTTTACAAATCCGTCTTGCTTTAATTCCTCCATCCTTGCATCTCATCCTTGGTTCCTAGGATCATAAGCTATAATGCAAGTAAAGGAAATGAGAAGCACCCTTTTTGTTTAATGAATTATTCACTGCTGTCTCCATTCTTACACTACTGTTCAAAAGTTTGGGGTTTTTGAAAGTCTCTTATGCTCACCAAGGCTGAACACAGTAAAAACAGTAATATGTTAGATCAAAAACACAGTAAAATAGTAATATTGTGAAATGTTAATACAATTTCAAATACCGTTTCTATTTTAATATATTTTAAAATATAATTTATTCTTGTGATGGAAAAGCTGAATTTTCAGCATCATTACTCCAGTTTTCAGTGTCACATGATCCTTCAGAAATCATTATAACAAGATGATTTGGTGCTCAAGAAACATTTCTTATAATTATCACAGTTGAAACGGTTGTGCTGCTATATATTTTTATGGAGACATTCATACATTTTTTTAGAATACTTTTATGAATAGAAGGTTCAAAAGTACAGCATTTATTTGAAATAGATTTAGATACTTTTTAGATGCAATGTAAAAGTCTTTACTGCCACTTCTGATCAATTTAAATGATTTTTTTCCAAAATAAAGCCTTACTGACCCCAAACTTGTGAACGGTAGTGTACCTATAGCGTAGATGCCCCGTGTCCCCACACATGAAGAAAATCGTTTAGATCATTTTTTTGGCCTCTGTTGTCGATACCCTCAAGAATTCACTTCTCATGGTCCTTAAGGGTTATTTCACTATCATTTCAAACACAATATTGCTATTGGTGTGTTTTATAAAATCAATATGGCTCGTTTATTTTGTATTGCATTAAGGTACTCGTCAGTTTAACAAGTGTAAGCTATTCAAACCTGACGCCACACATTTCCAGTGCAACAAATAAACTCAATAACTGTCCTACACTTGTAGTGGTCAGCCACGAATACAAATATGCATAATACTGCTGCTAGAAACCTACTCTACCTGAAGAGGAAACCTTTTTTACAGTAATAGCATTTCAACATCAGAGTCTTCTTCTTCAATGCATTGTTCAATAGACTCTCTATAATATACAATTTCACTCCGATTTAGCACTTTTTTTTCTCAATTAATTGGGAGAGAGGGCTGTGGGCAGCCCACGTGCACTGGGGGGCTTAAAAAGGGGACCGTTTTCACTCCAGGTCCTCTGTAGAGCCCCTAAAACTTGTGCATCCAGGAGATAAGCCCAATCTGACACACCCTTCCCCAGTACAGCTCACTACACCATGAGGTCACACACTCTGACCAGGGTCTCCAGCACTTCCATGAACTACAGACTGTGCTGAAACATTGATCACTGATCCAAATTAATATAATATGGTGCTGCCAATCCATCAAAGCCACATGTTAGCATATCTAGCTGGTCGTTTGGCAGAATGCTTAAGTAAAATGTACTTTAGTGTGGCAATAGGTAATTTAGTGTGGAAAAAACTGCTTAGGGCTGGTTAAAATGTTAATAGTTGATGTATTTAATGGATAGATGTTGTTCCCGAAAATTTATTTGTTAATCCTTCCCCCTGTGACACTTAGTTTTTGTTTTGTTTTTTATATAATGACTTTTATTTTTATTCATTTTTCTTTTAAGCACATGCTGGATTTAAAATTACATAAGATTTTGTTTACAAAACATTTTAGTGACAAAAACCCTTTAGTTTACATGTAACACTGTGTTATGTAAGCAAAATATGAAATTTCATAACTAAGTATTGTTGGTGTGTTTGCCTCAAGTCATTCGGTATTGCTTGTGCTATGCTTGTGACATTGGAAGAAACGGATTGTGAAGTATGTACTGTATATATAAAGTATATTTAACCATTTTCCAAAGTAACAGTTTAACACAAGAATGATGGTTCATGTGTAGTCTATTATTAGAAGCAACATACATGATTAGTAATTCTTCATGTGCCTTCGGCGATAACCCGTCTTATCAAAAGCGACCAGGTTTATTTCAGACCTGTGGAGAAGTGCCTTTGCTGTTTTATAATATTTCATTTTTCACACAATATTGCCCTTTCGGTTGTTTCTGTGGATGTACTATTTCAGTGATCTGGTGTTGTTTGATTTGTGTGTATGCTGTATATGTTTCAATAAACTCATATTATGAGTTGGTTATTCAGAGTCGAGTCTTTACAAATCAACTGCATTGATCTGACTGCCAATTTAGCATCAAAATTAGAAGTCTTGATTATTGGATGTGGAATTTGTCATTAGTGATTGAAGTTTGTTCAGAGCTCAACAATATTTAAGTGAACAGAAGGCTTTATTAGTAGTAGTATTAATTTGCTAGAAATATATTTGGAAATCTCTAACATTCTCTATTGATCTCTTGACTCTATAAAATGTTGAACATGAAAACATTGCTGGCCATTTAAATCAAGTCTGAGAGAACAGAATGAGAAATTTGTATTTTTATTTGCTGTCTGCCCACCAGGTGGAACTGATGTGCTGCTGATTTTATCTTCATATCATGGACAATAAGCATTTCTCAGTACTGATGGCCAAATAATGTGGCCTTTTATTACTTGATTCTACTCCAGTTATGCAATTTCATTTCAGCAGTTTTTCCATAGTTGAAAGATTCAGATACTGACTTAATTATTGTTTTTACCTCCACCAATGTGTCATTTAAGCGCTGTTTTTCCTCTTTCTCCATCCATGTTTATGCTTTTTACGTTTACCCAATTTAGTCCCAGTGCCCCAAACTGGCCTCACTTGACCATAAAACCCTCTTCAAGTTTCAAGCAATTATCACACTCACAATTGTGTAGCCTTTGGCAGCATTTACAGAAAAAAGTTACTTTACTGTTGCCAGAGAAAGCTAAGGAAAAACAGGTCTAAAACTCTGTTTCAAAAGCAGCGATACCAAAAGGGAACACGTTTCATGAATTCCTCTCAATGCTGGAGATGTTTTGAGTGGCTTGTGGATAAGGGAGGTATTGAACATTAAGTGCTTTTGGGCCCTGAAAATCAGGCCCCTCTTCTCAGATGTGTGGTTTATCAGTTGGCAGCTTTACTAAGCATAGATAATGGCTGCTTATGCAATAGTGTTTTGCTAATAGTGTTGATATGTTTCTGCACACTTGTGTAACACTAGCGCAGCAGAAGGAAGGTTGAGGTCTATATCTGTAGGTCAGGGTTCCATGACTCTCTGTGGTTTTCTTTTAGAACCAGGTGGGTGGGTTACAAACCCATGAGTCGACGTCAAGATCTCAGCAGTGCTTTATTTTCCCTCTGTAGGCAGGCTATGGGGTGTTTCATGTGGTTTTATGAAAGCAATGAAGTTTAAATATTGAGTGGCATACTCTTAAACATTTATGAAAGTTACCAATTGATATTTAATGCAATTTCTAGGATCGGCCTTGCTCTTAACCCAATGTTTTGTACATTAGCTAATGGTATCAGTCATTCTTACTTAAAGAGAGGAAAATAAGTGCATACTATATGGCTATAACCTTGGGAGCAAAACTGACTATTTACTTTCTTAATACATTTTCTTGGTCTTATTGTGTATGATTAATCATTGCATGTTATTCCAAAGAAAACACTGCATGTCTTCATAATTTGTAATAAAAAAAATAAAATAAAAGCAACTTACTGATATTACTTTGCTTTGAAAGTTGCGGGCAGAGAAAATAATGTTAAAGCCAGAAAGTATTTTAGACAGTTTTACGCCTGTAGGTTTTCAACCAGGAGTCCATTAAGGTACTGCAGGGGGTCAGCAGAGAACATATGTTAAATGTATTAAATTAAAAAAATATGTTAAATTTTCTTAAAGAATTATTACATTTTTAGCTATTTGGATAAACATTAACTTATGAATTGACTGCAAACAGACTGATATACCCACCTTTTATAATCAAATCAGTTCCAGATGGATAAAATCAAGTCTCGCCCAATTATTTTTATTAATCTACATAATTAAAAAGACTTCTTTCAAAAACAATAAAAAATGTTTAGTGACCCCAGACTTTTGAACAGTTACATTACCGAAGTCAAATGGGTTGCAAGTCCATTTTCATTTGACTTTAAATTAACTACAGAGAGATAGAGGATTGAAATAGCTATATTTTACCAAGGCTAGCAGCCAATGAGGAGAGACGATAATGACTCTGATGTTGAGTAATAAAGACAGAGAGCTAATGTGTGTTTGCAGAGATAAAGCTTACCAATTAGCAATGAGATATTGACTGAATGTGCTGTAGGACGTTACTCTTGATCCACATAGCAGCTGTGTCAGAGAACTCTCTCTCAGTTTGGCTACCAGAATGTACAGTTGATTTTGGCTGCTGTAGTGGAGTATAACATTTCACATTGTCTTTGTCCTCATTTTTAATCAGGTCTGTCTCATAGCTGATGCCAGAAACCTTTGGTTTCTTCTTGTTAGAGTCCGGCATCTTGGGACTCTGCCTAGTATGGAACAGAGGTTCTAAGAACTATGAACTTGGTGCCAACTCAAAACCGCATGAAAACATGGCTGGAGAATAATAAATGTGTCAATTGGGGCTTTGCAGCTGTCCAGGAACTATGCATCTTTCTCCATGCCAGACTAAAGCAAACATGGCATTAGATGAAATCAGATTAAGCATGAAGCATTCTTCAATGTTTTAATGATTTTACTATTCGAATGACGAATATTTTCATCACTTTAATGTCACAATAATGCCCTAAAATGAAATTCTGCAGGGGGAAGACTTCTTAAGCTGTTTTGCTGGTCTTTACTGGTTATAAAAGCCTAACAAAACTAAAACCAGCAAGCAGACTAGCCTGCCCCAAGGAGACCAGCTGAGACCAGCATCAAGGAATGTAAATGATTATATTATACATAATATACATTACAATACTGTTGAAAAGTTTGGAGTCAGTAAGATTTTTTTTTAAAGAAATTAATACTTTCATTCAGCAAGGATGAATTAAATTAATCAAAATTGATGTGCAGTAAAGACTTTTACATTGTTACAGATATATTTCAAATAAATGCTGTTCTTTTGAACTTTCTATTCTTTAATTAATTCTTAAAAAATCATTAACTGATAATAAAAATAAATATTTCTTGAACACCATATATAAATTGTTACATTTTAATAAATATATATATACATACATACATACATATATATACAGTATCTCACAGTGAGTACTGTGAGTACACCCCTCACATTTTTGTAAATATTTTATTATACCTTTTCATGTGACAACACTGAAGAAATGACACTTTGCTACAATGTAGAGTAGTGAGTGTACAGCTTGTATAACAGTGTAAATTTGCTGTCCCCTTAAAATAACTCAACACACAGCCATTAATGTCCAAACCGCTGGCCACAAAAGTGAGTACACCCCTAAGTGAAAATGTCCAAATTGGGCCCAATTAGCCATTTTCTCTCCCCGGTGTCATGTGACTCGTTAGTGTTACAAGATCTCAGGTGTGAATGGGGAGCAGGTGTGTTAAATTTGGTGTTATCGCTCTCACTCTCTCATATTGGTCACTGGAAGTTCAACATGGCACCTCATGGCAAAGAACTCTCTAAGTATCTGAAAAAAATTTTTTTTGCTCTACATAAAGGTGCCGTAGGCTATAAGAAGATTGCCAAGACCCTGAAACTAAGCTGCAGCACGGTGGCCAAGACCATACAGCGGTTTAACAGGACATGTTCCACTCAGACCAGGCCTCGCCATGGTTGAGCAAAGAAGTTGAGTGCACGTGCTCACCGTCATATCCAGAAGTTGTGTTGGGGAAATAGATGTATAAGTGCTGCCAGCATTGCTGCAGAGGTTGAAGGGGTGGGGGGTCAGCCTGTCGGTGCTCAGACCATACACCGCACACTGCATCAAATTGGTCTGCATGGGTGTCGTCCCAGAAGAAAGCCTCTTCTAAAGATGATGCACAAGAAAGCCCGCAAACAGTTTGCTGAAGACAAGCAGACTAAGGACATGGATTACTGGAACCATGTCCTGTGGTCTGATGAGACCAAGATAAACTTATTTGGTTCAGATGGTGTCAAGCATGTGTGGCGGCAACCAGGTGAGGAGTACAAAGACAAATGTGTCTTGCCTACAGTCAAGCATGGTGGTGGGAGTATCATGGTCTGGGGCTGCATGAGTGCTGCTGGCACTGGGGAGCTACAATTCATTGAGGGAACCATGAATGAGCAGAGCATGATCCCCTCCCTTCGGAGACTGTGCCGCAGGGCAGTATTCCAACATGATAATGACCCCAAACACACCTCCAAGACGACCACTGCCTTGCTAAATAAGCTGAGGGTACCAAAACCCTATCGAGCATCTGTGGGGCATCCTCAAACGGAAGGTGGAGGAGCGCAAGGTCTCTAACATACAACATACACCTCCATGATGTCGTCATGGAGGAGTGGAAGAGGACTCCAGTGGCAACCTGTGAAGCTGTGGTGAACTCCATGCCCAAGAGGGTTGAGGCAGTGCTGGAAAATAATGGTGGCCACACAAAATATTGACACCTTGGGCCCAATTTAAACATTTTCACTTAGGGGTGTACTCACTTTTGTGGTCAGCGGTTTAGACATTAATGGCTGTGTGTTGAGTTATTTTGAGGGGACAGCAAATTTACATTGTTTTACAAGCTGTACACTCACTACTTTACATTGTAGGAAAGTGTCATTTCTTCAGTGTTGTCACATGAAAAGATATAATAAAATATTTACAAAAATTTGAGGGGTGTACTCACTTCTGTGAGATACTGTGTATATATATATATATATATATATATATTAAAATAGAACACATTTGTTTGGAATTGCAATAATATTTCACAACATTACTGTTTTTATTGTATTTTTGATCAAATAAATGCAGCCTTGTTGAGCATAAGAGGCTTTTTTCAAAAACACTAAAAACTCATGCTGCCCCTAAACATTTGAACGGAAGTGTGTGTCTTTCCTGTTTTCTTGGTGTTAACTTAGTTAACCAACTGGTATATTTGATGATTTTAGTGCTTTTTAGTTTAGGAGACCAGTTTAAACTAGCTAAGACCAGCAAACCACGCTGTTTATTCACCAGGGACATTGTTGAGTTTTGAGTCTGTATAATGCAGTGTTCCTCCCTGAAGTCTACAGTAATGTGTTCTCACTGTATCATTTCCCAGCCCACTCTTCATCTAAAGGCTTGTTTTGTTCTCTTGGAGTTGCACAAACACTTATCCCATTGCTATATGAGAAACAAACTTTGGAAGAAGCATAAAAGAAAAATAACTCTCCTCATCAATTCATATAAACTACTTACTCCTGTCTGGAAACTCTCCCTCTCTGGCAGGCTCGCCTAACAATGAACAAGAGAGAGAGACACATCAACAAAATGATCTCACTCCCTCAGCAGCAGCACACACACCACACACTGACTCAGCGTTGCTGCAGGATGTTCTGTCTCTGCTTTGACCCTCTCTGCTCCTGAGTTCCCAGAGCCAGACTGGTAAGTGTATCTCTAGGGAACCCTTTAACCCAATGTGAAATCACAATACTGATACTCAGCCCATTGTCAATGGGATGTGACGTCCTGATGTGCTTTTCAACAGCAACAGTTTTGCTGAAGAAATTCTGCATCAGTCACTCATTGCATCATTAAATTGTACACTAAAAATACTGGGTTGTTTCAACCCAAATTTGGGTAAAATACAGACAAACCCAGCTTTTGGGTGAAATTTTCAAAAATTTAATTTTTAACCCAATGGTTGGGTTTGTCCATATTTGACCCAATTTGGTTTGAAACAAGCAAGCATTTTTTTAGAGTGTATCTTTCAAGTTTTCAGGGATGTATGTGATAATCATGTAATAACCAAACATACTGTAAAGTATCTGTCTGTCTGTCCGTCCATCCATCGTGCTGGGTTAAAAATAACCCAAGTTGGGTTGAAAATGGACAAACTCAGCAGTTGGGTTAAATGTTTGCCCAAATTGCTGGGCAGTTTTAATTAATCCAACTATTGTTTAAAAATTACTTTATGGCTGGCTTAAAATGAACCCAAAATCAGACACATAATTACTAGAGGCAACAATAATACTCAAAAGTTGAACATTATTAATAAGCAATTTAATAAATGTTTATTGTTTAATTATTATTCATTAAACTTATTCATAATGTTCATTTATTAAACATATTAATAAATGTTCATTTCCAACATACTTTGGGTTCATTTTAAGCAAGCTATACAGTAATTGTTAAACAATAGTTAAGTTAAATAAAACTACCCAGCAGTTTGGGCAAACATTTAACCCAACTGCTGGGTTTGTCCATTTTCAAACCAACATTTTTTAGAGTGATCCATCCATCATTCTGTATATCTAAAATGGGGCATGTATATCTTTCAGGGACCAAAAAACTCACAATTTTAAGTTTAAGTTTAATTTTATTTATTTTTAAAGCACCTTTAAAACAGCCACAGGACTGACCAAAGTGCTGTACATGAGTGAGATAAATAAAAACAACAATAATAATAATACAACTAATAATAGAAACATAACAAAAGCAAAGATTAACAAGTATTAAAGGCTAAATAAAACAAATGAGTTTTAAGAAGAGATTTAAAAACTGATAAGGAAGGAGCTGCTCTAAGATGGACAGGCAAGCTATTTCACAATCTCGGAACCACCACCGAAAAGGCTCTATCTCCTTTCCTTTTTTACCTTGAACAAGGGACTGAAAGTAATGTAAGATTACCAGATCTTAAATTTTAAGAACCAAACCCATCCATCCATCCATCGTTCTGTATATCTAAAATGGTACCTTTCAAGTTTATTATATCTGTCTGTCTGTCTATCAAAAACATGTTACCGAACTATAGTAAACTGATCAGTTTACAGTATATATCAGCCAGATGCCCATTTTTTTATTTAAGTGGGTGGTTTACACCAGGATAAGCTGCAGTATGGCCCATTGATAGGCTTTGCGAGACTACTACATTCCTAACATGCTCCAGAAGTTACACCACAAGCAGTAAAGTTTCAAAAACAATCATTTTAGTTTCTGTGAGTTCCTGTTTTATGTGACCATTTGAGAGTGTGCAAAACCAGCTGTAACTGGATTTTAGAACAAAATCTTTTTGAGAGGAGAAAAATCATTTTGAGAGCAACTGTACTCGATTTGCAGGCGCTGCTCTTATAGTAAAATGACTGAAAGCAGCTGTCAGAGGTGTAATTGCATTCTAAGTGTAAAACCCAAGCACATTGGATTACACTGCAGTATGGAGCAAAGCTAATTGAGTTTTGGTCCTGCTGGCACATGTGTGCTGGAAACATTTACCCAACATTACCACCCCATTAGACTCAACAAGACCCAAAGTCTGGCAGCAGAGTGACAGAGGGTTGTGATGCCTTCCTGCCCGGGGGTGGGTTATCTGCTCTGAAGCCCAGGAGCAAGAAACCGCCTCTAGCTTTTGCTGCTCTATGCAAAAATACTACATTAATTTTCCACATGGGCATGAGACAAGAGGAAACTTGTGAGGGAATAAAAAGGTCATAGATGAAAACACAAGATAATCCTTCTACTTTCTCACTGTCAGACCCAAACAGAATCTGCACCCAGAGAAAATGACACAGATTTCATTCACTAAACATTCCCAATACTGTTTATTCAATATTTTGATTTTCATCGCACATTTTACAATATTTAAATCCTTTCTGAAGATCTTCCTCCATAATCAGATTTCATCTCAGATTTAGTCTCTGTCCACCATCATATATGGAATGGATTCAGGACAATAGGAACTCCACGGGGGAAGGATCAGATTTACATGGTAGTGCAACTGAAAAATCCAATATTACGGTGATGGTGTACATTGCCAAAAAAAGTGAGATATAATACAACCTATTGATTTTACTCTAAGCTATTATATTGCATGTGTATCAAAATCAATCGTTTACATATATGACATGTAGAGTCACTATATCATATCTCATATTACAAAAAGTGTTCTTGAAATACCATGGTATCAATGTTATCGTTAACTAAAACAAAACTAATGAAACATTTTAAACTTTCAGAAATTGAAATGAAGCTGAATTAGATGAACATTTTTAACTTAAAAAACAGTTAATTTAAAAAAAAGCACTAAAATTACTAAAACTAAAATTTAAGTCTAAATATAAAAAATACTGGGTGATTTAAAGTCAGCATGAAATGGAAGTTCCAATTTCTTTTCTTCTCTATTGTGATATATATCCCAGTGAAATGGCTTCTCAAACAACAAAAAACGAATGGCAGGACTTGATTTTGTCCATCAGGAATTGATTGGATCGTCGGATAAATGATGTTTTATTAACAAAGTTTGGGAGGAACAGGTGCAGATAATTAACCTAATTAGCTCAGGTGGAGAGCATTCAGTTAATCAATGCAACCAATGACAAGAGGTGTAAATACAGCAGACTTACCTCTGTTTGTCTGACAGTTCATCAGCATCCCTCCACCACCCCATCTCCTCACTTCAGTTCTATCTACTTCTACCAGAGCTGGGGGAGTACTCTGGGTTCGGGCCAAAATTTTCGAGCTCGGAGCCCTCCCCTGGTCAGCACGCCAAATACGCGTAACTCTTACTGTACTTAATTATATGTAAATGTGAACTCGTGAATCATAGTTTGCGATTGCTGTGATTGACAGGTTGTCTCGCCCTTGTGCCAGAGATGTTGATGTTGCTGCAAGAGGGAGAGGAAGTTACTTTGATTAAAGATTACGAGTGTACATGAATTAAAAAAAAAAAAAATGATGTGCAATATTCCATTAAAAAAACAAAACAAACAAACAAAAAGAAAAATAGAAATTCTCACTTTTTACTTTAAACCTGGAAATAAACAAAGTTTTGGATTTTTACTTTATTATTCTAGGTCACGAACCAAATAGAATATAATATATTTTACATTTCTCTCCTGCATTATCTTTGACTCTCTTTGTGTTCCTGCAGCAGGCAGCATTGTTTCTCTCTGTCTCACTCTCTACGTCTCTGTCTCTCGCTCTCTCCCTCTCTTTGGCAGGCTGCTGTATGCCATGCACAGGCGCAGCCCGGCTCTGTGGGGAGGCTGATCTAGTTATATAACAGTCGGTGCAGCCATTGTCTGCTGGAAGATGAGCATGCAGGCATCCCTGTTACATAAGCCTGTTAGGATCATATTGTCACACCGTGGAGCATTCACAACGCAGTGTCCTTGCTACTGTGCTTCCCTCTTTCTCTCTCGCTCTTGGGAAAGAAAACCCTACTAAAGGGTGGTCCAATGCAGTTCAGAGAGCGTGAACTTTGCAATCACAGTTAACCCAATCAAAACAGACCTCTCTGCATGGCCTAAACCCCCCACCCACTCGACCGTCACGCACCTCACAGCCACAAGCCCAGTCAGGTGTCCTGTTTGACTCAGCCGAGGACGGCGGCTGTCATGACGATGCAGCAAGCAGCCGTCTCGTTCTCCACAGGGAGTCTGAACGACAGTGGCATCCAGAGATGGGATCAGGCAGCTGTGAGCTATGACTCATCACCTGAATGCCAGGTGAACTTTACTGGACACTGAAGAGTCTCCAGGAGTCCGTCTAAGCCTTCTAAATACACAGCATTGGCCCCACAGAGATGGTGAGAGTCTCACCTTATCTCTTTGCTAATTTTAGAGCCAACGTGTTGACCTATTCAACAGCAAGACATCACTGGGCATTACGATGGGAAAATGAACAATACCACGCTGGTTTTGTCACGCAATGTTACTCTAATCGACCCCACTGTGACCTTCTTACGCATTCAAGTTTTGCTCAGTTCCTCAAGCACTACTCTTGTTCTTCCTTGAGAGTAATTCGACTCTTGTAAAATAAATATAAAAAAGCATAATAACAGGTTGGAGGCCCAGCAGGCGTGGAGTTTTGGAAGCTATATTTATGCCCAGTAATTAAACTGTCCTTCGGGTATCGACCCAGCACTACATTTGCATCTGTCAAACAAAGCATTCCTTTGTCAAACGTTTGTCATACGGTGGTCAGGGTGACTGTGTTTAGATTCATAGAGTGTCGTGAACACTAGTATATTCAGAAACAAACAGAATAGATAACCAAGTTTCATTGTGTGTATTGGTGAACTCAACTTACACTGTGAATTTTTGAAGGTTGTGAGCATTTCAAGCCCGTGGCCATTGCTAAAAGGTGGGCCAATGAGGAAATAATCTGATTGGAAATATAAACCCAACAGGGAAAATAAAAAGACAATCAATTCCCAGCAGAACTGGTGCAACTTTAAAAGCTTTTTAGAACTCCTTCCTTGGGAATTAGTAATGTGCTTTTGGAAAGTTTAGGGGAAACAAAGAGCATAAGTGATAATTTACTACTCAGGTTTGGTTTATAATATACTGCTAGGGAATAACCACACTTTCCTGGGAGTTTAGTAATGTTCTTAGAGAACATTCAGGTTTACTTTTCCTCCATGCCCCTGGGAAAGAGTTAAACGAATTAAAGTCTGTGCTGATGGTTAACCCCATAATAGTCCTCATGTGGGCCATACTACCATTAGTGCAACTGAGAAGCTTCAGTCCCGCTAAAGAGTACAACTGAGTCAGGGAATTGTGGGAATTGTGCTGACATAAGCAAAACAGTATGCATCCCCCAGATGGGCCTGCTCATGAAACTTGTGGATGTGTTAAGGGATTCTCGCCCTAATATCCCATTAAATGTTTGACTTTGGTTATGATGAATGTAACAAATATTAGTTTAACTGATCATTTAAAATAATATAATTTAATATAATGTGTACTTATGGCCTATGTAAAGAAATACTTCACCTCCACACTTTCCCCCCATACAATACAGTAAATTATGACAGAATTTATATTTTTGGGTGAACTATCCCTTTAAAAAACGCATATATGTGTAAGAGTATTGATTGATTGTAAATATTATCCACACACAACAAGTTTTGCAGGGTCCCCTTGAAATAAAGAATACCGGGACAAGGAATTTTTGGAATGTTCCATGACGTCACCTCGCTGAAGCTGACAGTGAGGAGGGAGCTGAAAATTAAGGTACTTCTTCGGCCAATAGGCGTCGCGGGAGGATACTATCTCATGATTATTAATCACCCTGAGAACTGCGAGAGCATGGGAAGGGGGCGGGGCCCCCAGGGTGTCGCGTGCAGGGTGGTTCGGTGTGAACTGTTTGCGTTGCGCGACACCGTGGCTGTTGTTGTTGCGCTGATCAGCTGAACGCATGATTGCGCTTTCAGTTTGACAAGCAGGAGGGGAAGCCCTGTTGGCTCGCGAGCGTCCAAATAACGCAGAGAGAGGCGTCAGCAGCGATTCCGTTTGACAAGCGATGGGATGCGGACCACGGCACGCTGCCCTGGAGTGTAAATGGCTACAGCAAACGCCAACAGCTGTGTCAGGTATGGTCTAGCGTGTAAATGTTTTTATGTTTCAACATGTATGTCTTAGTCGATAAAAGAGATTGCTTTTTGGTTAGTTAGTAAGCATATTTACTAAATATTTTTCTTTTATGTCTTGATTCGGCACGGATAATATTTTATGAAGTCTGTTTGTAAAACTTAGACGTGGCGTTTTGAGTGACATTCGTAGAAGCTGTTACACTTTTCATACGTTACATTTGAAGATTGACTTTCTGTAAACGATGCGGCACAATATGAGTCAAATCAGCTGTCTTGATTATTCAAACAAGTTGAGAAATGTAGCGCGAACTCACATTTCAGCCTATGGTTTTGTCCCGACGGTCAGCCAAGAATAACGTTTTGCTACATTAGAGTAACATGGCAAACCACACAACGCAGGAATCTGACGCTCTTTCCTAATTCTTGGAAATGACTGAACATAGACGGAGTCCCCCGTGTGTGGGGTAGGCTACAGGGAGCACTGGACATTTGCTCATAGAGAAATGATACTTAAAGGGATAGTTCACTCCAAAAAATGAAGATTGTTATTATTCTTCTTAATGTTGTTCCAAACTCACGTGACTTCCGTGGAACACAAAAGGAGATTTCCACTTTCTGTCACCATCCACTTCCATAGCATCTTTTTTCATACAGTGAAAATGAGGCTGTCATTGTGCCTCAACATATCCTTTTGGAAGCGATGAAGTCACACAGTTTTGTAACAACATTAGGGTCAGTACATTTTTACTAGTCATTTTTAATAGTCATTTTAGAAGCACTATACCTTAAAAAGCTGATTTCCAAAAGCTTTAAGGAACAGTCTAAAATTTAAGATGTTGTTTACTGAAAATCTCTGAAAAGAGTCTCATTGAAAAGATCTGTTTCAGAACAATTAGTTCACTGATCTGGTTTTCTAGTTCAGTCACTACTTTTTAAAAATCCTTTTTGGAGCTTAAAGTTGGCATGAAACAAAAATTCACCCTGTCTATTTTCTAAATGCATGTATGGATCTCATTGTGAACAATTAATTTGTGCATGTTTCATTTAAAAAAAAAAAAATTTTTTACCTCATAATATTGAAACAAAATGTCATAACTGGAACTTCCAGTGAAAATGACAGGTGAGGTGACGTATGTAGGACTTTTCCACTTATTTAGTCTGCTTAAACTCTTCCCTTCCAAGCTCACCTTTATCTTCCTCCACTTTTGATTTCAACATCCACATCTCAAAATCCAGTCAACAACCAAATATCCCCAACCTACATAAAAAAAAAAAAAAGAAAAGTAAGTAGTGTTATAGTCTGGGAGGTTTGCTTTGAAAATGTATCATATTTACTACATATTTTTGATATGGTCTATTTCATATTGTGATTATATGATCATGGTCATCAGTTGTCAACCACACTAGATACTCTGTGATTAGACATGTCTTAGTTCTAAACCATTTAAATAATAGTTTTGCTGGTGTCAGTGTTATGTTTTTAAAAAGCATTTCATATGCATTATGCACTGATGTTAGCAACTATATATTTGATTCAGGCTGGTTTTGTTTGGAGTCAAGTCAACTCTCTAATGTGATGCAAACAGTTTCCATCATCTCAAGTAACATGAAAAACTTGGCTTTGTTTGCCTCAGACACAGTTGGCTAGAGCCATTGTCTTTTAATGCATAGTGTGGTGGTGAGGAGGGAGAGCTTAATGATATTATTTTTGAGTGTATCAGCACAAAGCGTGGAACTCTGAGAATGAGACGTGTTATTGCTTGAACTAAGCGGCAACAGTGCTTGAGCAGGATGTGAAGGGAGGAATGGTGTTGGCCTTTTTCCTTTTTTTTATTTTTATTTACCTCAATGTTACAATTGTTTGAGTATATCATAAGCAATACCTTTTGTAAAGAGAGACTGTTTGTTTTTCTGATACACAGGAAAAATGTTTGCTTTTAGCCCACTAATTTGGATTTACGCTGAAGCCTACATTTAAGAATCTTTTTAGAATGAGAAAAATCAACTTCAATCTTTCTTAAATGGACTAGATAGTAATTTAGTCTATTTTTCTCTGAATGGCACTTTATGCAGTGCATTATGTTAGACCATTTTTCAGTTTCATTTTCATTATGAATACTTGTTTGCAATTTGGAAGTGACTTTTTGGCAACAGTGACAATATGTTGCTAGCTGATGTGATGTGAAAATGTATAACATTTAGAGTTCACTCAAAAATTGACAGTTTATTTACTCTTCTATGTCATTCCTGACTTGTATGCTGTTATTTAGCAAGATTTGTGAACAAGTCAGTTACAAATCACATACTAGTAGTTCATATTTTGAATAAGTAATTACTTCATTACCATTAAAAAAGCATTTTGTATGTCATATGAATGTAATCCAGATGTACAACATTTGACCTACCAGCGTCAGTTGTGTCGCCTTACTACCATTCACAAATCCGCCTCAGTCGTGGCTTCATGGTATAGTAAATTGTCCATTGGATGCGGACTTCATAATCTCGATGGAAGTAGTAGGTCATCCAAGTACTTTTTGCCTTCTATGAATTCAGACATGCAATTCTTTTCACATACTGTTTTTGTTTTTTTACCTAGGGAAGTATGCATATTTGGATGCTCTGTGGCAGCCAGTCTGATTCATGAATGAATCTTTCAGTCAGATTTGTGAACCGGATGAACTGATTTGTTGAAAAGAACTGATTCAAAATTGACTCCCCACATTTCAATATGCCTACTTTCCCTCTATATAGTACTGTATGCATGCTATAAAGTATTCTCTTTGCATTCTTTATGTAGTATGCAAAAAATAGTATGTCAAGTGAGCATTATGTTGAAACAGTCAGCAAAAAATACCTGGATGATGTTCTACTTTCACAATAAAAATGACATGAACGTGAGAACATTGATAGAATATACATTTTTGGGTGAACTATCCCTCATAATTCTCATAGATTGCCCTATTATGTTGAAGTTAACTTTATTTCTAAAGAAACAGAAGTCTAATTGTGTATATTCCTTGTAATGGTTTCATTAGAAAAGAGCATGGCAAGGTCAAAAAACATTTGTATCTTTCGTCGTCAAACTCTCTTCAAATCCACAGAGGTTGCCAAGGTTAACGGCCGTGTGTCGCCAGTAAGTGTGCGAGAATCTTTAATGACCATTGCTTACCTCGTTAGCCAGGACACCGCAGCACCTGTGGTGCGCTATAACCGTCAGACTAATGAGCTGTTGGCTGAATTTCATCTTGAAGTTTTCCCTGGCTTAACTGCTCCATTTACATTTCTTTCACATGCAAAATGGTGGACATGAAAGATTTGTCTCAGTAAAACAATGGCATTCTGAGGCATTGAAATTCACACTGTGAAGAAAAATAATAACATTCTCTGCTGATGTTAATGTGCTTTGTTTCATGCCAGCATGCCACACAGGCCCCATCAGCGGCGGATGGCATGAAGTGTAGATCTGAAGGATCACAGTGTGTGCCCAGCGCCATGTCCTTATCAGCCCTCACTGCATCTCTTTTCTCCTTTTCACCTTATCCTTGAACATATTCACAAACACATACAGACCGGTTGGACATCAAGTTCACTGCTTGCTACTCCCCTGCACACATTGTTTTACCAAGTATTTTTTTAAACTTAAAAGTTGCAACTCTACCTACGGGGTACTGCAGTAGATACTTGGCACATTTAAAATGTTATTTAAATGCGGAGTCAAATTCCTCGAAAGAACTGGCCAACAAAATCTATTCTGATTTTGACTCTGATTATTTAAGTATTAGCAGTTCCATCATTCACAAAGTTCTTTCAGTTCTTTTGTTATATATTCTGGCTCATTCTGTAATGCTTTAAAGGGATAGTTACAAAAATGAAAATGGTCACCCTCATGTTCTTCCAAACCCATAAGACTTTTTCATCTTTGGAACCCAAATGAAAATATTTTTAATAAAATCAGAGAGATTTCTGTCCCTCCTTTGAAAGTCTGACACTTCAAAACATTTATATAGAGATCATAAAAGCAATCCATATGAATTGAGTTGTTTAATACAAGTCTTCTGAAGAGACACGATCACTTAATATGATAAACAGATTTAATTTAAGCTTTTATTCACATATAAACATTGATTAGTGAACAGTGGAAGTTCAACTGTACTGGCTTGATGCATGAGAACAAACCTCATTGGTTCTCGCGGAAGCTCAAATGTGCTGTATCTCTTTATAAACCATTTGAAGAATCAGAGTTTTGGGTGAATAGACTTTCAATGGAGGGACAGAAATCTCTCAGATTTCATAAAAAATATCTTCATTTGTGTTTCAAAGATAAATGAAAGGGTTTGGAACAACATGAGGGTGAGTAATTAATGACAACTGCTACAGCAAATGCTAACCAAGTATTTGAAGGTTGAGCAGCGAGCTCATTGGCTACTGATACAACATGAACCAATCAGCTGTGCCCTATAGAGAATGATGATTGCAAGCAGATTGAGTTAAGGACCTATCAGCCTGCGCCATCTAGAGTTTCATGACAGAACTTTGTATGTAGATTTATTTTATTTGTTTGAAAATAGATTTTGTAAAATGTCTTTTTATTTTTATTTTCATTTTTTTGAGAGATGTTAGTATTGTATTGAGAAAGAGAGATTCATTTAGATGTTTCTTCAGGATGTAATGTTTTATGTAGAGTGTATGTAATAATATAAAAAATTGGGAGTTTATGATGGAATTTGGATAAACTGAAACAATTCAGTTCCACAGTAGCCCTCCAAATATGGACTCTGGTTAATATACAGACTGCTGGGTGGTTTGTATCAGTTTATATTTTGTTTAGAAATGTGCCAAATATCTGAAATGTAGGAAAGTATACTTTAGGGACACCGTATCAGCATCGCAGTAGGAAAACAGAATCATCATCCTGTCAGGTATGTTATTGCAGAAAGATAAGAACTTAGCGGTTATCTTAAACAACCCAAACTGATTAAATGCCCAGTCATCACGCCACACCGCTCCCTACTGAGGGTCCTCCAGCGGCACAGGCAGCCTGCGAAGAGAGGCGAAATGAATGAGAAGGTCTGGAAAGGGCATCAGGTGCTATAATTCCACAGTGAATGAGCCTGATGTCACTCGTCGCCCATCAGTCAGGGACTCACTTGGACTTTGCATGCCACGGGTAAAAATGACACCAGAACGCTCACTCCCTGCTCTTTGATTTACTGCTTGATGAGTAGCAAAGCTCTGGGAGATCTACTGATCACCAGACTCTCATTTTTATCCCCCACTTTTCACACCCACCTGTGCTGAGCATTTTGCTCTGGTTTTCAGGGGCCGGAAATGACAACTTTATGTCTTTCGCTTTCAGAAGATTGTGTTGCCTCTGGTGTAGTAATGTAATAGCAAGAGAACAGGAGGTGATTGTCACTATCATCTCTAGTCTGGCACCTCTCTCATGTTGGCATCCTTTTTATGAAAGCATTCCTGCTGCTGTTACTGGAGAAGCACATACAGTTGGGCCCAAAAGTCTGAACAAAATTAAAATGGTTTTAAATTTTATTTTAACAGTTAAGGTTGAGAATTTGAAGTTTTAATATTTAAAATGTTGCAGCATTTTTTTTTTTTTCTGGCTTTTTTCTCCCAGTGTTACTAAATGCTTAGTATTATTTATATACTGTTATAATATATTTTGAATTAGCTTTTATTTTTATATGTTCAGTTTCCTTTTAATTTTAGTATGTTTTAGTAACTTTGTGCTTTTGATATGTGTATTAGTTTTTGTTTTTAATTTTCTGTTTTAGCTTTAATACTTTTTTTTTCAGTTTTAGTTTTTGTAATTTTAGTACTTCATCTTAGACTTATTATTTCAGTTAGTTGCCAAAGAAGCCTCTTTAATTTTAGATATTTTTTTCAGCTTAATTTTACAAAAATAAATGGTTAACTTTAAGTTTTAGTTAACAATGACAACACTGACTTCCGTTGAAGATAAGATGATAATATAAAATAAGATAATACAAATTTTAATGACACAATTGTCACATTTTGTTTTTCGTTAAATAAGAAATTGATTCTGTCCCAAGCACTGTCCCAACAGCTGCAATGGGTTAATCATTAGTCCTTCCACATACCAGCTTGGGTGCCGTCACATACTTTACTACCCACATTCTAGCCACACTCTCTGCGTCGTACTTTCACAAGTAAATGGCAATCAGATCTTGTGTTGATCTTCAGGGTTTTCAAGTGTTTGAAAACATTACTTCAGTTTTCAGTTTTGCATTTTGTTGGAAGTTTTTCTCTTCCTGGTTCTGCATTGTTGATATGTTAGAGTCTTTGTTGATCTTCCATTTAGTCTGTGTTTTATTAGTAGCATTAAGATTAACACTACTGTTGAATTTCAAGCGATCACAATCATAAAAGTACCCACGTGACTCTTGTTCAATTAATTTTCAGTGAGAGTAACGGTAGCGATATGGGCGACCATTGGCGATGTGATTCCACCGATGTGGAAAAAGTTGTGAAAAGTTTCATGCACTTCATGCAAATAGGAATCAGAAAACATTTGGAGTGTGTTCATTTCATTCATTGATAATTGCTCATCTCATTACTTTAAATTGTATTATTTAGCAGTACCCTTTAGTCATATCATTTAGCCGTGTCTTATTGTGCCAAGTTTGGGTCAGGTGTTTGTTTGCTGTGTGCAGTTGTTGAACATCATCTGGCATGATCCCAGGGGACTGTTGGCTACCACTGCTGATGAGAATT
Source organism: Anabarilius grahami (assembly GCA_003731715.1). Classification (NCBI taxonomy): domain Eukaryota; kingdom Metazoa; phylum Chordata; class Actinopteri; order Cypriniformes; family Xenocyprididae; genus Anabarilius; species Anabarilius grahami. The sequence goes on along the minus strand of RJVU01062584.1, from coordinate 5,825,610 downwards.
GCATTTCCTTGTCTGGTACTGGCATGGATTGTTAACTCCTGTAATGCAAATAACTATGGGCGTGGCCTAAACAATAACATATCATTCCTTTCTATTTTTTGTGTTGCATGTTTGTTAAAATTGTCAGACCTAGATCAGGTATTATAGCTTTGAGTTAATGAAGTAATAATTCCTCACTCTTCCCTAAGGTCCCTTGTTCTTTTTTATTACTGATGTGTTTTTTATTGTTCTTTTAAAGGTTCATATTTTGTCCTGCACAGTTCCGAGACATCAAATGACTCCCATTTGTCAAAATCCGTATTAGCCCCCCCCCCAAAAAAAGAAGCATTGAATATTAAGCATTGAAGACTACTTTTTATTCAGTAAAATTCATGTCTTTGAAGCTTATTGAAGGGTTAGTTCACCCAAAAATGAAAATGTTGTCATTAATTACTCACCCTCAAGTGGTTCCAAATCTGTATGAGTTCCAAATCTACAGGTTTGGAACAACATGAGGGTGAGTAAATGATGACAAAATTTTCATTTTTGGATGAACTATCTCTTTAAGGCACTGTACACATTTTAATTAGAGTTAAGAAAATGTAATAGACAAAGTACCTCCACAAGCTTGAAAGTTTGGTGTGGATTTGTCCCAAAACATTTAATTTTATTATTTTATTTATTTTTTATTTTATTTTATTTTATTTATTTTTTACATCCCTAAAGATTTTATTGTCACAACATAATATGCACTGTGGTTATATTATACCAATGGCTAGCTGCTCAGTTGACCCTTATGTAGTTTGCATATCTAGGAGAAAAAAAAAAAAAGAAAAAAAAAGTTAAGTATACACTTTATACAACTTATTAAATATTTCTGTCCAGGACAGAGTTCAACCCAAAATTGCTGTTTTTGTATTGATGCACTTTAGCATCTCTTCCAGACTAACTTTGTTTACTGTTGTGTACAAGTATCCAAAAGTAACATTTCGGTTATTTAGATTGGCCACAGCTGTGAGATTTGCTGGCATGCAAAGACATTTGTCTGATGGGCTTTTGTCCGATGTTTGTGGTTTACTTGCATAATTATTGATTGCTCTGAAATGGATCGTATTGAACAGGAAGAGAACACTCGGCTCTTTCGAGTCTATGCTGTTATACTGTGATACTGTAAACTGTCTTATCTCATTGCTCTTAGGGTCAAATGTATACAATTTCCCAGAATCAGAGTGCTGACAACCAGGAGCAGTTCTTTACTTCAACGTCATACAGAAATAAGATTCTCCACCCCAAAGAAAGCCGATCCAAAATCTCTACTCTCGGTCTGAGACTTCTCCCCCTCTCGTCCTTTCCTCCCTGAAAGCATGTGTATCTGCATGTGTCTTCACGCTTGGCCTGGCCCAACTTCTTCCTTGAATATTGGAGAGGTTTGTGAGTGTGTGTGTGTGTGTGAAAGAGCGCGAGACGCTTGAACACGGCTGAGCTCAGCAGTCAGAGACAGACACTCACTGTCTGTTTCACTCACACACATTCCTCCTCCCTACATCCCTTGTGGTCTTACAGGGGATGCAGTAAACTATGTATTTTCAAAATCAACAAAGTACAAATTACATTTTCATGCACAGTTACTGTATAATTGAGCTGCAGTGATTCATCAAGGTATAGGCTTCATTTGTCTGTCAATACATAAGATATATATAATTTATACATGAGGCGATTAAGACTTACTTGTAACTCTAGTTTAAACAGATAAGATGTTTTTTCATTGGTCAAAACATCTGGAGAGAAATAGTGCAGCCACTGGACATGGATGAAACTTTCTAGTGCACGCGTGTTGAGTGCCTGTGTTCACGCACACTATCAAATGAAAGGCTGTGTTCGGCTGTACACATTTGCTAGAGTTCACGTCAAAGCTTAAAGTCACCATGAAATAAAAATGGACAATTATTGTTTTTATGGAATATTGCAGTATTTAGTACTAATAATTTATCCGTGCATTAATGTGCCCTTGTAATCTTTAATCAAAAAAACTTCCCCTTCCTCTTGCAAGGACATTTCTTGTACATTTTTTCTTGTTCAAGAAGCCATTTCGCTTGGATATACGTCACAATAGGGAAGTAAAGAAAAGAAAAGACATCATCCTACATCATGTCGGCTTTAACTACACTTTGGCCTTTAGTTCAACTTTACAAAAACCAGTCGGATTCACAAAATATTTGTCCAAGTGTTTGTATTATAGCATTGGACACATAGGACATAGAACACATTCTTGCATTGAAAATACTGGATGACGTGCAACAAAGTGGAATAGAACACATTGTCTTGCAACGCTTATTAAAAGTTGGACTATTTTTAACTTGACGTGCCATCTTATCAAAATGCTGATGATGCAAGACACTCAAGAAATTAATTGTGAGACAGTGGCCAAGGACGTCTTCCTGAATGTGAATGGCTGTAGCTGTTGGTGATTTAAGGGAGGTGAATTTAGCTATGCAACTTTTCAGAGAGAATTTTTTTCTATGCAGATTATCTTATAGTTAAAAAGGTCATTTCACCCAAAAATGAAATTCTGTCATTAATTACTCACCCTCATGTCGTTCCACACCCGTAAGACCTTAGTTCATCTTCAGAACACAAATTAAGGTATTTTTGATCAAATCCAATGGCTCAGTGAGGCCTCTATTGACGGCAAGATAATTAACTCTTTCAAATGCCCAGAAAGTTCCTAAAGACATATTTAAAATGGTTCATGTGACTACAGTGGTTCAACCTTTAATGTTATGAAGTGACGAGAATACTTTTTATGCGCCAAAAAAAACGAAATAATGACTTTATTCAACAATATCTAGTGATGGGTGATTTCAAAACACTGCTTCATGAAGCTTCGATGCTTTACGAATCGTTTGTTTTGGATCAGTGGTTCGGAGCGTGTATCAAACTGCCAAAGTCACCTCCGTTGTGGGTAATGAGAGTGGAAGAGAGCACTGTTCATTCACTCCTACATTTCCTGCCGGTACTGAGACTCGAACCCGCGACCTTCGGGTTACAAGTCCGACTCTCTAACCATTAGGCCATTTAACCCATCCAAGTTAATGCACACACATGAGGAGTAGTGAGTAGTGAATGAATACACACCCGGAGCAGTGGGCAGCCATTTTTGGGTTACCAATCTGACTCTCTAAACATTAGGGCCACTACTGCCCCCATAATAATTGATTTATTTACAACAATGACAATAATCATTGTTTTATTTACAACTTTTAAAAAAAGTTTTTTATAATGGTGTACCTGTTTTCCACCCTCCACCCAATGTCCAGGTGATATTTTGTTGGCATTTAAGGCAAGTCTCTGTGATTGCCAGGCTGATGAAATTTTGAATGAGAAATCTTTGGGGAGTTGACTTAAACATGATTAAATGCACTACACTCTTTTTTTTTTTTTTTATGGCTACAAAAAATAATCATATTAGCCAAAATAGTTAATAAACAAACATGTAGGATATGTAGAACTTGATTGATTGAATAATGTCTTTCAAATCAGTGGAAATAGGCCTGGCGATTGGCTGTGTGACTGGAGCTGCTTCTTTTCTCTTTGCTCAGATGGAAGGAGGGGTTTAGGGGGCTTTGGCTGGTAAATCCCCAGGCGCAGAGGGGATCAACAGCACCAGGCTGAGCTCCAGCAAAGCATCTCTGGCATCAGCTCCGTCATTAGCATGGGCCGCTTCAATTCCCTAAATCTCTGACGGGCCTCTCAGCGTGATCTAGTTGTGATATCCTGCACCTGTGATTTTGAATTCTGCCTGCCTTTTAAGCCTCAAGGGGCTTGAGTTTTGCTGTGTGCACAAGCGTGATACTGAGGAGGACAATGGTTAGGATTTCAAACTGGAGAACAAGTTGTACATTGTCTGAGGACATGATGTTTTTTATTTTTTATTATTATTATTATTGTTGTATATGCTGCACAAGTTGCTAGAGCGTTTTGGGCCACCTTTGCGTATTTGTATCAGATGTCAGTCAGTGTTGGTCCTGGTTGTAGAGCCCCTGATGTTAAACTGCATGTCTGAATCTATGTTGATGGTTACATAACCACACGTCCAACGAGTTGCTCGTCGCTGCAGCTGTCTGCCCAGCTGCCAGCAGTCAGAGAGCTGCCAAATATCTTCTCTGTCCAACAGAAGCTGACTATCGCACAGAAGCTGACTTTACACCTTCATTTGACAATCCAGTCTGTCACAATCTCATGCCTTTTTTAAAATGTATTATCATCCCAGAAATACTTCTGAATTCATATGATAGCTTTGCATGAGAAACAGACTGTAATTGAAGTCACTGACTTTAAATTGTGACATCCATTCTACCTCTATTAAGCATGTGAACAAAGCATTCTTTTAAATTAGATATTTTCAATTAATCAGTTGAACTTGTTTAATGTTTAGTTCACAAATTGGACTGATCCGGTTCAAGTACTGGCTCAGTGATTCAGTCAAGGCATTTTTCAAGTTAACAGCTTGGTGTTAATTTAATATTTATATACTTTTGTGTTCTAATAGTTTTTTTTTTATATATATTGAATTAGCATTTATTTGTATATTTTCAGTTTTAATTTAATTTTAGTTTTAATTTAGTAATTTATTTAGTAATAAATTACAGTTAGTAATTTTAGTACTTTAACTTATTTCAGTTAATTGCCAAGGCACCATTTCTAATTTTTATTTAAGTTCATCTAATATTCATATTTTATTTTATTTCATCTCAAGTTTTTTTTATTATTATTATTATTATTATTATTATTATTTATTATTTTATTTTTTTTAGTTAACGATAAANGTTTCCATGTAAAAAAAAAAAAAAAAAAAACACTACTTTTAATAATTTTAGTTTGTTCACAAGTCATATTTTTTTGGTAATGGGTAAATACAAATGTCAGTATTTTGTGATTTGCGCTCAAGATGAATCAATTTGTAATGCATATGTACTTTTGTTTGCATCATCCATCACATTGCCTGGTTACACGAACAACAGACTCGTGACTTGGGGTTGTCTATGTATTTACACTAGTGTGCACTTTATGGTGTTTAAAGATCAGGTATCTGTTTGTCTGTGTTATGCTGGTTTTGCAAATGTGCCTCAGCCCTCTGTAAACACAACTCGAGGAATGTGTCAAGTAAGACTGCAGTGTGAGACCATTGAGCTTCTTTAAGTGAGAGCTACCTGCCTCTTGACATAGTACAGTCTGTTCTCAGCAGTACAGTCTGAGGTTTTTTGTGTTGGTGAGCAAGAGAGTGAGAGAGGGCACATTTTGTAACTCATTCGTGCCAACTCACACATGCCAGACTAGAAGAATGACCTAACTACACTCCTGCTAAATAACAACACCAGATTTCATAACCGACTAGTTAGCATCCTCTCATTCTTGCTTCTGTTATCAAATAGATGAGGTGTCATTAATATGCTAAAACGGCAAGTTGTGGGTGCAATGCAAATATTTTTAGTCATAATTATGCCTTGCTGGATGTGAAACTGTATTTTTATTTTTATTAGGGCCCGTATGAGGAACCTATTGTAATTGCTCAGTCAATTCTTCTTCTTCGAAATGAATCGCATTTTTGAGGGCCTAAACATCCTCGAACTCATGAAACTTTGCACATGCGTCAGAAGTGGTGAAATTTACGTCTTTTGAATGGTATTTGTACCATGGGTGGTACAGTGGAATGCTAACATGGCCTTTGTGATGTTAAATTGCGAAGATCTTGAGTTTTCGCTGAAGGGCGTGTCCGTGGCGGCCTGACAAAATTCGATGTTTCACCATGAAACAGGAAGTTGTTGTAACTCGGGCATACAATGTTTGATCTACCCCAAACTTCACATTTTTGATAAAAGTTCTGGCCTGAAGACATCTACATGGAAATATTCAGTTGCAGTCATAGCCCCACCTGCGGGCAACAGGGAATGACAAAATTGAAAATTATATAAGTTTTAATTTTTTTAATTTTCAATTTTTGTTCAGAAAATGAGCGATGGTTTCACTAGATAAGACCCTTATTTCTCATCTGGGATCGTGTTGAACAATTTGAAGCTGCAGTGAAACTAATTATGACCTTCAACTGTTTGGTGCCCATTCAAGTCTACTATAAGGAGAAAAATCCTGGACATGGACATCTTGGATGACATGGGGGTGAGTCAATTATCAGGAAAAGTTTATTTAAAAGTGAACTAATCCTTTAATGTCCTATTGCATGCATTTGGTTTCTTTGTTCTTATTTTATTGCTGACTGTTAACTCGTCTTCAGTAAGCTTGAGCCTTTTGCTTGTATTGTATTGTATTGTATTGTGTTGAATGCATATTTGTTAAATTTTAACGTCATTATAAACTACTTCATCGTAACAACAACCTTATTTCCAGCAAAAGTTACTGTATTGTGATATGTTATCTTGAAATAAAATTATTCATATCGTGATATGATTTTGGTCATATCGCCCACCACTGATAGTTTCTCAGTATTACTGAACCATAATAACGTAGCTAATGTTGTTTATGTTGAGGTTAGCAGTGCTTATAAATGCTGTTAGATTTAACAAACTTTTAAACTGAGCTAGATTGGTGCTCATGTGGAAACATTCAAACCCTACCTGTATCATGTCCCGATCCTTTTCTCTCCTTTACTTTNTTTTTTTTTTTTTTTTTACTTTTTTAATAAAAGTGGCAAAAAATAGAATAAAAACACTACCGTTTATTCTTAGAATAATTGATACCCCAATTTTTTTTCCCTGCTCTTTGTGAACCACTTTACCTGTAAAACAGAATCTTGAATGCACTAGCTCATTTCCTCTGATTCACCCCAAGATCCAATAATGGCCCGCGCTGCATTACGCAACACCCGTGTGGTATTTCAATGGACAGAAATATTCTGACAAACGAACGCCTACTCATGTCTCTGTTCTGCTTCTCTCACAGTTCATCTTTCTACAACAGCAGCTATTTTCAGTGCTGCCTTAATATCACATTATATGGCATGAGCCAATGGAACGGATGTTAGCTTGTAAACTGCCCGCCATTAGCGTCAAATTCATTGCTATTCCCTCAGGCCAATGAAGATAGGGACCTGATTTGATATCGAGCAGAAGTGCTGCATATCACAGCCAATCAGTAATAATGCCAGTTTTATTATTAAGAGCTTGAATAGTTTCATAACGTGTGTTTTCAGTGTGCCATAGCCCTATATGCATACTAAGGGTTGTAGCACTCCTCCAGGTTTATGTTTTTATTTGTGTAGCAAAATGGTAATCATGTTCTAGACCTGCTGTTTAGGCCTCATGCTGTGTCTGGTTTACATCTCTGAATGGTCTCCACACTGTGGCGCTGCAGGGACCCTCAGGAAATCCTCTAGACCCCTAGGGACTCTTATGTGTGCCCCCCGTTCTACCCACTGATGCAAAATAAGCTGCTGTAATTGTGAAAATAAACAGTAGATTAATGCTAGACCATGTGGCATTGACTGTGTGTTTATAGTAAGCTGCTGGATATGAAAAAGACTGTTTGTCACCCTGTGTGTGACGTTTGTATAGGTCAGGTTTTGTGAATGGTCAGACTCCATCTCTGAGTCAAACTGTACCCATGTCACGAAAATGCAAAGACGTGTAGTGATTTTGTTCTTCATGTTTTCATTTTGGTGGCTGAATGAGGAATTATCCATGTTCCGGAGAAGAAAAACTAGTCATCCTAGAAAAACTTTTCTGATTTTTCACCAAAGAAAAAGTTGCTAGACATGCAAGTACCGATTGTGTTCTTTAGTAGACTAGATCTGTGATTTTGGTCAGTTGTTTGACATAAAGGCTCTATGTTCGAAGACTGGGATTTGATTGACAAAGAAAAAAAGTGGCAACAAGGCCTAGACAAATTTGTTGACTTCCCTGTTTTGATCACCAATGTAGTGGATTTGATTCAGGCTAGTGAGGTGGGAAAGAATGTTTCACTAGGTTGAAGTTGCTCTTTGTGCTGATTTAAAAAAAACTGCTTGAACCAATCTATGCTGCTTTCCTGGTCTAAAATGCCCATTTTTACATTGATATATTATATTTTCTATATTATGTGATATACCACTACCCACCTAGTTTCAGTCACCTAAACATGTTGAGGATTGTTGGTCAAATATTAAATCTGAAACAGTTACCAGTGGTGTCAGTAGTTTTAAATGGAAAATAATTTTCTGCCAAACATTTCTGATTGTGAACTGTTGTTATATTTAGTTTTAAGTCAAAACAGGCTTATTTAATTGCTTGAAATGTTGCAGCTTTGCTGCAGTGTCATTGTGGGTTAAGTCCAACAAAGCACTTTAGTCTGATTTAAGATGTTTTTAAGGAGGACTCTAAGACAAAATGGAGGATATGCTCTGTCTTACCCATGTGCTTATTTTTGGCTATGTCGATCTCACAAAAAATTGCACTAGTGGAATTAACACCATGAAAAATGTTAAACAAATGTCACACTAGTTTCTGGTGTCATCTGTGCTCTATCTTTACCTTACTGTGCTGATATTAAACTTAGCAACCTAAAATGAAATGAAAACCCAGACACGCTTGCTAAACCAGTAACCATGGAAACACACTGGAAGTCTCTATAACTCTAACTCGGGCTCAGGTCCCAACTGTTCCCACTTGTGAAAAATAGACTGTTTTGGAAGGTCAGTGAAGTACCAAGTTGAATGTTTTGGCAGCGATCACTGACTTTGAATAGGCTGAGCACTGACACAAGGCACTCGCTCGAGACTCTTGTTCCAAACCCGAAGCACCACTGGCGTATTGAGCGAGCCTTGTTAATGACTTTAACAAGAGAAACAGACCTATGACTAGTCGTGAGTGTATGCTGGGTCAGCGACAGACCTTACAGTCTGTGAGGTGTAAAGAAAGCATGTCTGGCTCAGTCCAGTCATTTACACTTGGCTCAGAAAAGAATTTCACCCTGTTTCATTGGCCAGTTGTGAGATTCCATGATCACACTCATGGTTTATGAGCTCTTATGTGATGTAGCCCTGGAATGGCACATGAACTCATTACAGGGTCAGTCTCACAGGAGAAGCCTCAGTTTAAGAACAAGGAAAAACAGCATTTTATTTAACTTTTTTATTTTATTTTAATGTCCATTCATCCATTCTCCACACCGCTTGTCCCATGTAGGGATGCTCGATCCTATCCCAGGGGGGGTTGTAGTTTTTATTTTAGTTTGCAAAATAAATTTTTATGCCACACTGCAAAAGTCATTTCAATTATTGTTTTCCCATGTTTTTTTTCTTTTTACCTCATTGGTGAATTGCTTTTCTTGTTTTAAGCAAAACCCGACTCAATTTTGTTAATACATTTATTTGATCCATGCAATCTTATATTCTATTCTATTCAATTCAACTCAAATGTATTTGTATTGCGCTTTTCACAATGCATATTGCATATACACTAGCAATCTTACATACTTTTGCTTCACAAGTAAATTTGATTGATTGATTTAAAAATGTGTAGATATTTTTATTGGAAAATTATACACAAATACTGATGATTTTGATGACTTGACTTTTCTTCTTCTTTTTTTTTTTTTTTTTTGGGCATTTACCAAACCAATTGTAATTGTAAATGTCCTATTACTCATCATTTATTGCTAGGGGGTGTAACGATACACAGAAGTCACGGTTCGGTACATATCTCAGTTTTGGTGTCACAATTCAATACGAGTTTGGTACAACAGGAAAAAACAACAAATTCCCAATGCTAAGTTTCTTTTCTTTTATTTTGAACAGACTGTAGTGCAAATTATAGTTTGTTCCACCTAGCGGCATTTAGTCCCCCTGAGGTAGTTGGTACAGTACAGCCTCCTTTAGTGTTTTAGTTTTAGTTTTTCTGCCTATCTCCGGTTATTGGCACATCTGGGTGATGTCGTCTGATATGTGTTTGTATGTTGGTCGTATTTCCACTCGCATACCATACAGGTCAGTCATGTACATTTGATTTACATGTCGGCACAATGCCAAATGATTTTGTCTCATTATAACAGCGGACACAACTTAAAATTCTAATTTATAGTCATACAGATGAGAGTAAGACATCATTTGAAACTGTAACTATAAAAACAAAACATCTGAACTCGCCAATAGAGAGTCGCCATTCTTGTTTTGGGTTGCTGCATAAATTGTTGCTTCTTCTGCTCTTTTTCCTGTTGTGGCGGTTAGCAAACAGCGTTGCATTACCGCACGCGCCCCCTTCTGGATTGGAGTGTGGATTGACTGTATTCATCGTCTAACTGTATGCACCGGACCGTGACATCCTTACCGTGACGGTTCAGGAAGAACACATGTACCGTTACACCCCTATTTGTTGCAGTTACCACTTTTGTTAGTAGACTGTGTTAGTTTCTCTAAATCAGCTTTCTGCTGCTCTTTAGGATCATAAAAGACGATTTATACTCTTTTAAGACCTGATGGTCAATCTAGTAGGCCATTTCTAATAGCATTTTGTTTTTGTGAGGAATTCCCTCTGCACACAAAGATGGGTGGGTTTTTATCCGCCTCATCCTCCCACCTCATATCTGACCCAGCGGAGCTTACAGGATGCAGAATTGCTGCATACAGTGCTGTTCATCAAAGAAACACCTATTAATGTTTCCGTTACGAGATCAAAAGTAGGTTCAGTATTAAATTCTGAGCCTATCTGAATGCATTTGAATTTCAGGAACTTGTGCGGTGTAGCACAATCACCTCAGAGTGTGTCTGACAGTGCCTTTCTTTGTCTGTGTGTATGCATTGGGATGTACAGGCTTGCATGCTGTAAAGACATCATGCAGATTCCTTTCGTCTGAAGTTCCTCAACCCTGCCAGGCTGTGACAGCTCCTCTCAGCCACCAGCAGGAGGGACCGGAGTGGATGTGTACATCCATTATTTTCCTTCGCTCCATCCGTTTTCTCAACTTGGAGCAGCTGGGCTGTGTCAGTAGTCTGTGGAAGACTGTACTGGAATGTCCATGCTTAGTCACTGTAGAGGTTTTTTTCCATTCTCATTTCAGCTATTTATGCATGTTTAATAGCACAGTACTCTGTTTTGTCTGGGACACGCCCAGTCTCAAGGAAAGAAGAACAGATTTATTTATTTATTTATTTTTCAATTAAAATGTTGATCTGGTTCACAAAATCAGTCTGAATGATTAGTTTACAAATTGGTCTGAGCAATTTTTAGGTTAACAACACTCTTCAACTGAGAACGGAGAACTGCCTCTTTCAGACATGCTGATGGGCTCTTTGCTGTGTTATTAATAGGTCTTACTATTAAGTAAGTGGTCATTAAGTAAGTGGTCAAGTGGTCATTTTTGCTTCATAAACTTAAGCATTTGGTGTAGTTGGTATTTTTTTCAGCTGGTTTAAATATGTCACCAAGGTAAAATTATCTAACTTGCTGACATGAATAGTCTTAAAGTCTTTAAGAATCATTTGTTATGATAGTCTAGGAGAGTGTTGTCCAAACTTGGTCCTGGAGGGCCACTGTCCTGCAGTGTTTTGCTCCAACTTGCCTCAGCACACCTGCCTAAATGTTTCTAGTATGCCTAGTAATAACTTGATTAGCTGGTTTTGGTGTGTTTAATTGGGGATGGAGCTAAACTTTGCAGGACAGTGGCCCTCCAGAAGCAGGATTGGACACCCCAGGGCTGCTTCCGAAAGCTGCTTCCGGAGGATGCATTCCAAGGTATGAAGGCATCAAGGCACGTCTTAATCCAGTGTTAGCTTCACTTCCTGTCTCCTGAGATACCTTCATCTGATTGATTTTTGAAGGCAGCATAGATGTATCCTTCACTGCCTTTATCCCACAATCCTGTGCTTTCCATTCTGTGACAGTTAAGCTAAAAAATAAAGACATCTGAAAGTTGCGGTTGGTGATCAGTTTGTGTGTAAATGTACTTTTTTTTACAAACATTTTCCACTTCTGATGTCATTTCAAGCAAGAAATTACTAGTGTAGTAATTAAATATTTGCTTAGTAATCGCCAAAGCTCGCTCTATTTTTGCTGTAGATCATTAAACTGTTACACTGCCTCAGAAGTCTGTCCAAAATCAAAATTTGTGTGCAAACGCTGCCTGCAAAGTCATACATTTTCGGATGCAGCCCATTACGAACTGTAAAAACACATCATCACTGTCAGTGAAAAGAGTCCCTAAGTATAAAATATAGAATTATAATATTATTATTATGATTTAATTTTATGTTCATTTTTAATCTAAACGTGATAAGTATGACATTTTGAGTTATAATGTTGTTAGTATATATTTTTTTTATTATGAGTTTAACTGTTACAACTGTTAGTTTTGTGTAGTTTTGTGACCATGCATTTAGACCAAAAGCAGTTCAATGGAGGCACTGTGCTGTATGTGGACTAGATGTGACTGACCCAGGGGCCCCTCTGTCTCCTGATGTTCTGGGCGTGACTGGATCTATCCATCACGCTCTCGGCCTTGTGTCTGTTAGAGCTGACTCAGCCCTTTTAGTCTGCCTGGAGGAGACCTCCCCACCTCAAACCCTTACAGCCATGCTAGCGCCCAGAAAATGGACATGTCAGCTTACCAGTAAATAAGATTAAGGGCGATATGTGCATGTGTGCCAGAGTGTAAGGGAGGGTGACTGTGTATGTGTAACTGGAGGAAGGCCAGAGGACAGGATGCAGCCCTGTTCTGCAACAATCTCCCTGTGTCTCACACTCAAGCGCCACACTTTCTACTCAGACTCTTGAGCCCCTCCCAATTAGTGTGTTGTGGAATATTGTAGAGGAGGGTATTATATATATATATATATAATTCACTTGCCGAAATGAAATCAGTGTTTAATAGTTTTAGTTTACAATAACAACACTGTACTATTCATACTCCTGGGGTTAGTTTTTGTTGTGCCCTCGTCCTTCACATACATCTTTCCGTTGTCTGAGGTATGTGTTTATGCAAGGATGCAAGCTTCTGTTTAAAAGTGTTTAATCTCACCAAATTATTTGCAAAAATAATGTATAACCTACTAATGTATTATTGTCTCTGCACTTTAGACATGGATATACCGTAAACCCGAATATGTTGGGCTAACTCAAAACATTTGAGGTAATCAGTTACATCAAAATGTTTTAGTTATGATGTTCCTAGTTTTAAGTAAGCAGAACTATCAAGTTTGTAGTACTCATGTATGTTAATTGCTCCTAACTTGAAGTACAGAGTTATCTAACTCATACATTTTGATAGCAATTACAATAAAAGTTAATTAAAGCTGCAGTCCGCCGTTTTTCCTCTTTGTCGCCATCTCTTGTTTGAAACCTGCAATTGCAGTCATATGCGGAACAGTTATCTGTACGTGCGTTGTGCGTCGGCACAGCTCGTCAGCGCGGATGAATCTAATGTTTGCTGTCAGTCACCGCACCGGTGTGGATACTGAACTTCAGAATCACAGATTCTACATCTTGAAAGTATGACTAATATAAGAATTTTCAATGAAAATATCATCTGAACAAGTAAGTAACATTTCTGCCACTTTTGTTCTGACCAACTGAGGAAAAAAGCATTAAGCCTACAGTAAATCGCGCTGCCAATGGTGATTAAATCTAACGATCGCTTAGCTCGGATCACGTCAAACCGTGCAAATTATTATTATTGTTATATTGTTCCCAAATTGTAATTGTTAACAACATCAGCATTGCGTGACTGTGTATTTAGTGTGTATTAGCGTTACCTGTAGATTTCAATGTCTGTAGTCACTCCACAGTCCAAGTCTTTTGCTTTTGACTACGGGTGAATCTCCAGCTGTCACTGATGATTGACATTTGGATCTTTCTGGATTACAATCCGCCATCAAAATGATAAGTTTAATTATTTCAGCTGCTGTGAGAAAAGGCTATAAATGTGCCGCTACCGGCAGCATCCTCACCCAACCGACTTGCCTGAACTCCTTCTTTCTATTTACGGATGTGACGTAATGACGCACAGACGAACTGCTGCATGCTCGAATTTCCCCGGAAATCCGCCATGTCGCTCTTATTATAAAACATTATTACAAGCTTACCGTTGTGAATCGAGCTAAGATAATGAGATGGTTTTGAACACTGGCTGGTTATGTACTTGCTCAAAAATTGATTTTGGATAATTATTAACCCAAAAAAGTTGCGGACTGCAGCTTTAACTAAATAATTTATGTTGAGTTCTTGCAAATCAGTTATTTACTTCACTGTAAACTCTAATATGTTGTCAGAACTCAAAGTTGAATGAGAATTTTTTGAGTTAAGAAACTCAAAGTTTAAGAATTTTATTTTGTACTTATACATTTTTATTATTCTTAACTTGAAATATTTAATTTAACTTAAAATTATCAGGTTACGAAAATATTTTGGTAGCTATAACAAACTAATCCAGAAAATTATGGTAACTGTCCAAAAACCCACATTAACAGAGACTCTTCTAAATTAACATAACAAAACATTAATCACTACTAAATCTCCCCTACCATTAAAGTCATTATTAAGTCAAATATTGAATAGAGGGCAGTGGCGCTCCTCCGTTCCGTTTCTCGCTCATAGCAGACGAACGGTTGGAGGGGAGTGGTTTAAGCGTTTTCAACCCAAGCCGTCAAACTGACGTCATCTGAGAAAGAACGCCATTCCAGACCGGAAGTAACTTTTCAGATTTTGATAAAAGATTACCACGACAAACTATTTTTTTCTGTGCATTAACTTGCACGGATTAATTGTTCACAACAAGACTAGTAATATGCACTAACAAAGTAAATGGGGTCAATTTTGATTTCATGAGGACTTTAATCTTGCACAAAAAAACATTTAGATAACACTTTTAGCATTTACTCTCCCTTTTGAGTGCCATGGGCAAGGCATGCTGGGAAATTAAAGATCCCAGCCCAGTTTCAGTTAAACTTAAGTTAGTCTAAATTAAAAGAAATTAGTTCATACAACTCAAAACAATTAAACAGTTCTGTTTACTTAAAATATGTCAGTGCTGTGAACTCAAAAAGAAAAAGAAAGTTCTAAGTACTCATAACAGTTAATTTAACTGAACTAATTTGTCAGTAGTAGAAAATATTGTATCATATCATTGCCTTCATTCGCAATGTTTTCAGTGGGCTTTTCAAAGTTTTTTTTTTTTTCTTTTTTCATTATTTTAAATGTTGCTCTATTCATTTTACCTGTAGAGAGACTTGGTTTAGCAAATCATTTTTATACCCTTTCAATAAAGGAGAGTCTGTGAAGTGTCAGGACACATTGACCTTTTCATTAGAGATAACTTCTTGAGCTGCCACTTGGCTGTAAGTGCCAAGTGGTCACTTCCAAAGCTCCAAATGTTTTATCATGGTAACTTACACTCCTACACTCTTCCTAAAAGTTCCAAAGGGGGGGCTTTCACAGCAATGATGGGGAAGTACCATTTTGCCTTCTCCAAAGAACCTTTCGTTGAGCAGTCTTTAAAGAACTTAGTGTGAAGAACATTTTAATGTTCTAAATAAATAACCTTTTTCCACTATAAATAACCTTTTGTGCAATGGAAAGGTTATATATGTCAGGTATAGATGTCAATAAATGGAATTCTTCATGGAATCATAGATGACATTTTTAAAGAGTGTAGTATGCAATACAATACACTGAACGTAAGTGTTTTAAACAAATTTTATGGTAGTATGCTAAATTGTCGCATGACCTAAAATTTACTACATTTCCATAGAAATAAAAAGTCTGAAATTTTAAATATAATAAAATATTTTAAAAATATATTTAGCTAACTATCAGTTTACTTACCTGTAGGACTGTTCAGATCATTAAAATCTAAATCTGCACACTAAGTGGACATTTAATCTGAAGCACATTATTCTGAACAAATTATTGTGAACACATTATTTGTTACTGGAAAAAAAAGGTTTGGCATTTCAATCAAAAGACCTTAATGTCAGATATTATTGTATTCAAGCATTCAGTCACATTTAGCTTTCATTCAACCTCACAGAATACAAGATTTTTTTTCTTCTTTCTTTTTCCCTGGTCTTATTATACAGCAGTTTGGTTTTAAGTTAAAGAAGTTGATCAGTTCCTTGAAATAAAAAGATTCTGGCTCGAACCCAAGATTGGTGTGCTCGATAAAACAGTTTTGATCTCTGCTTCCTCTGTGTGCTTTCCAAACTCAATATACACTGTATATTGATTTCTGAGCGCAGTGCTGGAGTTGAAGGCCTTGGCCAGCTCCCATTCTGTGGCAGTTCATGAGTAGAAGAGTTTGAGAGAGAATGAGAGACAGAGAGAGAATGTCTTTTCTTTGTCTCCTCATTTCTTGCTTGGAGCTGCTGAGGTCATTGGGAGGGATCCAGAGGTTGAGGCCCTGGGATATTAGATATTGTGGTTTGGATTCCCTATATTGGTTCTCTCCCTTTAAAATATTGTGGTGTTAAAAATGACTGAGCATTTAGGGGTTATACAAAAGATGACAATCATTAGCAAGTTTGAAGCATTTTTGAAGTTGCTTTTGGTGTTTTCCAGAAATATAAATGGAGTTAATTTGCAAAAAAAATTAACTGATGTGCGTTGTTCTCCACATATAGCACGTTCCGAACCCTAAATATGTTTTGTCAAAAAAGGCGGTTTTGTCCAGTCAAGGCATCGCGAGTTCACGTTTTACAGTAGAAACCGACAAGCGCCCTTGTTGTTTGTGTACAGAAACCGATAAGTCCATTTTAGCGAATCAGCGCGCATTATTCAGGTCAGGTGACAAGGCTTCTAGTCACTTCAAAAAGACGCGCTAGCTGAGGGAAATTTCGTCAAAGCTGACTAAAAGTGATCAAGGATTTATTATTTCGACTCCTGCAAGTCCTTGTACACCATACAAGTCTTATATGCTGAAACCTTGGTTGTCCTTTTGTGTTTGTGTGTGTGCACGTGTGTGTGTGTGCGCGCGCACAAGTGTTTGAGTGTGTTTTAAATGCAATTACAAAGCAATAACATGGTTTTGTTTAACTCTGAAACATGAAATGTGGCATTATCTGCTTTTGCCAAAAAACGACTGTTGGCGTTATCTGCTTTTGCTAAGAAACAAACTTTTAATATATAAAAAAAACATACTTTCAATGAACTTTAATTTTTTTGGAGCTATTATTACTTAATCAAAACAACCCATCTGCAGTTTGATTGATATTACTTGGAATGCACAATAAAAATACATGATTTGTGAGAATGAATAAAAACGGAGTTGACTAATAAAAACAGACAGAGAAGGTGAAGGCTACAAGAAGATCAGCAAAGCTTTACTTATTAATGTAGCAAAAGTGGTTCAAAAATTTTTAAAAGATGGAACTGCAACCATCTCACAGAGATGTCCTGGTTGTCCATGGAAGTTAACACCTCGACAGGAGCGTCTTCTGATGAGAAGGGTTGAAGAAAATCGGCATGCAAGTTCACTGCAGTTATCTAAAGAAGAAGAAAGCCAAACTGCGGTGACTATTTCCCGTGACACAATACGGCGTACACTGCAGAGGAATGGCATGCATGGGTGCCGTGCACAAAATAAGCCTCTCCTGAAGCCCAGGCACAAAAAGTCTTGTCTAGAGTTTGCCAGGGCCCATGCTGACAAAGATGAAGACTACTGGAACTCTATACTCTGGAGTGATGAGACCNTAAGTTCCTGGTTTGTCCAGATGTTGTAGGATATAATGCAGTCCCATATTGACTGCATCATCCACAGACCTGTTTGCACGATAAGCAAACTGCAGGGGGTCCAGCAGGGGTCCAGTGATGTCCTTCAGGTAGGCCAGCACCAGTCTCTCAAATGACTTCATGACCACAGACGTCAAAGCAACAGGTCTGTAGTCATTTAGTCCTGTGATTTTTGGTTTCTTGGGTACAGGGATGATGGTGGAGTGTTTAAAGCAGGAGGGGACTTCACACAGCTCCAGTGATCTGTTAAAGATCAGTGTGAAGATGGATGACAGCTGGGCAGCACAGGCTTTGAGACAGGCTGGTGAAACACCATCTGGGCCTTTGGAAACTGCGGTGACTATTTCCCGTGACACAATACGGCGTACACTGCAGAGGAATGGCATGCATGGGTGCCGTGCACAAAATAAGCCTCTCCTGAAGCCCAGGCACAAAAAGTCTTGTCTAGAGTTTGCCAGGGCCCATGCTGACAAAGATGAAGACTACTGGAACTCTATACTCTGGAGTGATGAGACCAAGATAAATGTTTTTGGAACTGATGGCTTCAAAACTGTTGCAAAGGTGAGGAATACAAAGAAAAATGCATTGTGCCTACAGTGAAACATGGTGGTGGCAGTGTCCTTATGTGGGGCTGCATGAGTGCTGCTGGTGTCGGGGAGCTGCACTTCATTGATGGCATCATGAATTCACAGATGTACTGCTCTATACTGAAAGAGAAGATGCTACCATTACTCCGTGCCCTTAGTTGTCGTGCACTTTTCCAACATGACAATGATCCTAAACGCACATCTGAGTCCACTGTTGGATTTCTGAAGAAGAACAGGGTGAAAGTGATTCAGTGGCCAAGTATGTCTCCTGATCTGAACCCAATCAAACACCTATGGGGAATTCTGAAGAGACAAGTTGAGCATCACTCTCCATCCAGCATCCAGTCTCTAAATGAGGTAATTCTTGAGGAATGGAAAAAGATAGATGTTGCAAAATGTCGCCAACTTGTTCATTCCATGCCTAGAAGACTTGGTGCTGTTATTAAAAATCATGGAGGCCATATAAAGTACTAGATGTAGTAGTTTTTGTTGTGGGGTGTACTCATTTTTGCATCACCCTAATTTGAGTAAAACTGAAAAATGTGTAATCTAAGTTATATTATTAACCTTACTTTCATGTTATAAGTTAAACAGATGTTATATTAAACTTAGTCTTGTCAACATTTTGGAAATTGTTTTTGTGTTCATTGAGATTTTGTTTAAAATGTTACTTTTCAAAGGGGGTGTACTCATTTACGCTGAGCACTGTATCTGTTTTTGCAAATAAACTCTTCAAATGATAAAAGCATCAATCCATGTTGCTATTTTTGGTTCACACTTGTTTTTGCTGTTCACACATCCTTAACGGGGTACTTCACCCAAAAATGAAATTTGTCACCATTTACTAGGCTTCATTTCGCTCAACCTGTATAACTTTCTTCCTTTTGTAGAATGAAGAGATTTTGAAAAATATTTGGGGTAAGGATGGATGATTAATCAAAGTAATTGAAACTGAAATTCAGAACCTCTAGCTGATTAAATTTTCCCACGTCAGTTCCCATTTTGTTTTTTTAAATCCTGTTAATACTTCCCCTCCGCTCCGTCCAATCAGCGGCATGGAAGCAACAAGGATGGAGGCGAACTCAAACGCCGAGTCAACACACACAGACAGCGTGTGAGAGGCCAGCCCCGAAGTGAGATCACTTTCACACAACTTTGTCAATTGTATGTGTTTTAAGGCTTGCCAGTTTGGACATTTAAGTGATTTAAGACCATCAGATGTGTATTATATTGAGCTACTGCGCTAATGCATTGTGGCACACAAAAACTCATACAGACAGTAGCTACACATCACGTGAAGATCGCACGCACAGAGAGGAGCATAGAAACACGTTGTCAACTCTGTCCTGTGATTTATCACTAAAGTAGCTTAGAAACTCAAAAGTTATAGCATATATTTTTCTACTTTTAAAGTAACTACTAACAACCCACAGCTTCACAATTAACAGAGAGACGGTATGACTAATTCACAAATGCATTAGCTCTCATTAATGCATTTAAATAAATGTACTGGTTCTGTGCTAATTTATCTGTATCTGAATTACAACGAGCAGAAATCTGTAAGAAATGTTACAAACCATAGATAAAATAACTACTGAAAGTGAGCTATGTCATGACAGAGCTCTCTTTCATTAGGAAAAAATATCCCACCTTTTAATAGTCAAGCATATTTACAGTACAAACCTTGTCAGTGAACTATGAGGGCAAAAAAAAAAAAAAA
>RJVU01062584.1:5738478-5805440 GCA_003731715.1 Anabarilius grahami | reverse complement strand
ATTCGACCGCAAGTGCCCTCAGGAAGTGGAGTCATTGCCTATCACTCCAGTACTAAAGAGGAAAGAAATGCATACCCATTTGGAACA
This sequence comes from Anabarilius grahami, assembly GCA_003731715.1. Lineage (NCBI taxonomy): Eukaryota > Metazoa > Chordata > Actinopteri > Cypriniformes > Xenocyprididae > Anabarilius > Anabarilius grahami. Next base: position 5,805,353 of record RJVU01062584.1, on the reverse strand, counting down.
ACATGACACAATTTTCATTTTTGTGTGAACTATCTCTTTAAAATGACTGATATTTGTGCACATGTACCATTTAGACCCCATCAGAATCATTCAGACGTGCCTGTGGATCATCAGGAAAGATTAATGAAGCATTATGTCAGCTTTCAGACAGAATACTGTGACTATGTCACTCTTGGCTCCATAACAGCAGGATATAGTTGTACAGCACATTTAGAGTATAATGAAGACAGGCTGCGAGCTCAGTGGCTCAGAGCCCTTCCTCATCTGCACTTCCTCCAGACACACACACACACACATATCACTGCTCTTCAGGCAGACCAGAGACAGAATAAGCAGTGTTTTAAATTGTAAAGCGTCTTTATTGGGGCTCAGTGCTTGATGGGTTTGACAGCATGAGACCAAAGATAGCAACCCAAGGACCCTTAAAGACTGCACGATAAACATCAGGTGTTTTATCATACAGTATGTGAATGTTGCTATAGGATCTAATAAGGTTGCACCCAATGCATTACATTTTTGCAACTAAACTCATTTTGGGCCGGCTGGAACGATCTCTGTGGGGTGCCGTAACACTGACATCCTCCTACAGCTGTTATCCTTTGTCCTTGTCTCTGCGGTATGAAAAATAAGTATGCCTTGCTGAATACAGATCTGCATCCTCTCAAAGTTAAATTTGGAGATGCTACTTCTTGAATTGTTAGATATCTTCCTCCTAACTAGGTGTGACACATCACTGTGTGGAATTATCCAGTACGAGGGGTTAAAAATAGAAACCAAGCATGCGTCAACTTCTTGATGTGCAAGAAGTTGACAGTTCTGGTTAACAAACACTTAACATGATAAACACATTAACATGATAGTGATGCCATTTATCACTTGATGGTTTGTTGTTAGGACATGGCACTGCTGCTACCTTTGTTTGCCATTTCTAGTTCACTTGAATTTCATCCAGTCCTCTTAAATGACATCGTCATTGGCCTAAAGGTGAGGAATGATGGAGTTTTGGCAGTGGTAAAGTTTTTGGCAGGCTGAATTCACTGTTGTGCTGACTTGAAAGGTGAGCGATGATGTAGCTCACTGTGATACTTTATATCCTGCCATAATGAGCTGTTATTGCTGTTATGTTAAAAAATATATATTAATGTATAGGCTAGTATATACTACGTCATTCATTGAAGTTGGTAAAAACATTTTGTATTTTTAGTAAAACCATAAAATTTTAGACAGACTGGAGCTGATGTGCATGCAATGTGATAAGTTCAGACAGACAAGTTCCTGTGTTTGAGTCGCATCGCCGCTTCCACTGTATACAGGCTTGTTGAAGTATAATGAGACTGATTTCAAGCTTTGTATCAATTAATTTTGTTTTGCATCAGTCTAGCCAAGCTAAATGTCACCTTAGCAAAATTTTGGTGAAATTTAAAGAACAAAAAGTTCCACTGATTATTGTTAGTAGTGTTTGAATATATGAAGCACAGCTCACAAAGAAGTCACTTTCAAACCAAGCAGGTTTCTGTTGTTTAATGCGGCAAATCACCATGGCCAACTTGAACACGTTGCGAAATCTGCATGGGGAAATATTTTGCCCTCATTCCTGATTCCAGATCGCATGGATTCCTATTGAAATGACTGGCAAAAATTGGCAGAATAGCGGTAAATGTCATTTCTTTTCCATTGTATTATTTTGGTGTAATTCAAGGGTCCTATTTATTAGAATTGGGGATGCACAATATGCACAATATTAAAATTCTGGCCAATAACGATAAGTTAATAATTTATTTTCAGTTATAGCTGATAACCTATATTCAAATTCTACACTATTTTGTCTAAATAAATTTAAAAAGTAAAGTAAAATCATTCATGTCAAGATTTTCTAACGATTACATTTGACGGTCTTGCTAAACTTTTTAACCCCTGGTTAAAGCTTTGTTTTACAGACAAAGCTTATGGTATTCCTAGACTAAAATGCATGTTTGAACTGAAAGGAACTTGCGATGTCATATGTTGAATTATGTCAGTGCCGTTGTTTTGTCTCAAGATGCACACCATGTTTTTATGTATGAATATATTGATGTATGTGTAAATGTATGTATGTGTGCATATCCCACCAGGATTTCACGATTTTTGATGACAAAGGTTCACTTTTTATTATGTTTCACACAGACCACTCACTGACATCACATGCGTGACATCTGTATCCTTGTGAAAATAATGCATTGCAACTTTAAATAAAGGGATAACTGACTTAATTATATTTTTGTCAAACAGTCAAACCAAAAATGATTCAGACAGTTTTGATATTTTTGATATATTTTTACTAGTGGGTGCAGGACACTATAGTTCATTTGTGTAAGTGAGGATAGCAAAATAAAGTAAACTGTGACATATTATACCCAAACATTCTTCATACAGTGGACTACCAGTAAAATTTATAAAAATTTGAAACCAAAAATTATTCAGACACTTTGACCTGACCATATTTTGCTTGTATTATCTAACATAATTAAGATACATTTTTTTCTGACACAGTTATCTCTGAGATCTTGTCATATTTTATTACCATTTTTTAAACTATAGTGAATAAACTGTATTAATGAATGAAATGTTCAAGGTCTGAATAAATTTTGGTTTGACTGTATATTGTGCATCCCTAATGCAAAAAAAATAAAAAAATAATAATGTTTGCAAAAGCAAAGTTACTTAACTATAGATGTAGGTATTTTGATTTTGATCTACCTACATGCAGCATTTGGTTCCAACTTTACATTTCAAGTGAACCCTGTAGAACTTGATTAACCAACAGCAACTGAACCAGCTATTTAAAACTTAACTCTGCATGAAGGTAGATCTTCAGGAGATTGAGTACAGTGTTCAAGAAGTAGTCTCCTTTTCCCGCTTGTGTTGGTATTGGTTGACACATTGACTCTCACACACAAAAAAATGAGAAAGAACAAAATCGATACACAACAGAAGCACTGGGCCATCATCCAGAGACACTTATATGCACCCCCTCCCCATGAGCTCTGAGTCAAAGTGAGAGGGAAGATGAGATCCTAGGGGTTTTGTTTGAGAGCTGCTGGGAGCGACAGGCCACGGTGGAAGTAAGGTCAGATTTCCCCTCAACAGATTTTTATGAGTTGATGACAGCTGCTGGAGTGTGGTGCCAATCCCCCTGACAAGAGTCATGTGACCCCTGCCTCAATTACTTGAGCTAACCCTCAGCTTCTCAATGACACATGTGGCATAGTATGGAGATGTAGGCTAAAGCTGCCCTGTCAGCAGTTATTTGAAATGCATTGCTTGTACAGTAGGATCAGGGCTTCTGCTTCAGCCCGTGAAAGGGATCCCCAACCACTCATCCTTCCAATCTAACTACAAATCCACTCTCTCATAAGGTAGATAACGTTGCTTCTTGTTGGGTGTGTGTGACCACATCCCAGGAGTCAATTCTGACCTGATTCCAGACCACCGGCGAGCCCGGCTCGTTTCTCTGACACACTTCTGCCTTGTTGATGGTGGAAAACTGGGCCAGTTGGGTTTGTAATTGAGTAGAATCTTTCACTAATGCCACAGAGGGTAAATACTGCCATATTACATAATGCCAGCTTCTTTTTAAATTGTTCTCATGTGCGTTCCCGTTAGCTTAGCAGCCATCACATATTTAAAAAAAACTAACTTATGTGTTTGTTGCCAGGCAGTATTTAACAGTTAACTGTGCATTGGTCCCATCAGACTTTGTAAACGTGTGTTCACACCTCGCTGGAGGTGCTAAGTTGCTATTGTTGGTTGCTAGTAGCTGTTCCTACTCGACCTCTGTTTCCAGCAACATTAGATGAGTTTTTGCTGCCTGTACTTCTAATGATAGTCTCTGCACCTTTTAAATAGTTACCAGGGATGCACCGATTAATAAATTTCAAGCCACGCACACATTTGTCTTGTCTTAGGCAAAGGTCATGTAGTGTACAGTTAAAAAGTTAGATTTTTTTTTTTTTTTTTTGGTTCATTAAATAATATTATTATATTTATATATTAATATAAATATTATTTAGCAAGGATGCATTAAATTAATCCAATGTGACAGTAAAGACTTGTACATTGCAAAAATTTCTATTTTTAATAAATGCTGTTCTTTTGAACTTTCTATTTATCAAACAATACTAAAAAAGTATCAAAGTTATCACAAAAAATATTAAGCAGCACACGGTTTTCAACATTAATAATAATAACCACCACCAAATCAGCATATTAGAATGATTTCTGATGGATCATGTGACACTGAAGACTGGAGTAATTGCTGCTTATTCCTCTGCCCTATCACAGGAATAAAAATGTATTGAAATAGAAAAAAATCTAAATTTTTATATTTTACAATATTTTCATTTTTTACTGTATTTCTTTTATCAAATAAATGCTGCGTTGATGAGCATTTTTAAGCATTTTTGACTTAAAAAACAAAACATGAAAAACATTAAAAAATATTACTGAAACCAAACTTTTGAATGATAGTGTAAATGTCATCCACAATTAAATATTCATTATCAACTGAAAAAATCTGTAATATTGGCAGATATATGGCACAGATATATTTTGCATAAGTGATGCCTCAAATCTTTTAGTATGATTGAAAATGAATGACTTCCGGTTGCTTTGTCACTGCAAATCGCTGTCACCCCTTTAGAATAATGACCTAGAGTTACTTCGAGCTATGAAACATTGGCTCACTTTTACCATCTTGATTGATTGATTTGCCTACAGGAGGAGTTTTAAATGGTCTGTTCATCATGTTTTCTCTACAAAATGGAGTATTAGATTCTGGTGGTGAATGAGTTTGCTTGCCAGTAACCCCAGGGGTGTTTTTCAGACCCCTACTTGAGAAATACCTTTTTAAATGATATTTGTCTGCATGTGTGTGTTCGTACGCCAGCCGTACGCTCCCCACGGAGGTCTGCAGTGGAGATTGGGCACAGTCAAACCCCTGTTTCTCTGCAGGCTGTAATAGCGAGCCAGGAGACCTGAACGAGAGAGGATAGAAATAGACGCCTGGTGTCAGGGGAGAGTCCTAGGGACGGTTCGCATCCAGGAACATAAACCACAGAACGTAAAGTAAACCACCCTGCCTTAATGTGTCTCTGAACGACAGCTATCTGTGAATTAAGCCTCATTTCGTTCAGGCCGTTTGTTTAAGAGAAACTACAAACAAGTCACTGTCTCCCAACCATCGTGTCCTTATTGAAAGCCAATTAAGCGTTTCCAGTCGGTAGATGAGAGTTTTTCCTCCATTTAACTTGTTTATGTCTGTGGCTCTTCCTTTTCTTTTCTTTCAGGCAGTTATTTGTTGGGCGTGAATGTTGAGTTTATTTGCAAGGAGAGTCATTCGGGACTAAACTGCAGCGATTTTGCACTGGAGCTGCACTGCGCTGCACTGATGGCTGACAGCTGTAATTTAATGTGCGACTGGCTGCACTGTCCCTAATATTATTGCCATGCGTGATTTACAGTGACTTTAGCTCAGCGCTCAGCGAGAGATGGAGAGCAGATGGTGCACAACTGTAGATGTCTGATGAGCTTGATGAGATGATATCTGCTGTCTTGCAAGCTCTGTTTCTGTGTGTTTGATAAACAGAGATGGCCCTCTAGGAATGAGAGCCTTACGGGGAATATGCTGGGCAAACAGCTGTGCAGGCGAACTGAAATACATGAAATTAGTGTATTAAAGCTGAGAATGACTTGCACTTCTAAAATAACTATTAGATGACTGCAGCAGGCCGTAGGCGACCCCATCGCTGTATATATGATTAGCAGAGGAATAATTTGTCCAGGAAGTCGTTAATTTTCTTTATACAACTTTGAGGTCTGGCAATGCAGCCTGATTGGCTGAAAAACACTCAAACAGCACTGGTAATCTTCAGTAGCCCACCAGGTTGACTCTTCTGGCCCTGTTTACACATGGTATTAAGATGCGTTTTGGTCGATCGGATCATAAGTAGACTAGGGAGACACGTTCCCATTTACACTTGATGTTTTAATCCATCTCTTTTGTCCACTTTTGACCACTTCTGTCCTGATTTCTTCAAGGGGAGGATCAATGGGTGGGTAACTTTATAGGATTTTTTTTAGATCTTTCGATCTAATGGACAAAAATAAGCTCACACAATTTACATATGAAGACAACAAAAAAACAAACGGAGAGCAGCAGCTTTCATTTTCCCCGAACGCGGTGAGTGCATGTTAGAAATCAGGAATTGTGAGAGAACATTGTGCTTGGTATGTTTTTCGTCTTCAAACCAAAATTGGGCCTCCAACCGACAAAGTTTTAATCCTGTCTTGTTAGCGTGCTTCTCATAATGTTTATGCATTAAGTCAGTAGGAGGAGAGTAGGTGGTCTTTTGTGGCTGTTCGAACACATTCTACCACATGAGTGTCTGAAAGCAATCCTGTCGAATGCGTTTTCAACTACATCTTGAAGTGGACAAGCTCAAAACGTTTTAGACCCTGTTTACACCTGTCTTTAGCATCGTCCACTTGTGATCCGATCAACCAAAACGCATCTTAATACCACGTGTAAATGGCCTTTGTCAGAAATCTAGATAACAAAGAATCTTTCAGCATGGAACAGGGCAAAATAAAGAGATTTTTTTATATATATATATATATATATATATAATTTTTATTTTTTTTATTTTTTTTTATATAAATTTATTAATACTTTTATTCCTGTGATAGCAAAGCTAAATTTTTCATCAGCCATAACTCCAGTCTCCTGTGTTGCATGATCCTTTAGAAATCATGCCAATATGCTGATTTGGTTCTTAAGAAATATTTCTTATTATCAATGTCAAAATTTTGTGGAAACTGTGATGCATTTTTTAAACATTCTTTGATGAATGGAAAGTCACATTATAAATGTCTTTTACTGTCACTTTTGATCAATTTAATGCATCCTTGCAGAATAAAAGTATTTTCTTTTAAAAAGAAAATGTACTGACCCCAAACTTTTAAATAGTTGTGTGTAGGTATTATTGACCCAGTGCTCTATAGATTTTGTTTCAGCTGTGACTATATCACTCAACCTTTATAGATATAGATATAAACTCAGTTGGTCAACCAGATAAGAATGTTGTTCAACCACTAACCTCAGCTGTAAGTCGAACACCAACCCCAAACACAAGCCTTAAAAGTTGATTTGATGATGCTCTGTCAAAGACAAAAAAAAAATAAATCTGTACCTTTAGCTTGTCACTGGGGCTGTACCCTAAAGGTATGCCATTGTACATTCTCTACCCATAAAGAGTGCATATTATTGCCCTTAAGGTACCCCTAAAGATATCATATATTTTGACATTGTGATATTTTGTTCCCAGACCAGCAAGGATACTGTTCCAGCAATGGGCTTTGGATCAATCACATTCAGGTTCCTTTTACCCGCCCTTCTTGTTTATTGCAGCTTTACACTGAATATTTTTGTGATGTTGACTCAAATCTAGTGCTCTTGATACACAGGAGGCAGGGCATGCAAATGATGGAGTTATAATCTGTTTGTTGTCATGAATGTGTGCGTTGCTGTCAAAAAAAAAAAAGAGCTTGGCTGTGTTTGTTTTTCTTTACACATGGTTGGAGAAGTTGTTCTTGTGCCAGGTTAGAAATCAGACATGCTTATTTTTTGACACTTTCGTTTTGTTTACAGTGACATATTTGCTCTCAGGTCATCGTCAGGTTGATGTCTTGTATATGCCACATGAAAAGAGAGCTGATATTTTTTTTTTTTTTTACTTATCTGAAAGGAGCTATTGTGTAAAATACGAAACAACCAGTGGAGTTTACTGGCTGATGCAGGCCAGTTTCAGATCCCCTTATTTTTAATCTAGTGCAGGTGAAAATATTTTTGTTCTTAATCCCCTCTCTTTCATCAATGTCACTTCCTGCCTCACTGACCACTTCCTGGTCTTGTCAGTCATGTCTCAGCAAGTTCAGGTTGTTGCTGTGTATAAGAGTGTTGTGGTTTCCCTGTGCTTTGAGACTTGTCACCCACGCAATGACGAGTGAAACTTGTCGGCTTCGAAATGAGTGGGCGGCTTCTAAAAGTGTGACTTCCTCCTTCTATTTTTATCGCTTGTGTTCTCTTCCCCTGACATGTCATGCTCATTCCTGTCTCTCTCTCTCCTTTGTTGCTCTCTTTAATTTTTCTTCCACTAAGTAACTTGAGATTCTGATTGTTGCCATGACAGCTGGAAGTTTCTGTCAGAACGTGTCTCATTTTGCCCCTTTACTTTCACAGACATTCCAGTTCTTTTTACGGTTGTTTTCTAAACATTGTTTTCTCTAGTCTTCTTTCATTCTTACACTTATATATCTCTTCTTTTGTCTGTTGTTCACAGAGAGAGAGCTTTTTCATGTCCCTCACAATGAAAAACCTAAACCTATAACTGTAACCTGCAGATGCTGATAGTAGTTCCTGTAGCTAAACTGGTAGAGCATACCAAGACCAGGGTCATGTGTTCAGTTCCCAGGGGACACGCATACAGATAAAATGTATCTTAAATGCACTGAAGTGTCTGCCAAAGGCATAAATGTAATGTAAATGATAGGGGAGGATGCACAAGTGCTGTATTACACAACACATAACACCGGAGAGCTTCACTCCTACTCATGCTTCTGCTGAGAGCTTCAGGCTGCTGTATTGCACTGTGCCACCTGAGTTTGAACAGTCTAGATTCATGTGTATTTTGAATTTGGAATCGAGCCCATGATGTTGAGGGATTTTTGGCTGCTTTTCTATATAGTGTGGCTCAGTGAAGCTGGGTTAAGAGAATTGTGAGGGATATTGGTGCTCTAATGCAAAGCAGACTATACACAGAATCAGGATTACTCTGTACAGACATAATCAGATCACATATCCGAGCCAAAGAGCAGTCTTATTGATCGTTCATAAAACAAAAAGGACTTGCATGCAGTAGTCCATCAGGATCTCATTCACATTAGGCCAAGAGAGTGGGAGGTGTCTATGTGCACCTGTCTGGGTGATTGACTGAGTTACTTTATATACAGTATGTACTTTTATGCAGTACATGTGCTTATAAATACACACACATATATGTTTATTTATTTGTTTAACCTTTTATTATTTATTTATTCATTGACAGTGCTTTAATTAGCATGCTCGGTTTTAGCTGTTATGTGTTTTAATTAATGTCCTATAATGCGCTATAGCCATACACGTTCTGTACATTTGTATGTCCATTTACATTAATGCATTTGGCAGATGCATTTATCCAAAGAGACTCATTGAAACGTTAGTGGGAAACAATTTTCTGCGACAGTACTCTACCAAATGAGCTACAGTAACAGCTAATAGTATAGCTAATAAAGTTGCTAGATCAATTCTAGGTAGGGGTAATTTAAGGTCTGGACTTCAAGAAATCTAAGTCTTGCGTCAGCATCATTGTGGAAAAAAAGCGTTTGCCAAATGTAAATGGGTATATCACACCTAATAAATTAAGGCCCCATTTACACTAGTGCGTTTTCAGTTTAAAACGATCCTCGTCTACACGACCGAAAACGCATGTCACATGAGCGTTCATGCACACTGGGCACGCGTGTACAAGTGTAAACAGTTGCCTCTTGCGCATGTAGCTAACTGCAGTATTAAAAAAAGTTTAACTGGACAATGGCTGCTAAAAATGACAACAAAGCCAACAGAGATTGCAGTTCAGTCTCCATGTTATTGTTTACTCGGTCGTCAAGGATACGCAGAGCGAACGTGGGCAGCCAAGCCATTGTTTTCAAAAGTCCCCAGCGTTTTCAAATTAAAACGGGGTCTGCAGCGTTTTCAAAAGTCTGTTTTCGAGGTTCAAAAACACCAGCGTAGTGTTAACGACAGGCGTAACCGTAGCAAAACTTAAGCATTTTAAAACGAAAACGTACTAGTGAAAACGGAGCCTAAGGAATAGCTGAATTGTTGATTCGTTTTGAGTACTTTTCCTGAACTTTAAAACCCTGTTGTTTATTTGGTCTGCCATTTGAAATCCCTGTGCAAATATTTTCACAAGCAGATCCATTTTTCCCTTTTCCCTTTTTATAGGTCCTCATTTTGTGGGCGGAAGTGCAAAAATACATTTCATCTGTCTGCAAAGTCTAAGACCGCTAATTTGATTTAAATTACAGTCTTGGATTGGGCCAGAATGACATAAATGTGCCTCGTAAAGCTTGATATGTACACATTGCATCACAATGCCTGTTTTGCAAGTATAACTTGTTGAAGATTACCCATGCAATCTTAACGACAGATAACCCTGTGTGGAAAATTGTGTGGAATTACCCAGGGAGCACATAACTGCCACAACCAGGGGCACTGTGGATGCTTTTTGTAAACCAAACTAGCATCTCTGTTTGCCATCAGGGGTGTGAGGGAGTGTCACTGGCTGTGAGTTATTCACTTTTTCATGTGTGGGTGTTTTATCGTTGGGGATCGGGCTATTTTTGACTTTCAGTCCCCCACCTTCAACCATCTCCCCTCTGGAGAGAGACTGGGTGGTGACAGCCAAGGAGACAAAGGCCTCCTATATCGCTTTCGCTCTAAAAACAAACCCTCATCACTCCCACCTCAGGAGAACACTAATAGAAGTGAGTGTTTTGCTGAGAAGGCTGGGAAAGTTTGCTATAGTGCCAGCATTTTCAGCCCAAGAATCTCTTTTTAAATCCCTCTAAATGTGTATGCATCTAATGACATTGATAAAAGATTGAAGTCTTTTTTTAAGAGCAATTTCAGCTTTTGAACGGGTGACACCTTGTTAAAACCGAGAGTCATGTCCGCATTCTGTAAATTAACTGCCGTGCTTAAATTTTCAGGACCCCACCTGTTTAAACTGTTGCTTTAGTATCTGGAGCTGAATTTCCGGAGAAGACGCATTAGTTGCATAAGAGTCTGTATGAGAATAACAAACAGGAGTCATGTGGAGATGTCACCCTGGAGGTATAGACTAATGGCAAGCTTCTGTCATTCCACCTGGAGGAAATGCAATACCTGACTTTGAGCAGCCACACAAAGCTCATTCTTGGTAGTAATGCTTGCTACATAATGATTGTTGCTCATACTTTGGGTTAGGGGAGGGTGAATATTAGAGAAATGGCCAAAAGTGCCCCCTCTGACATAGTCATTAATAATAATGTTTGTGCACATACATATTTTTTATTTTTTTTTATTTCTTGGTCAGGGGAAAATGGAATTAAACAGTATAAATCAAATTTGATAAATGTTTGGTTTTATTAATTAATTAATTAACTGTTAATTAATTTACTTAAACAGACCCAACCCCCCACAGTGATTTCATCTGATCCCATATATTTACATTAAAGCACATTGAAGTTATACATTGTACATTGAGCCACAATAGTCTGGTGATGACAATATCACAGAGAGGTTTGGCTCTTTTGGCTTATAATAGTAAGGAACCCCCTAGCAACAACCTAACAACTACATGGCAACTACAAGGCCCTAGCATGAGGGCTGACAAAACAGAATCTTTGTTGTGTCACAATGCTACTCCCCTTGAATTCTTGGAATTCAAGGTGGTGGGAAGCAAACACACCTGGTAAGGTAGTGGTCCTTACTCAGCCATTGTCATGTTTATACAGATACAGTACCTCAGCTATGAGGAGCCTCAGGCTAAAACTGTTCAAGTTTGTAGAAAGAACACTGACGACTTAAAACCCACTTTCATTTACGTAATCGCTGTAGCTTTCATGATATCCAAGTATCGAAGAGTTATTGTCGTTTTGATCTGGTATTGACAGCCTGGATCATCTTCTAATTTTAATGCAGTTTTTATTTTATTTTATGGTATCTTGTATTTTCTAACAAGGTCCAAGGACACTGGCCTAGCTCTCTTTGCATGCTGTAGTAATGGAGATTTGCTCTAACAAGACAATCCGTCATGCCATTGTTGTGTAGCACTTGCCCTGTTGATCAGATTTACAGAGCCTCTGTTGTCCCATCTCTTCTTGGAAAAACAGAAGACAAAGAGATGACGGAAATGTGAGTTCCCCTCCCAGAGGGCTACAGTATGGGCAATGCCTGGCCACAGCTCCCACCCCTCCTAAATACGCTGACCATCTCCACAAAGATCACATTCAGTCGGACACAATACACGCACGGCCCCAGGGCCACAAACACTGCCCTGCTCCACATGACGCTGAAGGTCACACAATCATTTGGGATGATTGATAAAACAGAGAGAGAGAGAGAAAAAGAAACGAGGAAGAAAAACAAGCAGTAAAAAAGTGTAGGAAGATATTATCTTTTGTCTTTAGGGGCAATAAAGTCTCTCAAAATCAGTTCCAGGGGCCACATTTTACATTTTTATGTATTTATTTTTATATAAATATAATGTATGTGTTTTAAGATTTTATTTTATCTATTTTATTATTAAAGCACTTCATAATAGCTACAAACCCGATTCCAAAAAAGTTGGGACACTGTACAAATTGTGAATAAAAAAGGAATGCAATAATTTATAAATCTCATAAACTTATATTTTATTCACAATAGAATATAGATAACATATCACATGTTGAAAGTGAGACATTTTGAAATGTCATGCCAAATATTGGTTCATTTTGGATTTCATGAGAGCTACACATTCCAAAAAAGTTGGGACAGGTAACAATAAGAGGCCGGAAAAGTTAAATGTACATATAAGGAACAGCTGGAGGACCAATTTGCAACTTATTAGGTCAATTGGCAACATGATTGGGTATAAAAAGAGCCTCTCAGAGTGGCAGTGTCTCTCAGAAGTCAAGATGGGCAGAGGATCACCAATTCCCCCAATGCTGTGGCGAAAAATATTGGAGCAATATCAGAAAGGAGTTTCTTAGAGAAAAATTGCAAAGAGTTTGAAGTTATCATCATCTACAGTGCATAATATCATCCAAAGATTCAGAGAATCTGGAACAATCTCTGTGCCTAAGGGTCAAGGCCGGAAAACCATACTGGATGCCCGTGATCTTCGGGCCCTTATGGCACTGCATCACATACAGGAATGCTACTGTAATGGAAATCACAACATGGGCTCAGGAATACTTCCAGGAAACATTGTCGGTGAACACAATCCACCGTGCCATTCGCCATTGCCGGCTAAAACTCTATAGGTCAAAAAAGAAGCCATATCTAAACATGATCCAGAAGCGCAGGCGTTTTCTCTGGGCCAAGGCTCATTTAAAATGGACTGTGGCAAAGTGGAAAACTGTTCTGTGGTCAGACGAATCAAAATTTGAAGTTCTTTTTGGAAAACTGGGACGCTATGTCATCCGGACTAAAGAGGACAAGGATAACCCAAGTTGTTATCAGCGCTCAGGTCAGAAGCCTGCATCTCTGATGGTATGGGGTTGCATGAGTGCGTGTGGCATGGGCAGCTTACACATCTGGAAAGGCACCATCAATGCTGAAAGGTATATCCAAGTTCTAGAACAACATATGCTCCCATCCAGACGTCGTCTCTTTCAGGGAAGACCTTGCATTTTCCAACATGACAATGCCAGACCACATACTGCATCAATTACAACATCATGGCTGCGTAGAAGAAGGATCCGGGTACTGAAATGGCCAGCCTGCAGTCCAGATCTTTCACCCATAGAAAACATTTGGCGCATCATAAAGAGGAAGATGCGACAAAGAAGACCTAAGACAGTTGAGCAACTAGAAGCCTGTATTAGACAAGAATGGGACAACATTCCTATTCCTAAACTTGAGCAACTTGTCTCCTCAGTCCCCAGACGTTTGCAGACTGTTATAGTCAAGTCAAGTCACCTTTATTTATATAGTGCTTTTTACAATGTAGATTGTGTCAAAGCAGCTTTACATTGATAACTGGTACATAATTTTGGCTGCACAGCAGCTCTTAAAGAATAGTGTCAATGCAGGCAGATCAGAAGCACTGTTGATTAAATGTCAAGAATACTGTTGAATATCAAATGTCAAGTCAAATGTCAAGTGTCCCCAACTAAGCAAGCCAAAGGCGACAGCGGCAAGGAACCCAAACTCCATCAGGTGACATCAGGTGGCAAACAGGTGGCAAACAAGTGGCAAATAGGTGTTAAAATGGAGAAAAAAAAACCTTGGGAGAAACCAGGCTTAGTCGGGGGGCCAGTTCTCCTCTGGCGAACAGTGCTTTGTTACGAATCAGGTTGCTATCATAAGTCTGATAGGATCGCACCAATCAAAGTGTTTATTTCAGTTCCATCCAGTTGAGGATCGTATTCATCACGCCGGTATGGACGGTTTGTTGAGGAACTGTGCTACTGGCTGTCGTGTCGATGAGGCCTTCACGATGGATGATCTAGTTGACTCGATCTCTGCTGATACTTCAGGGCTGCGTTGTGGTCATATCCAGTTGAGGATCGTATTCATCACGCCGGTATGGACGGTTTGTTGAGGAACTGTGCTACTGGCTGTCGTGTCGATGAGGCCTTCACAATGGATGATCTAGTTGACTCGATCTCTGCTGATACTTCAGGGCTGCGTTGTGGTCATGTCCAGTTGAGGATCGTATTCATCACGCCGGTATGGACGGTTTGTTGAGGAACTGTGCTACTGGCTGTCGTGTCGATGAGGCCTTCACAATGGATGATCTAGTCGACTCGATCTCTGCTGATACTTCAGGGCTGCGTTGTGGTCGTGTCATGGCTCCGGTCCTTGGTCTCAGCTGGATACGGCCCGGATCCGGTTGACTACGGTAAACCTCGGGATAAACAGAAAGACTAATATTAGCGTAGATGCCATTCTTTTTCTGATGTAACGAGTACATCTGGTGTTATAGAAAGTGTTCCCGGTTCCGGCTGACCTATTTTATGCAGCCTAATAATCCTTTAACGGATTTGAAAATATAAATTGATAATGTGTTATGTGTATGCCAGGTTAAAGAGATACGTTTTTAGTCTAGATTTAAACTGACAGAGTGTGTCTGCATCCCGAACAATGCTAGGAAGATTGTTCCAGAGTTTAGGTGCCAAATAGGAGAAGGATCTACCGCCTGCGGTTGATTTTGATATTCTAGGTATTATCAGCTGGCCTGAATTCTGAGATCGCAATAAACGTGAAGGACTATAATGCATTAAGAGCTCGCTTAGGTACTGGGGAGCTAAACCATTTAGTGCTTTGTAAGTAATTAGCAAGATTTTAAAATCTATACGATGTTTAACAGGAAGCCAATGCAGTGATGACAGAACTGGGCTAATATGGTCATACTTCCTAGTTCTAGTAAGAACTCTAGCTGCTGCATTTTGTACGAGCTGTAGTTTATTTATCAAGCGGGAGGAACAACCACCCAGTAGAGCGTTACAGTAATCTAGCCTTGAGGTCATGAACGCATGAACTAACTGTTCTGCATTTTTCATTGAGAGCATATGTCGTAGTTTAGATATATTTTTAAGATGGAAGAATGCGGTTTTACAGATGCTAGTAACATGGCCTTCAAATGAAAGATTGGTATCAAAGAGCACACCCAGGTTCCTAACTGACGACGAAGACTTAACAGAGCAGCCATCAAGTGTTAGACAGTATTCTAGGTTATTGCGTGAAGAAGTTTTCGGTCCAAAAATTAGAATCTCTGTTTTTTCTGAATTTAGTAGTAGGAAATTACTGGTCATCCAGTTTTTTATATCAGCTATACATTCTGTTAATTTAGCGAATTGGTAAGTTTCGTCAGGGCGCGAAGAGATATAGAGCTGAGTATCATCAGCGTAACAATGAAAACTAACGCCATGCTTCCTAATGATATCTCCCAAGGGTAGCATGTACAGAGTGAAAAGCAACGGTCCTAGTACTGAGCCTTGCGGTACTCCATATTTAACTTGTGATTGATATGACATCTCATCGTTTACTACTACAAACTGACAACGGTCAGATAAGCATGATTTGAACCATGCGAATGCAATTCCACTAATGCCAGCATAGTTTTCGAGTCTATTTAGAAGAATATTGTGATCAATAGTGTCAAGTGCAGCACTAAGATCCAGTAACACTAATAGAGAGATACAACCACGATCTGATGATAAGAGCAAATCATTAGTAACTCTAATGAGAGCAGTCTCAGTACTATGGTACGGTCTAAATCCTGACTGGAAATCCTCACAGATACTATTTCTTTCTAAAAAGGAACATAGTTGTGATGAAACTGCCTTTTCTAGTATTTTTGACAGAAAAGTGAGATTTGAGATCGGCCTGTAATTGACTAATTCTCTAGGATCAAGTTGTGGTTTTTTTAATAAGAGGTTTAATAACAGCCAGCTTAAAGGTTTTTGGTACGTATCCTAGTGATAAAGATGAATTATCAATATTAAGAAGAGGATCTATGACCTCTGGAAGCATCTCTCTCTCTGGAAGCATCTCTTTATAAAGAGAAGAGGGGATGCCACACAGTGGTAAACATGGCCTTGTCCCAACTTTTTTGAGATGTGTTGATGCCATGAAATTTAAAATCAACTTATTTTTCCCTTAAAATGATACATTTGTTCTCTTATTGTTCTCCATATAACCATGTATGTGACGAATAAAAAGTCTTGAAGTCTAAAATGATACATTTTCTCAGTTTAAACATTTGATATGTCATCTATGTTGTATTCTGAATAAAACATTGAAATTTGAAACTTCCACATCATTGCATTCTGTTTTTATTCACAATTTGTACAGTGTCCCAACTTTTTTGGAATCGGGTTTGTACATATTTTGCCGCCTAATTTTAAATATCTGATCAATATTTTATTTTATTTTTTATTTTATATTTTTTATTTTATTTTAAACACTTCATATTAGCTACATATTATTATGGTTTGTCTTTAGTCCCTAGTTTGAAGTTTATATGACACTTTCTGTAGAAAACAAAAAGGGTGATCAAAAATCCAAAGCTGTTTCTTTCCATACATTTTCATTAGATTTTGTTTCATCTCTGCAAGTTTACTTACTTTTCTCTTTTCAACTATTTCAGTAGTTTTTGAAACCAGAATAGAATGTGGTGGCATAAATTAAAATCAAGAATCAGGAAAACCTGGTGATGAAAACACATTTGATAAAAAGTGTTTTTAGTGCTGCTGGCATCATGAGAAAAGCAGTTCAATTCTCCCAGGATTCTTAGTGCTCATGTCATCCGTTCACTGGGAAAGCCCCATTTTAGAGAGTGTTTATTCATCGGCCCACAATGCACCATCACGGCTCTCTGTTTGTGCAGCAGGAACATTTGTGAGCTGCAGCTCACATTCTTGGAGGAATTTCCTATAACTGTGACCTCCATTCACACTCAGAGCTGTTAAATGTTAAACGTGTGGATGTGTGAGTGTTAATATGTGTGGACAACTAAATGTCAATTGTTTAAATAGTTGAGAGTTGGACTGTAGTTATCTGTTAGTTGTGGTATGTAGCTTTCTTTGAATCTTTCGTACAGTACTGTTTATCAAACTCTGTTTTTTCCAAAATCATAGTTACTCTCAATATCTAGGAACATCTTACATATTCCTTCTGAAGTTTTAGAGCATCTTTTCTGGCTTAAAATCAGTTCTAATTCTTTAGAGTGGCAGATGCTTACTTGCACACATTCACATACTCACATGTGCTTCCATAGTTGAGAACTCCACCCAGCCAATAGTCCCGCTCATCATGATGTCATCATCCAAATATGGAGCTGCGCTTTTCAGTTAAACAGTAGATGTTAAGAAGACCAAACTGAGGTGATCTGACAGTTATGCATTCCCATCTGTGAAATGACATCATATGACCTACCCTTGATAAATGCAGTGGAGTTCAGTACTCACTGTTTCTTGTGTACTGAGACAAAACAATCTACAATCAATGTATCATGTATAATATTTAACAATATATATTTACTACACTTCAAAAGTTTTTTTTAAAGGAATTTATACTTTTATTCAGCAAGGATGCATTTAATTGATCAATGTTACAAAAGAAAATAAATCACGGTTTCCACAAAAATATAAAACGGCAAATTTTTTTTACCATTAATAAGAAATATTTCTTGATAATCAAAGCAATATATTAGAATGATTTCTGAAGGATGTGTGTATATATATATATAATATGTATTATTAAAAGTGTTTTTAAGAAAATAAAATTAAATGGTATAATTGTTAACATTGAAAATTTCGGATTCCTGTCTGTTAAAATGTTGCTATTTTAAAAAGTAATGACAGATACATTGTGTAAGAAATCATCTTTTGTTGTCTCAAACTCCATGTTTTATTTGTAAATTAGAATATGAATAAGCCAAGAATATAACCAAATATTTAAGATTTGCTGGTGCTAAAAGTAAACATTTAAGATTCGGTCAATGAGTTAGTCTTCTATTCTGAATACTGAAGAGGTGGCATGTCCTCATCAGTGTCTCTGGAGTTCATGGCCCTGTAATGAAGTACTTGACCAACTGACGAAGCCAGAATGCATCGTTGGCTATCACAACAATAAAGCTCCTGGTTGTCCTTGTACACGGAAAAGAAGCCTGTTATTCAATCACTGTGACCGTATTCATTCACACACCCTTTACCGCCACCTCGTTCCCGCCATGTGTCTCCATGTCTCTCTCACACCCACTCGCTTTCGTACTCCTTGTCTTTCTCACTCTTTCTCTCCCCCTCCCATCTCTCTCTGTCTTTCTCCCCTCTTCACCCTCCTCCCCCTCACTCACTTCACAGAAGTACACCCACTCACACACAAACATTCATATCCGCCGTGTCGTTTGGTGGCTTTCATTCATGCTTTAGCAGTGTGAGGTGGCAGAACTCCTCAGGTAATGGACGGCACTACCTCCCGTCTAATCGACTGTACGCTCTGTTATGTGTGGATAATGGACACTAACTGGAATTATTAGACTAAAGGGGATCAGCTTTCTGAGTGAGTATTTGACTGTTTTTGTTAATGGTGCGTTTAAGTTTGATGTCATCACATTTTATGAATGCGTGGCATCTGAGTTACGTTACACAGGACTGAATGTGTGTGTGTGTGTGTGTGTGTGCGTGCATGCGCGCACTGTAAAAACCATTTTCTTAATTGTTTTTTTTTTCCCGGTAAAGATTTCTAAACATTTTTAAAACAAGATAGTATCTTAAGTTTTTTTTTTTTCTTTAGTCAATTTAAGATAAGATTATATATCTTGAATTAATGGCAATAATATACTCATCTGTATGTCTTTCCAAACCCTTTGACTTCCTTTTGTGCTTCTACTTTGATTGTAAGTTTGTATGGAAAGGAGTAGCCTGGACAATCTGTTAAATATCTCCCATTCAAGAAACAGATTTAAAAAAATATATATATATATTTATATATGTGTGTGTATGTATGTATGTGTATATATATATAAAAAATGTGTGTGTGTACTTATTTATAATATGAATAATTATAATTAATAAAATTCATTATTTTACATTATTTTACTTTTAAATAGATATGGGTAAGTTCACCCAAAAATGAAAATTACGTCATTATTTACTCACCCTCATGTCGTTCTAAAGACATAAGACTTTCGTTCATCTTCAGACACAAATGAAGATCTTTTTGATGAAATCTGAGAGCTTTCTGTCCCTCCATTGACAGTCCATGCAACTACCACTTTGACACTTCAAAAAGTTCATAAAGAGATCGTAAAACTAATCCATATGAAACAAGCTGTTTAGTCCAAATTTTCTGAAGAGACTCGAAAGCTTTATATGATGAACAGATTGGATCTAGGCTTTTATTCACATATAAACATTGATCAGCGAACACAAACAGAAGCTCAACTGTACCTGCTTTGAAGCATGAGAACAAACCTCATCAAATGTGCTGCGTAACACAAGAATGAACCTCATTGGTTCTTGCACGTCAAGCAAACATGCTTGAGTTTCTATTTACCACAACTGATGTGTGCGTTGATGAATGTTTATATGTAAATGAAAGCTTAAATTCAATCTGTTCATCATATAAAGTGATTGTGTCTCCAGAAAATTTGGACTAAACTGCTCAATTTGTATGGATCAGTTTTACGATCTCTTTATGAACTTAGAAGCGACAAAGTCATAGTTGAATGAAATCGCTCAGATTTAATTACAAATGTTTTCATTTGTGTTCCAAAGATGAATTAAAGTATTATGAGTTTGGAACAACATGAGGCTGAGTAAATTATGTTTAGATATTTTTACTGAGGAAAAAAAAAAAAAAAATACTAAGAACATTTGCGATTTATAGATATTTTTTAAAATGTTTTCACATGTTCTGTACAAATGACTCATTCTGTAAACAGACTTTATTTGTCTCGCATGTAATAGGTTCTACAGCTCATAAACTAGCTTTTAAAGTGTTTGAGCTGTTATCTGTAACTGTTTTCAGTTAACTAATTGTTTCAGTTTTAAGAACCTGCTGAGTTGAAACCGCCTGAGGCTGTGTGATTTGTATGATCTTTAGGGCAAAAACAGTGCTTCTTGAGCTGTGTGCTAGTGTGTCAAATATGGTGAGCTAGAGTTCTTTGTGGTGTCCGAGGCCCTAATATTCCATGTCTTAGAGAATCCCTCAAACAGGAAGAGGATGTGGAGTACAGGTAAAGTGCATATCTGAAAAGCCCAGAGAGGCTTCCTCATTAACGCTGCTTTGTTTTTGGAAAGTTAAAGCCAGGAGAGACCTGAGAGGTGGCAGTAACGAGGGAATAAAGAAGCTCAGAAATGCAGCCGGAGTATGACTAATCATATCAGAGCGCTCAGCGGCGGCTGTGTGGGCCGGCCCGTGTGCTTGTTAGAGTTCTGGGGGCCATCTGATTCACCGTCGCTCCCCGTTAGAGACTCTGCTTGCTTCACTTCCTGATGTGGGTGGAATTTTCCTATCAGCCCTGTGCTCTGAAAGCCGAAGGGTGAGGTGATTGACGGGCCCGTGAACACGATGTTGTGGGTGGCTTGGAAGACTGAGCCGTTCCACTTGTTCCTCCGTGAATGTAAATGAATGAAACTCGCACAGCTCATCTTTCTCATTCTTTGTCTCGGGTTACTATGGAAGCCCTGAGTGGCTGTGTTTAGCAGTACGCTTTAAGTAGGCATGTGTCACCTAGTATTTCTTTATTATCTAACCAGTCTAAAACATTTTAAAGGAATAGTTCATCTAAAATGAAAATTCTGTCATTATTTACTCAGTTGTTCTAAACTGGTATGACTCTTTCTATTCTTTCAAAAAGAATAACTTTTGAAGACTGTTTTTCATGCAATTACAAGGAATGTGCAATTAAGCATTTTAAGCTTTAAAAAGGATGAAAAGCACCATGAGGGAATGATAAAAGTGGTCCATATGACTTGTGTATTGTATTTCAAGTCTTATGAAACCATATGCTAGCTTTTTTGTGTGAGGAATGGACCAGAAATGTATGTTTTTCCGTGAGCCATATCAATCCATTTTGTGAATGAGCCATTTAGACTGGTTTTGTGAACCGGTTTCAATAGAATGATTCATGAATCAGACATCTCTTATGGCCTCTTATGAATGCACCAATAAATGCTAGGACAGATGTAAAGACTTTTAGTTAATAATGACTTAAATGTTGGTCTGTTCCTCACACAAAGCTATCGTATGACTTCAGATGATCTGGAAAATAGTGCACAAGTAACATTAAAACATGCAATTTCTGTGAAGGTGCTTTTGAAACAATATGTATTGTGAGAAGAACTATGCAAATAAACTTGAATTGAATTGAAAAGTTGTATAGAACTTTTGTGATACTTTTATGGTGCTTTTATATCCATTTTTTGAAGCTTGAAAGCATCAGAAAACTGTATTTGTAGTTAGTATAGTTTGGTGAACTATTCATTTAAAACTGTTAATTTCTGTTCTAAATAAGGTGAGGCTGAACAAATAAAACAGATCCAGCATGGCTTGTGCTTTTTTGCTGATACGCATACCTGCTCAGAAAGCACCTTGGGCTGGTGAAACTGAAGACCTGCTGACCTGATTTGCCCTTGTTGCTCCTTAATCAAAGTAAACACAAAAAGCCTCTTGAACTCCCCTGTTCACAAGTCTGTCTGTCTGCATCTGAATGTCTATGAGGTAAACCAAATAGTTCATAATTATTCAGCGGATGTGGTGCTTTACAAGTGGTCTTTCTTGTGATGCATAGTTCCAGATATATGTAGCCCCACATTTTTAAATGGGTCATGAACTGCATTATTTTATTATTTGATATAGCCGATGACAGACATGTTGGGTGCATGAATGCAGTGATCTCTTCATTGTAACTTGATTTCTGCACACTAACGAATGCTTTCATCATAATAACAGTGCAAACACAATAATGTAAACAAGAGATTCATTGATTCTAACGGGAGTTTTGGCAAGAGTCCAGAACTCTTCCTTACTGACAACCTTGCACTGTTTGATTGACAGCTCCAGCGATTGTAAAGGGAGCGTTCTTTGATCACTTTCTACATATAATTTAATCACAGTTTGAATAAGATTATTTTCATCCTACTAAGAGAAACAATATGAAGTTGACCACTTAGGGTGTTTTCACACCTGTAGATCGATTTGCATTGTTCCGAAACAGGAACTTAATTTTTTACAATGTTGCATTTTCTTCTTGGTTCGGTTTCCTTTCACAAGGCAATATTTCAAAGTGTTTCAAAATGTGTTTATGCAAGTCACATGCTTGTACAACTGTCCCCTTATTGGTCAGAGTTTGCTCTGCATCATCCATTATGATAATTATAATGATTGACAAGTTCGCATCATGAGCATATTGTAGCTTGTTTAGTACCTACTGTCAAGACACACCAAACACTATACGAATGTAGCCGTCATTCCTGTTCAATTATTGTATTGTATTGTAAAACTTGATTGTCCCCCTTAGGGGCAATTTTTTCTGCAGCATGATAGCACCACGTACAAGACAGACAAATACACCACATTAATAGCACATTAAAAACTACCTCTTATGTACTACATTAGTACTAATTCAAGCGCAATCTCTCTGTATCTCCCAGCGCTGTCTAAGAGACACATGCAAACACTTGTATATGAATGTTATAATGCAGCTAGAGCGGGAAACAAGGCTTCGTCGGGACAGCGTTCTTCCACAGAGAAGCGCTATTACACAACGTTTTAAGATGAAGAGGCACTTTTGGTTTGAACTGCAGTAGCCTAACTAATGTGCTCACTCACAGAATCAAACACTGCTGCATTTTATATAACACATTTCCCATTATGAAATATGATATCGTTTGGTTCGTTGGTCCGTTGGTTCGGGTTGCTTTCACACCACAAGCGAACCGTTCTAGAGTTCGTTTGCAATTGGGCTGAGACCACCTCGTTCAGGCGATCTCGGAACGATTGTTTTGGTGCGGTCCGAGCGCGATTGCCGTGTTCACATATACCTAAACGTACCGAGCCAAGGGATAAAACGCACCAGGTTCCGAAACAAATGCTCAGGTGTGAAAACACCCTTAGTCACTGGTTTGATTTACTGACTATAAACGATTTTGAGACAAAGAACATCTGACTGTACATAAATCATTACATATCAGAAATCACTGATCACTGGTGATTTTGGTTAGACATGTACACATAATCTGTACACTTACTGGCTACAGTAGTAACGATGTAGATGTAGGCGTTGATCTTCTTCTGCAGAGGCGGTCTTTCAACTATCTATGACGTATAAATAGGCACATTCCACAACCAGTCGTAATCTGGGCTTGGTTTTCCTGTTTTTGGACTAACAAGAAAGCTTTCAGTTCTGAAACTTGCAGTATATTCCTGTAGTATGACCATTTGATATATCAAAAACTCAAGGAAAATTTGATTTCTCAATTCATGACCTCTTTAGGCCTGTTTTGCTCTGTTTCAAAGCAGCTCCACAGTAATAAACAAGAAAATAGTGCTGCAACAGTCTGAATTGTATAAAGCACTATATATATAAATGTTACATGACTTGACTTGTTTCCTCCCCTTGCATTTTAAAGTAGCTGCTTTGAAATATATATCAGGGATGGAGGGCTGTGAAACTATAAAAACACATAGGGTGATTTTAAAATGCCACCATATATGAAAACTACCGTTCAAAAGTTTGGAGTCAGTATTTTTTTTTTCTTAATGTCTCACATGTTCACCAAGGCTGTAATTGTTTGAGCAAAATAAAACGCCAATATTGTGAAATATTATTACACTTTAAAATAACTGTTTTCTATTTTAATATATTTTAAAATGTAATTTATTCCATCAGAATTCTAATATGCTGATTTGGTGCTCAAGAAACATTTCTTATTATTATCAATGTAGAAAACAGTTGTGCTGCTTAATGTTTTTGTGGAAACTGATAATTTTTTTTCTAGATTCTTTGAATACAAAGTTCAAAAGAACAGCATTTATTTGAAAGAAATCTTTTGTAACACTGTAAATGTCTATACTGTCACTTTTGATCAATTAAATGTGTCCTTGCTGAATAAAAGTATTCAATTTCTTAAAAAAAAAAAAAGAGGAACAAAACATTTAAACAGTACTGTACAGTATATACATAATTTAATTAAATAATAATTATTTTTTTTTTGTATTACATAGCTATTAATGCATTTGTTCCTTTTCTCTTTTTTGATATCTTAAATCCTAAAGCCTATTTATTTGTTCTACTCTTTTGTCCAAATTCAGCTTTGCTTTTGGACTGTGTACTTACACAAAATTGGAAAGCTCATGTCTTTGTTCAGATTTAGAGCGAACACTTTTTTGTGGTAATTCAATCACAGTGTCCACACAAGCACAAACTTCCCTGAGCCAACAGACAGCAGGCCTGCAACAGGGTGTGGCATGTGGACATCCACGTGAGGTCCTTGTTCTGAGAACAGTCACAAGGTGTAATTCTATGCTTTTACAGTCGACTATACATGAATAGATTGCGTTAGCGGACTGTTTTGCATAAGCAAATGATATTCATATCGTCTGCCCATTGCTCTGTAAACATAGCTGTTTCTGGCACCTAATTAAACAAGTCACTAGTGATTATTCCGTCGGGATGTTTCCTGTTTGTTGGACAGGGACGATAACCAGCACGGTCCAGAGGGGTCGTGATGTCTTTCCCCCCATGATCTTTACTGAATGTTGATGTTTG
This sequence comes from Anabarilius grahami, assembly GCA_003731715.1. Taxonomy (NCBI): domain Eukaryota; kingdom Metazoa; phylum Chordata; class Actinopteri; order Cypriniformes; family Xenocyprididae; genus Anabarilius; species Anabarilius grahami. The sequence continues at coordinate 5,780,250 of RJVU01062584.1, read as the reverse complement.
TGCCAGTACAGGCGGGGTGGTGAGGTGTGCCTATGACTCCTGCAGTGTGACATTCAGGAGGGGCCTTCTGGCATAATGGGCCAGCGGCACCGCCTCCTCCGGTTTGTCTTTGATGAACATGTTGAGGTCTCAGCAAGGCGACACGTGGGGTCATGAGATTCTGCCACTGGCGTGTGGAGGTCAGCCTGTTTATCTACTTCCTCTTGCCGGCGTGCCACTACACTCAGATAGGATGCTGGGGGACAAATTTAGACCTCCAGCTCACCCTCCATCTGCCGCGGCTAGCTGTAGGACTGTCTCCATGGGAACCGGAGCCAGGTTGCCAAGAGTAAGAGCTGGAAAGAGAAGCACTAACTCTTTATCCGTCATTCTGCTCAACTAATAATAAAAAAAACACAATTTTAATGGGCCGGACATGATGAAGACAATGAATAATACTTCATATATAGCATGATTGGATTATTATGATCACTTAAAAGCCATAACACTGCCATCAATTTTGTATTGTAATTATACAAGCATTAGACAAAATTAGCTTCTTGAATCAAGATGGTCTCCTTATGTATTACAGTCTTGACAAGCTGCCATGTAGCCTCTAGGGTCCTTGAATCTACTCTCAACTCCATTAAAGAACCCATGTTCCACAGCAGCAGGGTCAGCTCACCTGGAAACCACTAGAAGCGAGCCGACCGCATCCAGTCGGGAGATATTTATATAATTCTTGGTGGAGCAATTAACATACAACGAACAAGGTGACATTTCTGTTATCAAATCTGGCGAGTTGTCAGTAGGACAGTGGGAGGCAGAGAAAAAAAACGAAAAGATCGGAGAGTTTTAAAATGTGTTTTTCCACTCCTGTCTATAAGCTTCTGTGGGCTATTCTAAAAATGGCTCGGCGGTTTTGTTTTTTTCCTATACTCAAGCACACTAATTTTACATTCTCTTTGCAATGTGTGAGACTTGCATACGAATGCTGGTTTACTTGTTCATCCATGATACATGACCAGATCAGATTACTATGCCAGCAAATCTTAAAAGTGAAACCAAAACTATATTACCATTTTTCCTTGAATTTTAGAGCGGTCTATTTTCTGTTTAAACATTTGTGCAAGATTAATACTAACTAAAGAGTTAGTTCACTCAAAAATGAAAAAAAATGTAATAATTTACTCACTTTTTTTTTAAACACAAATTAAGATACTTTAATGAAATCTGAGACATTTTCGGTCGCTCCATTGACAGTCCATGCAACTACAACTTTGTCGCTTCAAAAAGTTAATAAAGAGATCGTAAAATGTTACTAAGAAAAAAAATGGTTCTTCACTGGTTCTCTGGGGGACCAAAAAAAAAGGTTATTTTGACATTTAGTAAAGCCACTGTTGAAAGCTTTATTTTTAAGAGTGTAGGTGGTTGTTTACTGGTATAACATTTGCATTAATGTAAATTACATAACAGGAAGTAAGTGAAGTGTCAGTACAGCAGGGTCTATATGTCAGCTTGAGGATGTCCCAGCTGTTCGATACTCCCTCTTCCTCCATATGTTTGAGAGAGAGAGCGAGAGAATAAGGAGAAGGTATCTTGCATCATCTTTTGTCACATTCTCCTTGTGCCTTCAGTTCATTCTTCACTTGACCTCTGTCTGGATTTGTTTTTTTCTCTGTCTCTCTGTTGTTGATGTCACATGAACCTGTTATAAAAAGTAGCGCAAAATAAGTGTCTTTTTCTTTGGATTTCCAGTATTCAAGTTCCAGCATTATTTGTTTATTAATTAATTTACTAATTTATTTGCTAAGCAGAGTCCAAACCCTTTACTTCCACTTTTTTTTTTCTTATGTCACAGTTTCATTATCATTCTCTGTCTGTTGCTCCAATTTCATTATCATTATTACAATTCAAGTGAGATTAGACCTAATCAAGCAAATATTCAATTAATACAATACTTATTGATTGATAGTAATGGAATGAAGCCAGAAATCGCCAATTCCTGTTGACTTCAGGTCACTTTTCTAATGCAGATCATTTATGAGATTGATCATGCATTACATAATGTGAACTAACCACATAACATATTATAGCTGTTTATTACTGCCATATGGACATTACTTTGACACTCTCATCTCTGGCTGTTAACAGAATACTTACTAATTATAACACTGAAACAACCATTTTTTTGTAAAGCTGCTTGGAAACAATATGTATTGTGAAAAGCATTATAGAAATAAACTTGAATTGAATATAAATGACTCATTTTTTCCAGTTATATGAATTATGAAAGTATGAAAATCTGGTCTTCTGCTTTGTTTTGTCACTGAAATGGGATCTGAGTGATTTTAGGTTTTTTTGTGTGTGTGAACTTCCTTTCAGTGTTTCCTTGTCTGCATTGAAAATGCTGTAATGCTGGGTCTCCCAGTCCAGTGCATTGTTCATAGACAGCCATGAATAATTCACATAGCGCTCTCCCCATCCGAAACCCTCTTAATCGCCTTATTTAAGAACCACATCAATACAGTGTCAGAGGTCATTAGGCTGTCTCGCACTGATCTTTGATGTATGGACATCCATTATGGAGTGATAACAACAATGTCTCCTGTCTACATTTGTCTCTCTCTGTGCCCTTCTAGTTTACATCTGTTTGTATCAATCCAGATGAAAATTCCAGTAATCAAGCAGTGTAATTCTATAATGCACTGCACGCCCCAATCACAGTAATAAACCTGTGCAAATCAGATGCGTTCATTATAAATTTGTGGTTCAGGCCTTTTGAAGTCAAATATATACCTATGTCATGAATAATGATGAAGGTCTTAGTGTTGTTGTATCTTCAATAATTGCTTGCTGTTGATAAAAACACTATGTAACCAAAGCCTACCTCTGCTCTGAGAAAGCTCATTAAATTGTTGCGCATCACTCAGCCAGCAGCAGCTGTTTGAGAAGGCAAACTCAGTCAAGAATCTGTCAAGTTATTTCAAGAGGAAAGCAGTTTTTGTTTTTTGTTTTTCTGCTCACTGCCTTTCCCACAGTGAACACCAAAAAATGGAACCTAAGATGCTGTAGTTTTTGTGAATATATGTAAAATAAGTTAGGCCCCTCACTCAAAATGTTTTCCAGTATAAATGTTTAAAATTCCTAATATTTAAATGCGATAAATTTACTGGAAGTAAAATATAAATAATATAATATAAATAAATAAATATTGAATAAAGTTGTTTTTAACCACATTGTCAAAGTTTTTTTTTTAGCATAAACCTCACAAAATTTTAAAAATGATGGGATAAACTTTGATATTTTATCTGGAAAAGAACTCAACAAGACTCAAATACTAATTAAAATAAATATATATTTGCCAGTTTAATCAGAAACTGAAACGCTGAAATATTCACAAAAATAATAACCATATTTTCTGACAAATCTTTTCTTCTTAGAGTGCTAAGGAATCACAAAATGTTCAAAAATAAACTATACAAACTACTGTTTATGGATTTGGTGTGCATCTCAAAATGTAGCCTAAAATATGTGACCCTGGACCACAAAACCAGTCATAAGTGGCACAGGTATATTTGTAGCAATAGCCAACAATACATTGTATGGGTCTAAATTATCGATTTTTCTTTTATGCCATTTGGATATTAAGTAAATATCATGTTCCATGAAGATATTTTGCAAATTTCCAACCATAAATATATCAAAAAATAATTCTGTGAGTGGATATGCATCGCTAAGGACTTCATTTAGACAACTTTAAAGGAGATTTTCTCAATATTGATTTTTTTTATTTTTTTGCACCCTTATATTCCAGATATTCAAATAGTTCTATCTCAGATGTATAAATATCAATTTAAAAATATTGACCTTTATTACTGGTTTTGTGGACTAGGGTCACATATAGTCTCATTTGCTGATTGAACTCCCTCTGATGGGTAAACATCAATGCTCTTATTTATGAGTGTATTTCAAGACACCATGTTAATAGATTAAAGACACAAGTGTTCAGGGACGTGGGAACTATATTTTGAGAGGGGGGGCGGGATTCTTGGGAGGGGGGGTGTTAGTGTAGGCCTATAGTAGGCTGTGTTATGTATCCTGATTGACTTTATGATTAGTTAAATCTGTCTTGCACATGCATCGCCACAGAGTTAACCATTTCAGACAGTACAGGACAGCCTCTGTCTCGTTCACTTCACGTCTGTGGGCGTTACGCACAGCTCAGTGTGGCCCAGGCACGGCGCCAGGATTCCAGTTTTGGATGGGCCAGACCAATTGTGGGTGGGCCTTAAATTAAAAATGTTAAATAAAAAATAAAAAAACGTTATCCAATAACTGCTTAACCTAATAAAAAAAATTGACTAATATAGCCTACTGTTATATTATCTGTGCATATACATAATATAGATTTTAATAGCTTGATGTTAAAAGTTTTCGTGCATAGGACAAACCTATCCGCGATCGTTCTCCATGGTTCTGACCAAAGAAGAGCGCTTTGGAATCTCCATTATGCGTGAAACACATCATACCTGGGCTGCGTTTCCCGATAACATTGTCTCTTAGCACGCTACGAAGACTCTTAAGGTATAACTTAACTAAACGTATACTACCACTAAAGGTATATCATTGCTAGGCGTCTTAAGGGCTATCATCCACTCGCGAGGCATAGGCGCTGAAAGGCAGAGGCGCTGGCGCCCTCCTACCAACGGCGCTGTTTTTGGTAAAACATGATTTTGACGACTTCATTAAGTTTTGTTTTATAGAAAACTCTTTTTAAAAGATATTCGTTTTGTATAAATTGTATCTTAATTTTGATCGATGTTTTATCAATCAATTGCCCGTATTTAATAAATAAGAAGCAAATATATAGCAGACAATAATAACCTTAGTGTAATTGACAGAATTACTAAAAAATACTTTGCTACCTAAAAGTTAAAGATTTTTTGTGTCACGCATGCATGCATGCATGTCTATTTCCCTCATATTAAATATAAAACGCATGTGGACTGATATTTTTCCAATGTCTGGACTCCTTTATTAATGGAGTATATAAACAGACGTTTCAATATATTGACACACCGCAGCAGCAACAGCGCTGAATGAATGATGATCTGCTTTTATGTCATTTTTCCTTTTTTATTCAGAATATTCACAAATGTGTTAGCTATGGAATGAAATATCTGATATTCCGATTGTCAAATACATGCAAGTGGAAGTGTATTGTTGTTTAAACACCTTTATAACGATCGCGTTAGATAACGATATAATTTTATGACACAAAATTTTGAAATGTAGGCTTAAATCAAACACATTTTAATTCAGATTCTGTATTTATATATATATATATAATATATATATAAACGGAAAACAAAAACAACGAAAAAAACAGCTGGCTGACCCCTAGAGGGGTGGGGTGGGGGGGCGTCCGCACACCCCCCCTGTTCCAACGTCTATGCAAGTGTTTTGTCCATGCAAAGTATAATTAGACCAGTTTTTAAGCACAGTGTTAATTATGAAGTACGCTAAATAGATGGTGTCTAGCACTCCTAATGTCTTGTCATAGTCTCTTGTATGACATATGTACATAAACAAAATCAGCTTCTAAGCTATTCTTTTTTTTTAAATTATTATTCATTCTTGTTTTTGTTTTTACTGAAAGGATGACAACTTGTTACAACCTCTTTTTACGAAGCCAAGGTTACATATCCAGTCTCATATTGTGTGTACAAGGAACAGTTTGGAAGTTTAAAAGAGAAATACTATAGGTCAATGAAATTAAGCAATTTCCTTGTGTATGCTTATGAGATCATTTTGAAACCACTGGCTCTACATCAGCATGGATCACTTTACACCTAGGACTTTGCTTTTTCCAAACTATCAATCTCAAAGCTCAGAATTTAGTGTTTTTCATTTGTGTTGTTTTGCATTGTGTTGTTTTGCATTTTGTGTTTTTAACATTTCAGTAGAATTCCGAAGCATTTTGTGACAGCAAAATGATAAGGGTGGTAGTGTTACTATCATTATCATTATTATTATTATTATTATTATTATAAAATCATGTAGATTTATCATCAATTAAGTGATGTGTCAGTTTCATTGTCCATTTGAATGATGTAAAAAAGTATGTCTCTGGTATTGTTTCCTTTAGAAGTTTAGAATCAGGAATATGGATATACAGTATGATTTGCAAATTAATCTCTTTTTAGTTGATTCTTTTAAATGAATCATTCAAAAATAGCTAAGCAGTAGTTGGTAGCTTAGCTTAGCATTTTTGTATAGCTAATCCAACACTGTTTATTATAACAACTCACCACTTATTTTATGTTTATGTGTCTCTGCAGCGCCAGTGAAGTTCTAACATGTGACAACCTGAAGATGGGAGACAAATAGGTCTTGAATAATTATTCACGTGTCAGCAGAGAAAGTGCCTCAAAAGCATCTTGAGACATTCTTTGTCAAGCCCCATTGCCAGGCATCAGCCCAAAAGACACATAATGATGAATTTCACCAAGGCTGTTTGTGAACAGGAGAGGAGACATTTGGCAAACAACCAGCACTCACATATATGGCGGCTGCATACTGACACTGTTTAATTATGCCTTTGTCAGTTAAGACACTATCCAGTATCTTACATTAATTATGGCATAACACAATTAGCCCCCTAAAGCGAGTGTAAAGACTTTTTCCTATCGGAAGAGTATTGATGCAATGATGTTTATCAGATTGGTGCTCAAAGTAGCATTCCCATAGCATCCTTGAAGCCTCCTCCCCATATCCTATGGAGGCAGAGGAAAAACAGTCAACCGATGGGGAGCGGTCTGGTGGGCAACAGCAGCCATCATCAGAGTCTTTGTTAGCAGCACAGCTGCCTCATTTACAGCAACAAGCTACCTCGCAATCTGTCCATGGATCACATGGCCGCCTTCAACACAGGCAGCCAAAACGCTTTGAAATGCTCCAAAGGCAGAAGCAGCAGCAACAGTCACAGGCAAGTGGGTCATCTTGGCAGCTTTCAGAAGTTCCTGGTCCTTCAAGAGGCAGCTGTTCTGCCCTGGGAGAACCATCTCCCCAAATTCATAATATTCATCAAACTCAGTCTCTGCCTAGTGTGGAAGTACAGGAAGGAACCCCATGTAGACGAGAACGGAAACCCCAAAAACCAGGGAAATATGTGTGCACATACTGCGGCCGTCCTTGTGCAAAGCCTAGTGTCCTCCAAAAGCATATCCGATCCCACACAGGAGAGAGACCCTATCCATGTGTCCCATGTGGCTTCTCCTTCAAGACCAAAAGCAACCTGTATAAACACCGCAAATCCCATGCTCATCGAATAAAAGCAGGCATGGCCTCGAGTCGTGAAGAGACCAGTTTTATTGGGCCAGAAGGTGGAACATTGGGAGATGATCAAGATGAGGGTACGGAAGGAGAGAGTACAGGTTCTGAGGATGAGACAGGGGAACACCAACCATCTACCTCACAGGGTAGGCCAACTCTGAAAAAAAGTTGCAAAGTGGAATTGTCATTCATAGAGGAGGGTCCCCAAACTGAGGATTCACAGGCGGTCAAGCAAAGGTTAGCAATGAGACTAAGCGAGAGGAAGCGAGCTCCCAGAACCTCTTCAGATGAAACCCGATCCTCACTGGGTCCTGGCAGTAAGGGGAGCACAGAATCTGGCTATTTTTCCAGTTCTGGGAGTGCTGAGCTCTCCCAAGTGAGCCCACCAAATGCAAGTGCTAAAACATATGCTGAGATAATTCTAGGAAAGTATGGACGACTTGGACAACAACAAAGAATTCCACATCAACAACTGCAATTATCGTCATCTTCAGGTCAACAAGAAAAATCAATCCCTTTCACTGTTCCTAAGACACAAGTCATTGAGCATATAACCAAGCTAATCACTATAAATGAAGCTGTGGTGGATACAAGTGAAATTGACAGTGTCAAACCAAGACGTTCCTCGCTCTCTAGAAGAAGTAGCATTGAGTCAGTTAAGTTCTCCTCACCCAAAGAACCCTGTGTTTTTGAACCAAAAGCAGATGCCCCAGGCTCTTGTGGCTCTGCTGTACAACTTATTCCTGGTAGTTTTGTAGGTGAACTACCTGGCTCATACTTGGCTCAAACGGAAACATTGGCTGGGCAGAGCTCCAGTGCTCTTCTCTATAGGAGTCAATCAGTGCCATCTTCTGATAATACTTCAGATACACCTTCACAAAGCTTTCGTCTCAGTCATTCTTTTGATGATCAGCAGGCCATAGCAGCTGAAATGAGGATTGGGCCACATCAACGAATGTTACGACGCCAACCTGCTATTGAGGTGCCAGTTGGAGTGGACCTCTTTATAGAAGATGCAGATCCTCCTTGTTTGAAAGAAATTGAATCAGGAAAAAAGCAAGATAAGGAATTCCACCTTTGTGAGTGTGAAATGTGTGGTGCTCGCTTGAAGAAGCAGGACTCTTATGCAGAACACAGATTAGCATGTATGAGTAAATCTCCACACGACCCGCATGAGGAAGGCAGTTCTTTTATTGAGAATCAGCCACAGATTATGAGCTACAAGTTCAAAGCCATGGCAATGGCTGTGCGCAAGAGGAAAAAAAAAGAGGAAAGTCTTGAGGAAGACCCTCCCAGTCCGGGTCCAACAACTGTGTCTTTCAGTACCCAGTCTCCATTGATGCTTGGCAGTATTGATAATCAGGGCACACCTTGTGGCCTTTCACAGAGTGAGCTAGAACGTAGGGGTCACTGGAAAGAAATTTCTGTTATCCAGCATACCAGATCCTTTGAAAAACAGGAAAACATCTCAATGGCAAATCAGGAAGCAGAGCCAGAACATGAGCCATCACAGGAGCCAAAACCAACCTTCACATCCCGGTTAATCCGTCAACCCAACATTCAAGTGCCAGAAATTCTGGTTACAGAGGAGCCAGATACAGAGATGGTCTCTCATCCAGTGAACACGTACATCTTAAAAGAGTCAGAGAAGGTGGAGGAATTCCAGTGGCCTCAGCGTAGCCAAAGTCTGTCTCAGCTCCCTGCAGAGAAGCTACCGCCAAAGAAGAAGCGCCTCCGTTTGGCTGAGGCAACACAATCATCCGGAGAATCTAGCTTTGAGTCCGTATCCCTGCCACATAGCCCAAGCCAAGAGAGCAATGTTTCCCATGCCCCCAGTCGATCTGCATCCTTTGAGGAATCAGGAAGGCCAGACTCTGAGATGCAAAGTGGTACATGGAGCTCCCAAGGGTCTCACATGCTGACCGTTCCATCAAGTCTCCACCAGCACCATCATTCTCAGAGAGAGATGCGCCGTTCAACATCTGAACAAGCATCTGCAAGTCCTCAACACCCTGCACATGTAGAAGAAACAAGAAGTAAGTCATTTGACTATGGCTCCCTTTCTCTAGAGCGCATTTCTTCTACTTGGAAGGAGAGGAGGAAATGTCTCTTGGTGAAGCATGGAACCCTTGGTGAGCCTGACCAGGAGGAGCCATCTACTAAACCTGGTGTCTCAGCTGTTTGCCAGTCCTATCCAATTCATCCTCCATTCACAATCACAGAGCATAGAATGGGAGGCAGGACCTCTAGGCTTAGCTCGGAGCATATAGGGAAGACCTTTCAGCTTTTTCAATCCCCTCTTGCCCTCCCACCAGCTGTTTTCCCCCTACAACAAGCAAACCCTGATTTTTGTTCCCCAAGTCAGCTCACTAGATTCCTCCCAGCCACTACAGCAATTTCTGCGGTTGTTTCCCCCCAGATGTTTCAGCAAGCTTTCCTTCACAGTGAGCCACCTCTGCTACATCCAAGACCAATAGAGTATGTAGAACGCCTGGGACTACCCCTTCAGCCACTCACCACTTTATTCCCACTTCAATCAAGTGATGTTGCTCAGGATGTTTGCTTTCCCATGCCAGGTGGTCTGACTATTCAGGTCCCCTCAGGGCCTCTTTTCAGGGAGTCTAGGTCATCACCTTCCTCCTTGCATAGTCCCGGTCATTCACAACAGCAGCTAGTCATTCGCCACAATGCCCATCCCGTGATTGCTCCTTGCCTTCAACAGCTTGTGCCAGTAGTGTCTCTTGTAGTGCCTGTGCGCTTACAGACTCACATTCCCACCTATGCTAGTGCCATGTATACAACCATCTCACAAATTTTAGCCACAACGCAACATCCAATCTGCTGCACAGCTATGGTCATCATGGGTAAGCTGGAGGAAGACAAGCTTCAGAGATCTTACCTTACGCTGCCCTCACCTATCCCCAAGAGCTACATTCCCTTGCCGCTGCCTCTTGAGCATGGAGCTGGAACTTCATCAGATGACAGCTGTGGGCAGCTCGGTGCTGGAGGAAGTAAGCGAATGCTGTCACCTGCAGGTAGTCTAGAACTCAGTTTAGAGGCACAGCGGCACCAAAAACGGGTGAAAGAGGAGGAGGAGAAAGAAGAGGATGACAAGGAAGATGATGATAACAAATGTGATGAGAAATCTCAGGAGATGAGTCAGGGAAAAAATAAGCAGAGGCTAACCGTGGAGACAGCAGGGAGGGACAATGATCCAAGAGAAGTAACAGAAACTGAAAAGTTAAGCAAGCAGGACTTAACCCAACACAAAACTGAAAACATAAAGGTGGAGGGAACGAAAGAGGCAGGACACCGGTGTGCTCCAAGGGTAACAAGTCCTGAAAGATCTGAACCATCATACCCCAGTTTGCATACAACTACATCCGTCAGCTGGTGCTATCTGAATTACACAAAGCCCACCCCATCTACACATAGAGATTCAACTTCTGTCTATTCCTCATGGAGTGTTAGCACGCATAACCCCAATATACCTGGCTTGTCCACCAAAATATTACTGTCTCTGCTGCACTCCAAACAGAAACATAGTGCTGAGACATACACTATGGCTACAGCTCCAACATCAACAACTGACAAGCTGGTTCCTACTGACAGCAAAACGACCAGTGTGTCAGAGGTAAACATCACTGTAATTTTTCACTTCAACATATATAATTGCATCACTGAGATTTTTTTGTATATGAAAAATTATATTGAAAGTTTAGAAAGTGCCTGCATGTTTACATTTACATTTACATTTATGCATTTGGCAGACGCTTTTATCCAAAGCGACTTACATTGCATTATACTATACATTTGTATCGGAGTATGTGCAATCCCTGGGATCGAACCCATGACCTTGGCATTGCTAGTGCCATGCTCTAACCACTGAGCTACAGGAAAGCTTTGTTTATATCTGTGTTTTGTAAGTGGTGTGTAGATGTTCTACAGTGTTGGTAAATCAGCCTGTCTGTCTGGAGTGTAGGTATGTGCCTCTCCACCCAACACACCCGTCAAAGTAAAAGAGGAACCATCAAATGAAAGAGGGGAAAATGATAAGAAGAGTACTGATGACGTGCCTGCTACCTCAACACAAAGTGAGGCAGCTCGTAATCGTATTTGCATTTTTGAGGGCGGGTGAGTAAATTCTTATGAGTGATTTTGAAACTGTAGGAGTCAGGTTAAGATACAGTACTTAAAATAGTTAGCTACTAACAATAACATATTACATAAAAATAGCAATGAAGCATTTGTCATGCTACACATGCTCACTGAAAGAAGTAGCTTGTTATTGGAAGTGCACCATTTTAAAATAGTTCAGCTAGTGCAGCACTTCATTCACAATAGAGATGGGGTGGAGTTATGAGGTTTTGCTGACAGTTTTAATACCTCTTTTAATGGTAAAATATTTGCAAAACCCACAGACAGACATAGGGCCCTATCATACACCCGGCGCAATGTGGCGCCAGGTGCGACGCAAGTGTTTTTTGCTAGTTTCAGCCCGACGCAGTTATCATTTTCACATCCTGCGCCACGTTGTTTAAATAGCAAATGCATTTGCGCCCATTTGTGCGCCCATGGGCATGCTGGTCTGAAAAAGAGGTGTGTCCAGCCGCATTGCTGGCGCGTTACTATTTTGAGGCAACTGAAATAGACTGCGCCATTAACCAACTGAAACCTGGTCTAAAGTCAATGGCGCAATATTTGTTTTGCTATTTAAAGAGTGCGTTAGTAATATGCGCCTATATGCGGGTGCACAACGCGCTTACATTCTGCTTATTATACACACAGGGAAGTGCAGCAGCACTCAAACATGCCAAATATGAAAAATAAAAGGATTACAATGTAAAAGATTATTATTGTATGCATAAAGATAAGGCTTTTCCCGTAGATGATCTGCTCGCGCGCTTAACCTCGCGCACGAGCAGATCCGTTTCCTCACTATAGACGCGTTCAGTTAAATTCCGCCTTGTAAATAGCGAATACACCATGGCGCGAGCACAACTGGCTTTTAAAGGGAATGGGAGACAAGACTCTGGTTGGTTTATTGTGTGTTACGCCCAAAACACACCCATGACTCATTAAGAGAATAGGGACAACCCTTTTAGACAATGTGCCAGGCACACCAAACATTTTTCCCATCCTTAAAGGGTTAGTTCACCCAAAAATGAAAATAATGTAATTTATTACTCGCCCTCATGTCGTTCCACACCCGTAAGACTTTCGTTCATCTTCGGAACACAAATTAAGATATTTTTGTTGAAATCCGGTGACTCAGTGAGGCCACCATTGCCAGCAATGGTACTTCCTCTCCCAAGATCCATTAAGGTAGTAAAAACATATTTGAATCAGTTCATGTAAGTACAGTGGTTCTACCTTAATATTATAAATCAACGAGAATATTTTTTGAGCGCAAAAAAAAAACAAGTGTTTTGAAATCGGCCATCACTAGATATTGTTGAAAAGTCGTTTCAACAATATCTAGTGATGGCCGATTTCAAAACACTACTTCATGAAGCTTCGGATCACTGATTCGACACAAAAGATGTTTGTCAGTAGTAGTTTTTTTTTTTTTTTTGCCTCACAAAAATATTCTCGCCGCTTTATAGTATTAAGGTAGAACCACATGAACTGATTTAAATATGTTTTTGGTACCTTTATGGATCTTGAGAGAGGAAGTACCATTGCTGGTGATGCAGGCCTCACTAAGCCATCTGATTTCATCAAAAATATATTAATTTGTGTTCCGAAGATGAACGAAGGTTTTACAGGTGTGGAACAACATGAGGGTAATTAATTAATGACATTATTTTCATTTTTGGGTGAACTAACCCTTTAAACTAGCAAAAGTGGATTCGGACATGCCCTAAGTGCACTTGCGCTGTGCGCTTTAGACCATGGGCTTAGATCGTTAAAATAGGGCCCGTAAAGGGTGACCTATAGTAATGATTAATGGGTGAAAAAATGTAGAAAAAAATATGGAGATATAAGGTTTCCACCCTACACTGACGATATACAGTTGCAGTCATGTTAAAGAGTACTAATAGTGCAGTTTATTCATGGTTTTCCCTGCCATGAAATTGCATTTTTGTAAGTGCCAATTATAGCAGTTGTAGTTGCCTCTCAGCTTGAGCTTTTCTGTTTGTTATTTGCTGTGTGAGAGACAAAGACATGGTAGTACAGGTGAGACTATGAACCATTAGGGACTTCATTTATCTTGCCTCGTTCAGTTGTCTGCCGAATTCACACCTTGCTCAAAGGTATGAATTTGGATGGAGTGTAGAGAGAAAGAGTGCTGTTAACTTAGTAGCTCTGCAGATTTATTTTTCAAGTCTGCTGCTCATTAGTGTTGTGCCAACTATATCTGCATTGCACAGTTAAAGAGTAAAACAACATTTAACCTTGAATGACTAGAATAACTACTGAAATTTCAACTCCACACAGATCCACCGTGAGATAATAAAATTTTTTTTAAGGAACACTAATTGTTGTTTACATTAAAAATACCACTTAACACACACAAAAAAATAAAAATAAAATAGAAGTGAAAAGCTTCGTAGGTCATTTGTAATTATTTCAGATTCAAAAGATTGAATTGCTGAATTGCAACATTAAAGTGAAACTTGCAGTGATATCTTCATTTGATGTGTAATGGGATGAGATCATCAAAATACCACATTAGATAAATATGTTAATGTAAATTCTGTTAATAAACATTAATAGTCATGAGTACATTATCGAGGGAAATAATCAGCAATGATTTTTGTCACAATCGTGGAGCCCTTGATTGTAGTACATGATTTGAATATCATTTTTAATATAAAAATGAAAAGACAGCTGATTGATGGATGAATGGATAACAAAAAGGAGAGATAGGAAAGCTGACCTGTAAACATCAAAAGCTTTGGATTCATTAGCTGGGTCTCTTGCATTCATCTGCTTATGCGGGGCTCTCAATGTGGTTGAGTGCTTAAACTGCGGCAACAACTCACCACAGCCTGCATTTTTATCCCTGCTTCTTTTGTCTCTCTCGGTGCCTTTATTTTGCTCATACGGTTTTTCCGCCTAGCACACCCACGCACCCCCTAATCACATCAGACTCTGCACTCTGTCTCGCACACACGCTCCATTTTGTCTCTAAAACTTCTCACATCCATCAGCACCCTTTTGTCTTTGCACCTCTCATAAAAGTATTTGTTCTTTGCTTTCTTCCTAATAAGTAGAACACAATGCTACTGAAGGACAATCAAAGGCACCAGTTTTTCTGTAGTCATCGGCTCCCTTTCAAAGACACCTTTCTAAAAATAGTCGACAGGTGTGTTTGTATATTAAAAGACTTTAATCTTGTCACTCTGATTGCATTTGCAGTGCCCTGAGTGAAGGCTGGGTCCTACAAAATGGAGTATACTAGATTTTTTTTTTTTTTTGTACCTAGAAACCGATGTTTAGTAAGTTGTTTTCTCTCCACCCCATCCATTTTTACATTTTTCATGAAAGCCAACAGACATTTTTCAAAATGCATATGCTGTCTACCAAAACACATCCCATGCTACTGCTATCAGGCTTAGCTGCCATATAAAGCAGATGAGGATTCATACTCTAGCAGTCAGTAATGCAATTATACATTAATATATTTTCTCAAACTNATATATTTTATTATTATTATTATTATTTTTTATATTTTATTTTATATATATTTATTTTTTATATTTTATTTTGTCAAATATTATAAATAAAAATAAGTATATAATAATAATAATAATAATAAAAATAAAGTATTTGATTATATTTAAAATTCTAATTTATTTTATTTTATTTTGTAATACTTTATTTTAAATTTATAATAATTTAAATTTAAATGTTACAAATAAATATTTTTATTTATATTTTTTAATTCATTTATTTTTTATTTTTTTAAATATAGTATATTAAATATATTTGGTTATTAGGACCTTTTTGACAGTCTTATATCACCAGAAAGGGGTTTATTTTGCAATACTGACTGACTGGCTTTACAGTTTACAGCTTATTACATGGCTGCTTTTACCAAATATATAAATGTATAGATATGAAATGAGGATTTTAGTTATCATATTATCTTAGATTAGGTTAATATCTCATCTAAGAAGAATAGTCTAGTATAACATAAAAAGCAGCCTAGCAAGAAGATAAACACCGCACATTTTTTTTCTCTTTCTCTCTCTTTCTGGTTCTAGCCAAATTTATTCTTGAAAGCTATGTTTTATTAATTCCGGATTGTTTTAGAATGAATAAGAATGTCCTTTGTTTCAAATTAATACAACTGAAATCTCAAGTGCAATACATTGTTTATTGTGTAAACTATGTAAGAGGACTACAGTAAATGCTTAATATGGAGTTTATGGTTTCCTTTCATGGGAACTGTCGACGCTGCGTCATATGACGTTATGGGAACCCTCTGCATGATTGCGTCGTGAAGCACTCTTGTATCTAACCAATAATGTGACGAGACGTCAGAGGCGGGTGACGTCACGAACCAGGAATCTATAAAGCATACCCAGAACAAAGAACGCTAGCTTCTGTTGTCTTCAGCAAGCGCTCTGTGTTATCGTGTGTCTTATTTGGTGTTGTTTGTCTTATTACATATAAACAAGTCACGATCTCTTCGTCTGAGGACAAGAGTATCCCACACCAATCCATATATTTATATATAAAAAAGACAGGTATTATTGCGAGCAGCAGTTGAATGGGAGTTGAGCATGCCCAGGCAGCTCTCGAGGAAGCTGTCTGTGTGCACTGTGAAAAACTCACTCTCAGGACACTGTGTTCCCCGCGGATCGGGTCCCGCTTCTGCTGAGGCAGAGCGGCGGGTCCATTCGTGGGGTTCACAAATGGATCTGACAGAGGGGTTAGAGACGGGCGCCACCCTTTCTCTGCCCTTACCTGCCAGGTTCAGTGCCGTCTCCCAGGTGGAAGCACGCTCTGCGGTTTCTTCCCCCGGGTTGAGGCACCGGTACTCACATGTCCAACTCTGAGGAGGTGGATATTGTGATATCGATCTGAGCACTCGTCACCTCACAGTCACACACATATCGTGTTTCAAAATCACATGTTTATAACAAATCAATAGTGAACAGCAGTTTAAATCGCATTTCCCCATGTGCTACACTACAAAGCGAGTGGGGATACACACGATTTATGTGGTGTTTGCTGGGAGTGGAGCATGCACGTCAGCTCACAACTGACAGTGTTCATTCATAAAAATGTCCCGAAGAGAAGTATGCACTAGCGGGAGTTTTGTAGCTCCACTCCTGTTGGCTTTATTCTCGAGGGAATAAAAGTCTAACGCAAGGCTCGGATCTCGCGCTTGCCGAGGCAGCGCGTGGATTGAGTTTTCATTAAAGAATATATAGCTCGGATCTCGCGTTGCCGAGGCAGCGCGTAGATTAAGTCTGCAAGAATGAATATACGGCTCGGGTCTCGCATTTGCCGAGGCTGCGCATAGATCACGTGTCCGTAATTATATATGTATTTATATATTGAGGGATCTGAGTAGATGGGAGTTTCCCTTTCTCTCTTTCCCTAAAATACCTGGCGAATTATTAAGGGCTATAATTCTTTTTTGTATTCTAAATATATTCAGCCTGTTCAAAAAATATATATATATAAGAACTGGCTGCATTTAATTTGAGGATTAAATGAAATATTGAATACATTAAATTCTGAGGAATTTAAAAGAAAATAAAGGAGACCATTCTGCCATCCCTGCCACCTCGTGTGCTTCAGGGCGCAGTGGTTTCCAGTGTTCCTCCAAGAAAGAGGAGGATTGTAGAGCGGTCAGTTCAGATATTCCCTGCCGGTTCGCCGTTTCAGGGCACTGGTCTGACCGTTCATCCAAAGAAAGTGTCGCCACCCGTGCTCCCCCGCAGAAAGCTTGGGGACAGGGACAGGCGACACAGCTGAAATCTTTGTGGGGTAACACAGATCTGCGGACTGTAATTATCATCAAGAAGGCTTCGAAGAGGTCCTGTTGCCAGTGGCGTGGGACATTGGAGGGCAGCCCCCTCCAGAGAGAGTTGGGTATTAAAATACTTGGTACCCATCCCTCTTTGGCGCCCTCAGGGGGCCGTTCTGCTAACCCTGCCACCCAGTGTGCTTCAGGGCGCAGCGGTCTCCACCGACCCTCAGAGGAGGGCCGGTCATCACTTGATTCGGCTGTTCCTTGCCGGTTCGCCGCTTCAGGGCGCCGAGTCAAGTGCTCAAAAAACACCAGAGGCCAGTCTCGGGAGACTGGTTCCCTTAGTAAATTTTCTGGCAGAATGGAAACTTCTCCCCAAATATTTCAAAATGGGTGCTGCTCACAATAGAAAAGGGTTACAAATTCGGGTCTCGCCCGCCCCAGTTTAATGGGGTCCTTCCCACATTATAGCTCAAACAGAACATCTGGCAGTTCAACATCGAGATGTTGTTCTGTCACACATGAAGAGGCTTGTGCTGAGGCTTAATGCCAAGAAAAGTGTGCTGGTTCCGGCTCAAATGACCAACTACTTAGGGGTAGTTTGGGACTCCACCACGATGCAGGCACATCTGTCTCCTGCTCGTGTGAGTTCCATTCTCAATGCCGTGAATGGGGTGAAACTAGGCCAGTCACTCACTGTCAAACAGTTTCAAAGACTGTTGGGTCTCATGGCAGCTGCGTCCAACGTGATAACCTTTGGCCTTCTGCACATGAGACCCTTACAGTGGTGGCTCAGGACCAAGGGGTTTTCTCAGAGGGGAAATCCTTTTCGCATGATCAAAGTCACGCGGCCATGCCTTCGTGCTCTGGTCATGTGGAAAAAGCCTTGGTTCCTGTCCCAGGACCCGTGTTGGGGACTTCTCGTCGTCGTGTAATGCTTACAACAGATGCTTCCCTCACGGGCTGGGGGGCGATCATGAGTGGTCGCTCAGCTCAGGGTCTCTGGGAGGACCATCAGAGTTCCTGGCACATAAATCGGCTGGAAATGATGGCGGTATTTCTTGCAGTAAATACTTCCTCCCAGACCTGAGGGCATCAAAATGTGGGAGCAGACGCCCTCTCGAGGCAGGGGCCGAGGCCCGGGGAATAGAGACTCCACCCCGAGGTGGTGGAGCTCACTTTGGAAAACTTCGGTCGAGCTGAAATCGACCTATTTGCTTCAGGGGAATCAACCCAGTGTCCACTGTGGTTCT
Organism: Anabarilius grahami; assembly: GCA_003731715.1. Classification (NCBI taxonomy): domain Eukaryota; kingdom Metazoa; phylum Chordata; class Actinopteri; order Cypriniformes; family Xenocyprididae; genus Anabarilius; species Anabarilius grahami. The sequence continues at coordinate 5,761,746 of RJVU01062584.1, read as the reverse complement.
CCCTATCTCATCCAGCACCATTGGGTCTGGATGCCATGGTACAGACATGGCCGAGGCTGCGTCTGTATGCATTTCCCCGTTCGCTCTGCTCCCGGGAGTTCTGGAGAAAGTACGCCAGGAAGAAGGGGTCAGTCTAATATTGATAGCCCTGTACTGGCCAACCAAAATATGGTTCTCAGTCCTAGTATCACTTCTAGATGGCTCCCTGATGGAGCTTCCTCTCAGGCAGGACCTCCTGTCTCAAGCGGGCGGCATGATAATTCATCCACGCCCAGAACTACGGAGACTGTGGGCCTGGCCTCTGAGGGTCTGCTGGTCTCCCAACTGAGGTTGTGGAGACCATACTCCACTCCAGAGCTTCCTCCACGTGCTCCTTTGTGTTTGGAAATCGCACCTGGAATGGTCAAAGCGCTCCTGCACACTAGACCAGGCTATATGCCTAAGGTCCCCACCAACGTCCCAGGTCCCATCGTACTTCAGGCTTTCTATCTTCCTCCATTTACAACTTCGGATCAGGAGAAACTCAATCTGCTCTGCCCAGTGAGGGCTTTAGATGCATATGTCCACAGAGCTGCCCTGTGGGGCAAAACAGATCAATTGTTTGTGTGTTACGGGTCTCCTAAGAAAGGAGGCCCAGCATCTAAGCAGAGAATGAGCAAGTGGGTGGTCGAGGCTATCTCACTTGCTTATGAGGCGGCCGGACAGCCATCTCCATTAGCTGTCCGTGTCCACTCTACTAGGGGTATGGCGGCCTCAAAGGCCTTAATGTCAGGAGTATCCATTAAAGACATATGTGGTTCAGCTGGATGGTCATCCCAGCACACATTTATTAGGTTTTACAACCTGGACGTAGGCTCCACTCTGGGGTCCTCAGTTCTGTCTACAAGATAACAGACAGGTACTTGGCTCTACGGCGTAGTTGGGACAGCGTTCCCATAACGTCATATGGTGTAGCGTCGACAGTTCCCATGAAAGGGAACGTCTCGGGTTACTTGTGTAACCCTGGTTCCCTGAATAGGGAACGAGACGCTACGTCGCGTTGCCGTACCCCCGGCATACCTGTGAGCGTCTTGCTTCAGCCATTATCCAGAAGCTAGCGTTCTTTGTTCTGGGTATGCTTTATAGTTTCCTGGTCCGTGACGTCACCCGCCTCTGACGTCTCGTCACATTATTGGTTAGATACAAGAGTGCTTCACGACGCAATCATGCAGAGGGTTCCCATAACGTCATATGACGCAGCGTCTCGTTCCCTATTCAGGGAACCAGGGTTACACAAGTAACCCGAGACGATTTTTATATATGGGCAGTTTTAGCTCCCCGGCCTCAATTGGAATTTTGCCAGCAAAAAAGACCTGGTATGAGCCAAAGTGTGGATTATTTGAGACCATCGGTGGACTAACAAGTGCTAAAAATAAATAGTGGCAGTCGATACCTCCTTATAATGAGGGATTTCATGTTTTGGAAATTCATATGAGGATCCTGCCAGTGAAGTGAAACACTGTCTTTTTATTATTTATCATCATGAATGTGTTAACTTTATAAATCTTTTATCTATTATTTTTATTAACCTCTTTGTCTGTCTTTCTCTCTCTTTTCTGAGTAGGTATAAGTCAAATGAGGACTATGTGTATGTTCGGGGTAGGGGAAGAGGGAAATACGTGTGTGGGGAATGTGGGATTCGCTGCAAGAAACCCAGCATGCTAAAAAAGCACATTCGCACTCATACAGATGTCCGTCCCTACGTCTGTAAGCACTGCAACTTTGCCTTTAAAACCAAAGGTAGGCATGTATCTCTTTCAAATTCTTACTTTCCCATATCAGTCTGTTTAATCACAAAATGGTGTCATTTTTGTATTCTGTGTCAATATTGAGAATACCTTTTCCTCAAAGGGAACCTTACCAAACACATGAAGTCCAAGGCCCATGGTAAGAAATGCCTGGAGATGGGTGTGTCCGAGTCATCTGTGGATGAGCTGGAGACTGATGAAGCAGGTAGGGTTGCCAAAAGAGTTGTTGTGGTTTGATGGACAGTGGTTGTGTGAACGACAATGTGTAACTGCAGTTTGATCATTTAAACCATCTTCCATGTTTCTCAGTAAAGATTCCTTACATTACATTAGTGAGAAATTATTAATATAAACATTCAGACATGGTATATTGTGTTACAGCACGTGCATATGAAGTACATGCATATGATACTTTACACAACGTAGATGGCTTGTTGTGTAATAGTGCAGCATACATTTCAAACCCTTAGATTGCTTTCCCTTTGGGTGACAGACTTATTTTACTTGTTCTACCAGATCTATATATTTTGGAGTGATTTACTTCATTGGTGCAAAAGTGATGTCAACCTTGCTGTGTGCTTTCAGACTTGAAAGTTGAAAGAGGCCAATGAAAATAGTTTGCCATAAAGAGAAGCAAGACTGACCTTCAGTTTGCCATGTTTATATAAAGCCAGAAGTGAAAATTGCCTTTCTACCTGTCTCGTTCTCTTTCTCTCTCTCTCTCTCTCTTTACTTACTTTGTCTCTTTCTTGACATTTCTCATTCTTAGTGCAACTAAGAGCTCCAAGGACATTTCATTCAGCCACACTCCATTCACTAGATTTTAAATGTAGCTGATGAATGAAACACAACTCAAAAACAGTTTTTCCCCCTCTGCATTTCAGTGTTATATATAGCTTTCCTTTGAGATAATATATAATTATGTGCACTGCAGATTATGAGAGGAGACCGGGGCTAGTTGTCACATAGGGAAGTTGCCATAAGCGCTTTGAGTCAAAATTACACACATGTATTTTTGATTTTTTTGCTGTAGCTGTTTGATGAAAAGTAAACACAATAAAACCACATTTACTATACATTCAGACAAATGTCAACTATATAATGACGTATTTTAACCAGTAGGCTGAATTGTGTTCTCAGGACAAGGGAATTTTTCAATGTCATATGTCAAGTTGGGAAAAGTTGCCACATGCCTTTTAAATGTTTTATAATACTATTCAAAATTTTGGGGTCAGTAAGTTTTTTGTTTGTTTGTTTGTTTTTTTAAATAATAAATTCTTATTTTTTTTCAGCAAGGATGTACTAAATTGATCAAAAGTAACAGTAAATACATTTACAATGTTACAAAAGATTTCCATTTCAAACAAATGCTGTTTTTTGTTGTTGTTGTTGTTTGTTTTTTTTATACTTTCTGTTGATCAGAGAACCCTGAAAAAAAATGTATCATGGTTTTCACAAAAATATAAAGCAGCACAACTGTTTTCAACGTTGATAATAGGAAATGTTTCTTGAAGGATCATGTGACACTGAAGAATGGAATAATGGCTGCTGAAAATTCAGCTTTTACATCGTAGGAATAAATTACAATTTAAAAACATATTAAAATAGAAAACTATTTTTTTAAATTGTCATAATTCACAATATTACTTTATTTTTTACTTTAACATTTTTTTAAAAGCTTACAAATGGCAAACTTTTGAACGGTGATACGTGCCTATACAAAAATGTATTTAAAAATGAATCTACCCTGAAAAATATTCACTGGATTAAAAAGTGTGACACCTAGTCCCGGTCTCCCCTTTAGTTCATTTGTGAGTTTGTATCTAGTTATTTTTTGTTTTGACTCCTTTGCTATATGTCCAACAGGGGGCAGTGAGGAACGAGTGTGTGAGTCAGAAGACCAGGAGGGGCACCAGTTCTCTGATGTTGAAGATTCTGAAGCAGAAGATGATGAGGATGAGGAAGAGGAGTTCTCTTCCCATGATGAACCATCTTCAGCCTGTTCCACTGATACTCGTCAATCCACTGGTGACCTCTCTGAAAGTGGCCAAGGCTCACAGACCGAGCACTCTGACCCTAAACCAAAAGAGGAATACTCCTCACCCCACAGGCCTTGGCCTGGCATGCGAGCCACGTCTCCAGGCAGCAAGAGGGCGGCGTTCTCTCTCAAAGGCTGGGAGGTTTCCCCGAGGACCTTCTCCCCTAGCAGTGAGGGCTCTCCTCTTAGAAGTCTGTCTCCCAGGCTGGAACTGTCCTCACCTAGCCGTCATCTCTCTCCCTCCCCAGAGAGGGGCCCGTCACCCATCAGAGCCCTCTCACCTCTGCGGCCTGTATCCCCTGCACGGTACAGGAGTGCCAGAGCTCTCTGCTCTCCTACGCCCCTAAAGCCCCAGCATCGACCGCACAGCTCACCCGCAGGGCTCCACTGGGAGCCTGGCTCACCAGCTACTGAGAGTCTAAAGGTGGGTAACGCAACAATTTAAACAAGGCCATGATTTTTCAATCCAGGCTCATTGGAAAATAAACGTGCCTGTGGCGATTTTTCTGCAAAATAGTATTACATTGCTTCTTGCACATTTGCAGCACTTTCAAAGTGAAATGTCCAATGAGTGCAATTTTGTCAGAAACAGATGAACATGTTAATGCTCTGTCACATTTGAAAATAATGTACCACCTACGTTACTAAATTTGCTAAAGCAGCCATGCCATTTCAGCTTTGAGCTCATTTAGTATTTGAGCTCTGTTATTGTGACTTGTGTTTCACGGGACTCGTACCAGAGCGTTCCATATCCCAAGTGCAGTGCTGTACCACGTGAGCTACAGTGCAAGTTTCTTATATCAGAAAAGCTATACATATGTAGCTAGTTATGTTATGCAAACATCAAAATATATTCATTTAAAAAACCATGCACTATTGGTGAAAGTGTTTGTAAAAGTAGGAACTGGGTGAAAGTGTTTATTAATCAATAATTGTGTGAAAATTAATTAAAGATGAGATGGTGTTTTACTGCTACTAGTGTTCATTTCTACTGGAAATGCAGTGAGTTAGGTATGATATAGGTATATGTTTTTGAAGTTGTGCTAAAATGTAGGTATAGGCACATTTTTCCAATGAGCCTATGTTGCTGTTGTTTGTCTTTACTTTAAGAATGGCAGTGTTAGTGAGCAGTGTTCACGAAAGTTTTATATACACTACTGTTAAAAAGTTTGGGATCGGTACGATTTTTTATGTTTTTAAAAGAAGTTTCGTCTGCTAACCAAGACTGCATTTATTTAATTAAAAATACAGTAAAAACAGGAATATTTTGAAATATTGTTACAATTTAAAATAACTGTTTTCTATTTGAATATATTTTACAAAGTAATTTATTCCTGTGATGCAAAGCTGAATTTTCAGCATCATTACTCAAGTCTTCAATGTCACACGATTCTTCAGAAATCATTCTAATATGCTGATTTGCTGCTCAAGAAACATTTCTGATTATTATCAATGTTGAAAACAGTTGTGTACTTTTTTTTCAGGACTCCTTGATTAATAAAAAAGTTCAAAAGAACAGCATTTATCTGAAATACAAAGCTTTTGTAACATTATACACTACCGTTCAAAAGTTTGGGGACAGCAAGAATTTTTATTTTAATTTTTTTGAAAAGAAATTAAAGAAATGAATACTTTAATTCAACAGGGATGCATTAAATCATTCAAAAGTGACAGTAAAGACATTTATAATGTTAAAAAAGATTATATTTCAAATAAATGCTGTTCTTTTGAACTTTCTATTCATCAAAGAATCCTGAAAAAAAAAATATTGTACTCAAATATTTTGTTCAATTGTACACAGTAAATGTTTCTTGAGCAGCAAATCAGCATATTAGAATGATTTCTGAAGGATCATGTGACACTGAAGACTGGAGTAATGATGCTGAAAATTCAGCTTTGCCAACACAAGAATAAATTATATTTTCAAATAGAAAAGTTATTTTAAATTGTAATAATATTTTCACAATATTACTGTTTTTACTGTATTTTTAATTAAATAAATGCAGTCTTGGTTAGCAGACGAAACTTCTTTTAAAAACATTAAAAATCGTACCGATCCCAAACTTTTAAACGGTAGTGTATGTATATACATTTTGTCAGCAAAAAAAAAGAAGAAAATTATGATAATTATACTTTTTTAAAGGATTAGTTCACTTTAAAATGAAAATAACCCAAGATTTACTCACCCTCAAGCTATCCTAGGCATAAATGATTCAAGATTCAAGATTCAAGATTTTATTTGTCACATGCACAATTATATAGAGCATATATAACCAGCAGTGAAATGAGAGTCAGGTCCGCTCCATGGACAGTGCAATTATTAAAGAATACAACACAGATGAAAATATACATAACTATAGCTATGAAAGAATGAAATAAAAGTAAACAATAAAAATATAAGAATAAAATATAAATATAAAAAAAGATATATACTGTAGAATTAAATATAGAATGGAAAATAATGTGCATGAAAGTAAACTGTAGTCTTAAATATTAAGATACACAGGGATGTGCAGAGGCAATATGCATATGTGCATTATACTGTAGTCTTAAATATTAAAATACACAGGAATGTACAAGAGGCAAATGTGCAAACAGGTTAACATTTTCGGTATGTCAATGTGAGGTAGTGAATGATGAATATCTTACTGATAAAGTGCATATGACTTTCTTCTTTCTGATGAACACAATCTGAGATATATTAATGAATATCCTGATGCGTCCAAGCTTTATAATGGCAGTGAATGGGACCAATGAGAATGAAGCTCTAGAAAGTGCATCCATCCATCATAAACCTACTCCAAAAGGCTCCGGGGGGTTAATAAAGGCATTCTGAAATGAAGTGATGCGTTTGTGTAAGAAAAATATCCATATTTAACAATTTAAAAAGTAAAATATCTAGCTTCCGCCAGACCGCCTTCCTGAATTCGCGTCAGTTACGCTTTTTTCGTAAGTTGAATACGGAAGACGTAGGACGTAGCGTAAGCGCATTGAACTGCGAGAGGAGTTACACTTTCTTCACAAGTTGAATATAGAAGGTGGTCTGGTGGAAGCTAGATAATTTACTTTATAACTTGTTAAATATGGATAGTTTTCTTACACTAACACATCGCTTTGCTTCAGAAGGCCTTTATTAACCTCCCGGAGCCGTGTGGAGTACATTTTTGATGGATGGATGCACTTTCTTGAGCTTCATACTCGCTGGCCCCGTTCACTGCCATTATAAAGCTTGGACGCATCAGGATATTTATTAATATAACTCCGATTGTGTTCATCAGAAAGATGAAAGTCATATACACCTAGGATGGCTTGAGAGTGAGTAAATCTTGGGGTAATTTTCATTTTAAAGTGAACTAATCCTTTAAAGCTGTTACATAAAAAATATATAATGTTGAGGAAAATCTTATTAAAAATAACACAATCTACAAGATTAACAATGCACTAACAATGTTTTTAAAGAATAAAAATAATCTATGAATCCGGTGCAACCCAGTCAAAATGTTATGCTGTAAATGTGTTCTGTCTATAACACTCCACTAAAGGAATGCACAGACAATGAATATCTAAAACGAAGAATTCCCAACATTGTATTACTCTTTCACTATACTGTACTCATAATGTTATTTCAGATTTTTCAGTTTTCAACAAGGACTTTTTATGTTAAATGTCGATTTTAAAATGTTTACATGAAATATTTGAATATTTTTGAATAAATTTGATTGCAATGCCACGTCTCCCCCTACAGGACAAGCCTGGTACTCGACCAACTCTACAGGAGCGCATGCCCCCGGATCCTATCCTGCTCTCCCCATCCCTACGCTTCTCTCCAAGCGACCCTTTTCCTCCCACTCCTTTGACACCACGGACAGTGGACCGCATGTTTAGCCACCTTCCTTTACACTCCCAAGATCAAGCCCGCATGCCCTATCACATGATTCCCATTGGGGGCATCCAAATGGTGCAACTCAGACCCCGATCACGCCCCAAACTGGAACGACAGTCATCCTCCACCCCTTCGCCCACCTCTCCCAAAGACGACTCCCCTTTTTCTCTCGCCAGGAGGGATTATCCATGGATCACAATTCCAGAAACCAGTCCTCAAAGAGCTCTGGCGGACAACAGAACAAAAAGCCAAGATGAGGGAGCCAGTCGGCCTGACCTGTCTTGTCCCAGTACAAGCTCGACGTTACCCAAACTCCCCCCTTTACAGCAAGGTATAGGGGAGCAACTGACTGCAAAGGTCAGAAAGCAATATGGCGACTTGAGCTCCGCCAAAAAAACTCACACCTTCGGTCCCGAAACATCCAGAAAAGCTGCGGCACACAACGATGAAGGAGCCGAGAGGAACTCGCAGGGGAAAGGAGCGAGTTCCTCACGTGAAACCAGACAGCTGCGTGAGACAGAAAAGCCGATAGCGGCGCCACTCAGGGGACGTGGCTCTTTTTCAGAAGGATGTTCAGGATCTGGCAGTGCTCCTCAGAGCCAGGAAGGTGATCCAGATAGCACTTAAAAGCATCTGTGCACAATGGTGAAATGCTTTCTACTGCTAATACTACTATTGTTTTGTTTTGTAATGCGCTTATTTTTTATATACAAAATTTTCAATACTATTGGTAACTTGGTAAATGTTTGTTCTGCAATATTCAAGATTGTAATATGATGCACTTTTTTTTCTTAAAAAATATTTCTGTAAATCGATTGTTTGTCCCTCCTGTATCTTTATTGACATTGCAATCTTAATATATCTATTTGAACATGTATATGTAAAAAAAAAAAAAAAAAAAAAAATTGTACTTGTAAAACATTAAGTATGGATATGAATACATTTCTAAGTGACCAAGATGAAAACTTAAATCGAGAGTAATTCCAATATTTCGTCTCTTGTCCAGTATTGCGCAAATTCTAGTGATGTGTGCCTTTTTCTGTCCAGATTTACTGCTTGAAGTGTCAAAGATGAAAGGCTGTGAATTCATTTTTATGAATATAGATTTTTTGTTTTGTTTTGTTTGTTTGTTTGTTTGTTTGTTTCAAATGAGCTGGTATTTGAAGAAGCGGGAAGATTTTCTTTATATATGAGGGTAAACGAGACAAGCGTTGCTGTTGAATAGACAAGAGATGAAGGTTTCGGTGGAGAGCCTTGCAGGGAAATTGCACTGAAGTCATATTTTTTATAATACAAGTGATTAAATGATTAGATAAATTGTCTCTGTACAGATAGAAAGTCTATGGTCCATATTTATTGCCATGTGAAAATATGAAAATGCCTATGTTTTGTTTACTTTAGTTTTCAAAGGGATTTCTATTGTCGTTTTTATTATTCTTTACACTTTTTGTTAATAGTTACTTTTTTTAGTTATGACCTCAAGACTTGAAATGAAGAAACTGGACTTTCAGTGAAGTCGATCTATTGCCGAGGTTCTGGATGGATCAGATGCCCTCCAAATTTGTCACAGATATTTTGCATTTCTGAACCAATAAAGGTACACCAGGAATTACTAAACCTGCTTATGGTGGTGTCCAGTGTTTTGTGACCAGCAGATGGTGCAGTCTGTCCATTCATGTGACTTTCATTCTCGTTTTCTAGTTCTCCCACAGGGACCTGAGCAGGTGGACTCATGTGAGCTGTGTGGGAGGCATTCATGGCCTGTTCAAAACAGGTTTTATAGTTTCCGGGAGAAAAAGATAGCTGCTTGAGTCAATTATCTGGGCTTCCGCAAGAATTGTATTCCCATGCGAAAAATATTTGAGCCTGAGACGTGGCAGATCATCTGCTCACTTCCTAAAAGCTGCTGGTCCAAAGCTAATTCATAAGTCTTTTTTTTTTTTTTTTTTTTTTTTTNTAAGTTCGCTCATTCTTAAGACTTTTCAAACTCAGAGATGTAAACTTTTTTTGGTTTTTTATCAGCTTTATCCATGTAGAGTTTCACAACTGTGTGTGATAGATTTGTGTTTGCTATGGCACAGACCTTGAAGCCATTCTCTCATTTCATCAAATGCTTTATCTGAAAGGATTCAGGTATGATGAGTTGTTGGCATAAACATAGGACAAAAGACTGGGAAATGTTTAGTCATTTATAAGTAATTATATGCAATGCAGCCCATCTTATATTAGATTTACCTTTAGTAGCTCTAATTATTGCTCATCATATAAAATTGGTTACACTTTACAATAAGGTCTCATTAGTTCATGTTATTAAAAGCATTAAATTACAATGAGCAATACATTTGTTACAGTATTTATTGAACTTTGTATTTACTGAGGATCAGACAATGAACCAGCAATGTTCTAGGAATAATTCCATGATGTTCAATCTGGTTTCCTCCATTGAGAAACACAATGGAAACAATGATCTTGATCTCAGTTATATGATCCCACCAGGATGCCTTTGTTTAATTGTCATTGTCATGTCATAAGCCAAAAATGTGAGTAGTACAATCATTAATCGATGGAAATCTACAGGTTAAATGGGTCAAATGATTAAAATTTTAATCTGGTTCAACCCCGGTGCTAGTGCTATCCCAGTATCTTTATTGGCCTTATCACTTTCTCTTGAATACAATCTGGACTAAACATTAACCTATCCCACTAAGTGATAAAATGCACAACAATTTGTTTTATTTTCAGTCTCTGTTTTAGCGACAGCCTGACTGACACTGGAAGATATAGGCACAAAGCTATGCAGGTGTGGTTCTTACACAGGTTTTTCATCATTTTAAGTAAAAACCAGTCAATTTGTTAACAGAAAGTTACTTTATATATTGAAATAATGCTGTATTGGCAAATTAATCCATTTTTACTGTAATTATCAAAATGCTGTAAAATACATATTTTTTGCATGTATTCATGGTAAAATTATATATTATGATGCCAATCTTTTATACCTAAAAACATTGGTTTTGACTGTAAAATTGAACTAAATTTACCTTCTTCTTTTTTTCTTCTTGTTTACAGTGTATGCCTGGCTCCAAGATTCTGCTGCAATCCTTATATATATATATATATTATGTGTGTGTATATATATGTATATGTCAAGGTAGAGCTCAAAATAGTCAGTCTCAGTGATGGTGGGAGGTTGAGGATGGAAAGTGTAGAACAGAACAAAGGTTAAGGGTTAAGAAAGTCTGTAATTAAAGATAAACAAAGGTGTTTATGGGAGGAGGGGAAAGAGACACCCTTACAGCATTAAAGTGCTAATACTACACCTCCCTCCCTCTGGTGCCAGTCTGGGCACACCATGTGCTTGTGTGTGTGTTTATAAGGGAGTACCTGCTGTTTTCAGGTTAATTTGCTTCTGCTTTTTCAATAGAATGTACTGAACAGGAAGTTCAAGTATAAATGGATTTTTGAATCAATAAATATTTTGATTTGGTTTCATGTGAAGCAGTATCAATTAGATATCACTTTTATGAGTCACTGAATATTTTCACTGGTTTCATAAATATATTTAATCATTAATCATTATATATCCTAGTATGTTTTAAGTATTTTTTAACCTGTTTACTTTGATAATAGCAGTGACAAAACCTTTCAGCTGTGCGAGTGTTACTGTCGCTGACGCTGTTTGAAACTACAGGTTAAATATTGCACATATTAGTTTAGCACAGTGGATTCTGTATTTGCATAAACACTACCATTCAAAAGTTTGGGGTCAGTAAGATTATTTTATTTTATTCAGCAAGGATGCATCAAACTGATATAAGACTTTTATTAAAAAATGCTCTGTTTCCAATAAATGCTGTTCTTTTTAATGAATCAAAGAATCCACAAAAATATTAAGCAGCTCATCTGTTTTCAACATGGATAATAATCATAAGTGTTTCTTGAGCACCAAATCATCATATTAGAAGGATCATGTGACACTGAAGACTGGAGTAATGATGCTGAAAATTCAGCTTTGCCATTACAGGAATAAATACAATTTTAATATATTAAAATAGAAATAAATTGCAATAATGTACCACAATATTACTGTTTTTATTGTATTTTTGATCAAATAAATGCAACCTTGGTGATAATGAAGAGACTTCTTTCAAAAACTTTTAAAGAATCTTGCCAATTCCAAACTTTTGAATGGTATATTCATCAAATGTGTAAATAAGTGAAGGATAACGTAGTCATTTTCCCTTGTCTTAATGCCTAACTGTACAATATCAAGCTCATTACATGGCTACTTGAAATACTGATTTGAGATTGAATTGATTACATGAGAAGAAAAAGATTGAAAAGTGCTCTGAGAAACATTAAACTAGCACAACTATCTAGGAAATCACTTAAAGCGGTAGTTCACCCAAAAATGAAATTTGTCATTAATTACTCACCCTCATGTAGTTCTACACCCGTAAGACCTTTGTTCATCTTCAGAACACCGCTAGTTTATTTATTTTTATCTCCCATTGAAAACAAAAATTGACCACATTCAAGGTTCAGAAAAGTAGTAAAGACATTGTTAAAAAAATCCATGTGACTTCAGTGGTTCAACCTTAAAGTTATGAAGCGACAAGAATACTTTTTGTGCGCAAATAAACAAAACTCTTTATTCTACAATTTCCTCTCTACCCTGTCATTCTCTTACACAGTTTACATTGAAGACACATTGCAGAGCTTACATGTTCTATACGTCAGAACGCCGGCTCTACTGAGCTGCACTGCATCAGCTGCGCAGGAGAATGACAGGGTAAAGAGGAAATTGTTGAAGTCATTATTTTTGTTTTGCACAAAAAGTATTCTCGTTGCTTCATAACATTAAGGTTGAACCACTGCAGTCACATTGATTTTTGGGTGAACTAACCCTTTTAGCTGTTAATATAATATGTAAAATATATACATATATATATATATATATATATTGAATTAATAAAAATATTTGACTGCAAATGTGACTGGCTAATCAGAATCAAGTATTCCTAAGAGCTGTGCTCTAAAGTTCATTATAAAGAAAAATTTCATATTCTGTGTAAAGCGTTCTTGCTAGTTCTTCAAGGATGGTAAAGAAGCTAAAAATGTAACAAGTGTCTTTAATCACAGTTCACTCTGCTCCCCTCCTCTGAGCAGCTCTCTGATGAACAGAGACCGGAAAGAACATGACAGGATTTTGGAGGGATGAACACATTTCCTCTGTCTGTGGAATGCAGAGGAATGTGTTCTATCACTCTGCAGTGACTTCCTCCACAGTGTCACACATTCTTTTATCCATCTGCAGAAGATAGGATTTGGCAGCGCTGAGAAGAAAACTTTCACCCATATGTCTGCTAAAGCTCATTTATTGCTCATAAATAGCATAAGACGGTATATATGAGATCAAAAAAACAAAAAAACATTTAAACTGGTTGCAAATGAGCTCAAATTTATGCATGGAAAAAAAGCTACCAAGATTTCAAGTCCGTTTTTAGGACTGTCAACTATAAAAGTGATTTAAAGTGTTCTGTCCTTTGCAATTCGACATAAAATCTGTCCATCTGAGTGTGGGATAATGTATGCAATCTGTACGTCCAGCACTGATTAGTAATTCAACAAGATTTCCATATTAATATTCCTATCAGCACGAGGGACTTTTCTCAGCAGCGACGTGCTTTAGCAAATTTCAATCTCTGATTTATGATACAAATGATAAAACATGCTAATCAAAGTATGTGGTGAGATTATGTTATGATGCATTTGCATCAGCCACAATGGCTGCTGGTGACTCTCCACACGTGTGCTGGAAAAGTGCTGTCAATGGACACTGTGTGCACATCCCACGCTAGGGGGCTGCATTTGCAAACTCAGTCCGATACCTGCAATGCTCTGTGCCCCTGTCTTATCTTTGCACAGGTCATGCCAAACCATCACGGAAACCCAACAGCTCATGTACTGATGAAGATTGCTCAGCCTCAGTTCCCGTAAGGCAGATTTCTTTGACAGTGCAGTGTGCAGTTCAACATTTATGGTCATTTGTACAATAGGATGCACTTTTAATAGGGATTTTTTTTATGTATATATATATATATATAGTGTGATATTCATTTATTCATTTGGCAGATGCTTTTATCAAATTTGTTATTATTTTTATTTAGTTTCATAAGACGACGTATTCCCTGGTAACGATCCTTACTGAGCTTTAATATTATATATTATTATCAATGTTATTTTACCACTGAGTAAATAGTATATAAAGTATATAGTTTTTATTAGTATTTTGACTTTGATTTTTAATTTTTGTTACAGTTTTAGTAATTTTGTTGTCTGTTTGTCATTTTTATTAGTTTTTTTCAAATGTCTACTTGGTTTTTATTTTTTATTTCAGTTTTAGTTTTATTTTAGTACCTCAAGTTTAAATAAATGAAAATGTGAATTTTTTCATCGCTACAACTTATTTAAAATAAAAAAAAAGTTTAAGTTTTGTTCTATTTTATTTCAGATAGCTTTTATTTTATTTCAAGTAACAAAAATGCTTTTTTATGGTTTTAGTTTTAGTTAACTGTAATAATAAGTCTGATTATTGTCCAGAAACATAAATATCAGATCAAAAACTGTCATATAAAAAATATCAGATAAAATAGTCATCAGTCATTTTAGTTTACTGGAATTTTATAAATATCATAAGTCATACAGCCTTAAGTGAATGATTTATAGCACAAGTTATAGGCTGATTCATAAGTTTGACTTTTTTTTATCAAAAGTGCCACAGCAGCTATTTAATATCTGAAGGAAATATATTGGTTTATGCTGGCCCTTAATGGCGACACAAAATAATCAAATGAATTGAATTATGTTTTCATGTGACTAATTTTTGTAATCAGAAACAAATAGTGACCAGAGGGCACAGGAAGCTACTTTCCACACTGTCTACCCACACCTGGACCTCACAGACAGGAGTTACCCACTAGAACGTTCCTTCTTTCCACGGGACGCTGTCTTTCCTGCAAAGTGCATGCAACAGAATTCATGCAAAGCAGCAAATCTGCTGATATCTTTTGTGACTCCTCTTTTCCTGCTGGCCCTCATTCCCTCTTCCCACCCCTGAGTCCCATTAGTCAGTTTAATTAGTCATTGTTTAATTCGAGGCAAGAAAGATGGAGTTTTTTTTGTTACTCTCAATCATCATTGTCTTGGACCTCGGGTCTCTTCCTCCAAAACAATGCAGTGACCCCGTTTGTCGAGGGAGCAGCAGAGACAAGCTGGAGTTTTGTAACTACCACCCATGTGGGGGTGGTGCATATCACACGCTATAAGTGTGGCCAAACAGGACGGTTCAACATTAGACAAGCACCTGCAGCTGAGGGAGATCTATTGGAATTGCTTAGGTGAACATCTGGATTCGTATTCAAACGTACATGCAACATGGAATCAAGAACTACTCTGATCTTCATTTTTACCTTGTGCACAACTTTTCATGAAGGTAAACATTTTTATGTTTGTATTATATTTTGGGGGATTTATTTAATGTTATTTATTATCTTCTATATTTAATGAAGTGATAGAGTCAAAAGGGAATAGATATGGCATATTTAAATAAATAGAATATTATGAATATTTTTTGTTTAAATTAGTTCAATTCTGAATTGATTTAATTGATTATAAACCTGTAAGTTTGAAATTTTAGACTTTCAGACTTGAGAATGGAAAAAAAAATCTTAAGAAAAAGTTTGTACATTTATTTTGCCTGTACAAAACATTAATACAAATTTTGTGCATTTATTTTGCCTGTACTAAACATTTTAAACACAATTTTATGCACCTATTAAAATGACAGAATAATAGAAATGACAGTGAATTCAGTTCTGATCTATCTAACAATATGTGAACACAGCCGGGGCTCATATTCATTTTGTACTAATCAGTCATCTCAGTGTTGACAATTAAAGCCAAAATTGACAACTCAGCACAGATGTGTGTGAATAGCTTTGAACTTTAAAGTTACCCGCGACTCATTAAGATCAAACGTCTGAGACCTTGTTCGTCATTACATAAGATAACGGAGAGCAGTGGGAATCGAGTGAAGCCATAAATCAAAATCATAAAAGTGTAATGTGGTGTATGAGGCTCATCATTTCTCAGAGACTCAGCCATATAGTCTCTGCTGGAGCTTTTTGGCCCATAATGATAACGGGAAGTTTTATGGACCGCAATGTATGTCTTGTCTACAGGCTGGGGGTTGCCTCTAGTGCCCCAGACTGACCTGAGCGACCCGTCTGCAACCCATAGGGTCAGGAGCAAACGATGCTCCTGCAACAACCAGCTGGACTCCGAATGCCACTATTTCTGCCATCTGGACATCATCTGGGTGAACACGCCAAGGTGAGTGTTCATCCATGCATGGGTTAACCTGCGTAAATCGTATGTAAGTAAACCACAACGGAAGTTCAACCAATACCGAAGACTCTTTAGAGGCTCCAATGTGTGAAAGGAAACATCATGGACATATGAAAAGTAAAACACATCTGTTCCAGTAGCCCAGTGCACCTTTGTGACTTTGTGCTTTTATAGTTCAGAAAGATTTACTTTTGAGTTATTGAGCACTTTATTGCTGTTTATCTAGAATACTTTTGGCACTGGTTGCAATTTTCATGCTTAAAGTTAAAACAGTACAAAGTCCCATTGTGCTTTATTCCTTTCTGATGAGTTAATCAATGACTGGATGCTCTCTGGCTGTCTCCTCCGCAGTAAGACCACTGTGTATGGATTGGGCAGTCCACTGGCTCGCCGCCGTAGATCTACAGGCCGCTGCTTCTGCGCCAACCCTGCAGATCGTACATGCAAGAGCTTCTGCCACTATAGGTAAACCCCATCTCTCATCTGCATAACGCCCAGTCAATTAACGTCCACATGCAAATTTGTAGGAAGTGGCAGTCATTAGTTAGTCATTCTTCTTTGGAAGGCTTTTTTTACTATAAGGGTGTGCATGTTTAGGGTGCGGAGTTGTCATTAGGGTGTGAGGTGATACCAGACAAACACAGTTGGAGAATCCAGACGAGATGACAAGTGAAATGTATTTGAATTGGAATTACTAAGATAGAGAGTTTCATCCAATGAGTCAGAGTTTTAGTAACGGCTTTCAGGCTATGACCGCTATTTTATCCCGTAAGAAAAAAAAAGTTTGTCATCATGACAGGCTGCTTAGTCAATAAAGCAGTCTTATCCATTATCGGCTTTTAACAACTGTAATGTATTCATAAACTATGCAGTTGTGCTGTTGTTGTAATCTGTTGTTATGACAACCAGATAGATGATCAGAGGATAAATCTTGCCACAAAAACTGAACTACTTTCTTTGTTGATTGCTAAGAAAAATAGCTAAAACCAGCAGTTAACTTGTCTGGTCTCCCAGCCTGGTTTATAGAGATTTGACACAATTTTATCTGGTCTCACCTGGTCAGGCTGGGACTAGCAAAAAAACAGCTAAACATCAACTTGTAAGTCTTACTAACTTGCAAACCTACTGTAAGTCCAGCCAACCAGCGTAGGACAGTGTTGGGGAGTAAAGGCTCATTCACACCAAGAATGACAACTAGCGATAACTATTTTTAGCCGCTTTTCCACCACAGGAACTATGGGGTGGTATTTGATTTGTTTTGACCGCAGGGACCAGGGTCTAAATGAAGTTCCGGGTAAAAATTTCCCCCTCTGAAAGTTCCTGCTCGCAAGATTTTTACAAAGTTCATGAAATTTCGGGGGTGGGACTTGGGCACTGAACATGCTGATTTTGACTGGTTGACTCCACGCAGCATTCTTAAAAGTCTGGGGGGACGAAATCCAGCGGGAACTGGAAAGTCATATACAGTCCTACATCAACGGACTAAACTTTACTATACTTTAAACCGCAATGGAAATAGAGAAGCAATAGGTCTAGGGGAAAAAAAATTCCTGGGACAAATGCTCCGGGTAATTTTGGTGGAAAAGCAGGTTTAGCGTCTACACCTAACGACAATAATATTTTGTTAATTATAAGCATGCGCTGCAGTTATGTAGTCTGCCGCTTTAAATGCTCAAGGTGGATTCTGATTGGCTGTCAGTGTTTTATTGTTCATCAGCTGGAAAAAATAGTTCTAAGTAATTTTAATGATTCATCTAGGTTGCTGTCTTTATAGCTGTGGTGTGGACTTCGATAT
The DNA here is from genome assembly GCA_003731715.1 of Anabarilius grahami. Taxonomy (NCBI): domain Eukaryota; kingdom Metazoa; phylum Chordata; class Actinopteri; order Cypriniformes; family Xenocyprididae; genus Anabarilius; species Anabarilius grahami. The sequence continues at coordinate 5,743,834 of RJVU01062584.1, read as the reverse complement.
TCTTATAGAATTAGAATTATTATTAAAACTTTAAAGTTATAGTTATCATTACAGTTATCATCTTTCTTTGGTGTGAACAGGCCTACTTTCAAAATAGCATTTTTTGTACATTAAAAAAGCTACTTTTCCCCAACAAGTAGCGGTGTAGCACGACTAAATGCTACACTATGTGCTGTTATTGTCACGTTGTATAGCACACACGGCTTTGTTGCTGAGCGAACTGAGGAAATTTTCTAAATGTTCATATATAGCATTGGAAAGTCCTGGTTATATGAATTAACCCCTTAAGTATATTCAGTATAGTTAGCTACCAAATGCAGACTAAATGATTAAAGTCTTGTATACATCACCAGAGAGAGGTCTGTCATTTCACAGCATATGCTGGTAAGGAAGGTTTTGAAGCTGGTATGCTGGTTTGAGCTGGTTTATGCTGGTCCTATGCTGGTCCATGCTGGTGCTGGACCAGCTTAAGACAAGCTTAGGACCAGCATGGACCAGCATAGGACCATTTTAGGACCAGGACTGGACCAGCATAAAGCAGCATAAACCAGGTCAAACCAGCATACCAACTACCTTAACCAGCATATGCTGTTTTTTTCAACAGGATATCGAGTAATTTTAATGGATGAACTTTAATGGATCAACATTAATGTCATATCATATTGGGCAAGAAGCCTTCCAGCTAGGTTTTTGTTTGTGGGGTTAGGGTTAGGGTTTGTTTGTACTATTTTTCTAAAGGTTAGCTTGACTGTAGTTTGTAAATTGTGATTAGCTTGTAGCTACAGGTTTGAAGTATTTTCCCCAAAACTTTTTAAATGGATTTATTAGCCAATATAGCAGTCATCTAAGACAATGCAGTATTTATTTAGAGTTAATTTTGACAAATTTTGTGCACATTTCTCCAAGCTCTGAAAACCCTGCCATCATGCTGGTGCACTCATCTGAACCTGTGCGTGGAAAAAAGGAACAACCCAAATCTGATCACCAGGCCACCCTAAATAACTCCGAAAATGCAAGTCCAGGAGTTCTGGTTTTAGGGAAGTCTTCCTCCCTTGGGGCTCGGTCAGATGTCATAACCTTCCTCAGGTAAGGCCACGTCATGTAATTCATGTTTGCACACCTTATTCTTTGAAAGAGCTGTGAATGTGCCCTCATTAGCACCATTACTTATAGCAAATTAATCTGACTTTCAGGAACTTTGTCAAGGCTAGAGCGAGGGCCATGGAAAAGAAATCCAAGGCTGGTAAAGCTGGCTACAGATGAAGTCATTACCTGGAGGAGAGATAGGAGTGCGAGCAGTTGAACAAAAGATGACCCTTGTGCAACATGGGGCAGCAGAACATATATACGCTGCGATCTGGAAGCGGCGTTCCTCAAGGACAGTCCTGTGGAAAGAGAGCCTTTGAAACATGTTTGGGAGAGATGAAGGCTTGTGAAACGTGAAGGAGATCTTTGTGAGTTGAGGGCAAGTGAGACCTGAACACTGGGACAGCACAAAAGAGGGTTAGGTGTTATCGACAGTCCTGTAATCCAAACAGGACAGCTAAGAAGCTATGCTAAAGCTATCTGACAGGATCATAGCTAGTCCAAAACACCAAGTTTGAACAGTCAGAGATAAAAGAGACAGATGAAGTGCTAATGAAGTGCTAATGAAAATTTAGTTGGAAGAGCACAGATTGTGAGAAACTGCACTACTTCTGCTATTTAATGGTACCGTTGGAACCGATCTAAATCTATGCATTTATTTTTAATAGAGACAAAACAATAGAAGTGTGAGAGAAATAATAAATAAAATGTTTATAATAATTTAGGATAGATAAAATATGACCTAAGCTATATTTGAGTTAAATATTTACCTGAGAAAATAGTTTCAAACTGAGTGTCAAGCCAAAATGGCTGACATCTTGGGATGTGGCAAATGGATTTTTGAACACCCAACCCAGGAGCATTGGAATGTTATCAATGAAAATATGGGGCTGTGATAAGTAATTTTCCTTCTTCTTGGCAAGGCCAGTGCAGGTTGGATAATGCTGGTTGTTAATATTGGTTGCACATCCATGCAAATCTTAGCTGGTGAAGATGGTTGACCAGCATGTTTTTTTTGTTTGTTTTTTTGTTGTTATTAAACTGATAAACGTTCAGCCAACATGTAAATTAAAACATATACTGGTGACCAGCAATACTTGTGTTTTCTGCAGGGAGCCCTTTCAAAATTGACATAATAATGAGATTTAGCTGGGAATGCATAAGTTTGACCACTTTGTATGGACTGTGCACTTGTTTTTCACATCCATCCACCTTTAAAAGTTATATTGTTGCAATATGTTGTTATGACTACAAGATAGACAATAGATTTAAACTTGCCAAAAATAGCTTAAGTACTTTCCTATTTATTGAATAGCACTGGAACATTTTAGAGAGCTAACAATGTACACAAGATGTATGCACTTTATGGTTCATTTTGTGCTATTACATATCTTTTCATAATTTATCATTATAAGTTACTCAATATGCTAGGAATTCTGTAGAGATAGATTTCACTATGTATATCAGCAATATTATGGTTTTGTTGTAATGCTTCATTTTAATATATTGAAATGTATATATTCCATACATAATTTATTATTTTCACATATACTCTGAATTGTTTTCTGATGTATCAAATCTGTTGTTAGCAAAAAATTCTAATAAATTCATTTTAAAATAAGAGTTTTTATTATGTTTTTGTTGGACATTATCAGATTGGTTAGAAATAAAGAAATAGCCCACAATTAAAATTCATGTTAAAACATTCTTGGCATTATCTCTTACATACGTCGGTTTGTATAGTTGACCTGGATCACTCCCCATTCCTCGGCTGACAAAGCACCTTGGCATGAAATCTCAAAGGGTGTGTACATGGTTGAAAAGTAATTAGTTTGAACACATTGACATGTTGTTGTGATGTGAAAGATAGACTCTTGTGGAACAGGTGAATTAGCCAGGAAGCTTGCAGGCGCATGGGAAAGAAACAGTGTAGACATTGACAATAGCAATACGCGAACAACAGTCCTGATGGTTTCCATCTTCCTGTCATGATAGATTATACAGGCCAACAGTGCACATAAGGCTAATTTCCAAAATCGAAGACCTTATACTGAGTATTTTATTCTTATTTTTAGTCTAAGACTACGGTACATCTAAAACTTACACATTACTTAATTGTTCTGCAGGTCTGCTGTATGCATATCATACCAATCCAGACATTCATTAAGCAAATGACAACATTTATTGCCTCAAGGTCTCTGACCATGTCTGCTCATTTAAATGTGTTTATTATGTGTGAGAAATGCAGCCACATGAATGGGCTGCAATGACTGATGGTGAGATAACTGCAATTTAACTGAGCACAATACCAAGGAAAATGTAAACGTCAACATTGTATCATTGTACTGGTATGAGACGCCTTATAAAACTGCTTTTAATCATCAAATATTGAGCAACACAGGTAAAAGAACCTGGGGCGTTTAAAGGAATATTTCACTCAAAAATAAAAAAACCTGTCATTATTTACTCACCCTCATGTTTTTTTTCTTCTGGCCACTTCTTTAAATACACAAGTAATAAAATAATTATTTTGACTCATACACTATATTCCAAGTCTCTGAAGTCATATGATTTATGTGACAAACAAAAGTTGTTTGAAAGTTGTTATTCACTGTAAATCTTGACACTGTAAAACTCTCCTTGGCACTTTCATGAGCAAACAATTCATTTGTGTTGAAACTTTTCAATGAATAAGTTGATTCGTTTCACAAAATTGGTCTGAATGATTCATTCATGAATCAGACTGATTAGTTCTTGAGTTACTGATGATATGGTTGCAACGGTAAACTGCACACTGAATGAAAACGTTATCTAGATTGAAGATGCGGTCATTAGTGAAATTTTGTGGACAAAAAAGGTCTATTGTCAATAGTTTAGTGNAAACTGCTGTCTTTAAATGCATTTAGACCGTTTCCAGCACCCATACCGTAAGTGCAGGAATAGACGCGCAAACTAAAAAAAAAGTGCGGATGGCTTGACCGTGTGTTTTCGACGCGCGGCCCACTTGACCGCAGTGCAGCACTCTGTTGATGAACACAGCGATTGCGCATGACAAATTTGAACCTGTTACAAAAACTGCGTGGGGAAATCTTTTGCTCTCAAGCGATTCAATTCACGATTGCAAGGATTCTTACTGAAAGCGCTGGATTTCCCCCGCAAACCTCAGTAAATATGAACGCACCATAACAAGTTTAATTTCAGTCTGTTCCTCATAGTGAATGTTCAAATGGCTTCAAAAGACAGGACAGCACAAAATATTAACTATTATGATACTTTTATAATGCTTAATTGCAGCTTGGATGAGTAAATGATTACAGAATTGTCTTCTTTGTGGAAAATGACTTTGAGGCTAATTTGAACAGAGATGCCATTCCTTTTGAACACACAAATAATAAATTACTTTCACAAGTTCACAAGGTTTATGCCCCCAACAATTGTGACATTTGAAACAATGGCAGCCGCAGTAGCGTCCATCTCTCCCTTGAGCTCAATGTCTGTACAACTCGAAAAACAGGATGCCTTTACACATTCCATCCCAATTGCCGCTGCATTCGGAGTGAGGAGAATGTCAGGAAAGGCACATCAGAGGTAAATAAGAGGAAGCAAAATGAAGTAGACGGCGGCTGATAATGGAAAGCATGGCACGTTTTCTCTCCTCAGTCACAGCTGCAGGCACAAACAGCAGGAAGAAAATGTAATTGTTGTGTTCTTAATTGGCTGTTTTAATTCACTGCATCTCAGAGAAGCTTCTGCTTCTGACCTGGTAAATCTGCGGTTAACCATCAGATGTCAAAGTTTTCCGTATCCAAAAACTCTCTGATAAAGATACTGTATTGCAAAGTGACATCAAGAGATAGACATATAATCAGGTGAGTTGTTTACGTAGTAGAATGATATCAGTAATTGCTTATAGGCTATATGTGATTTTTATCTCATAGCTGTTAAGAGGGATCAATGCCCAGTTACCTACCCAGAATGCTGATCATGTGCCAGATTGTTAAATAAGCAGCAGATGAATGAACCAGTTTCATCCATGGGAAATGTCCTCTATGCACTACATAAGAGTACTTATGTAGTTCATAGAGTACATTTGCCATGACATATACTATTATAGTTTTTAATACTCTACATCTTTACATCACTCTTGTTGAATACCTTTCAAAATACTGATATAAAAAGGATACATGCCATAAAGTAAATTGTCACGAGCGTTCAGATCATAGAAGAACAAAGAACTCATATGACCATTTAGTCACACGTTTTCCTAGAA
>RJVU01062584.1:5710394-5737839 GCA_003731715.1 Anabarilius grahami | reverse complement strand
AAAGTAATGCAAAATACAGTTTCAAATGAGGAAAGACATTAATTTTAGACTATGCTCACACCAGTCGCTTGTCCCTATGGTACATTGCATGAGTTTTGTCAAAGATATATCATTAGTCAGATCCCTGTTTGACAGTCCCTCTTGGGAAGCAGGAGCCAATTTATCATTCCAAAGCGTTTGGGACATTTGTCAAAGCCAGTGTTTATATACTGTTGCACTGGCCTCAATCAACCCCTTTCATTTTTCTTGCTAACGTGTTAGTGTTTCCACAACAGGAAGTTGCTATTTCCTTCATAACCCAACAAACAAACAGTTCTTCCTAATCATAGAGTTCCCTTTCCAGTAGTATACCTTTCCATCAATTTGTGCTGTCTGGTCGATGAAATATCTGTATTTTTTATTAGCCCTGCAGTACCTGAAGGTTTTAAGTAAATCAAATATTTAACTGACTATCAATAAATCACTATTGCACCTCTATGCAAACATACCAGATGACAAATTTATCAGTAGCTGCCAAAAAGGAAAAAAATGAAGATTCTGTCATCATTTACTCACCCTCATGTTGTTTTGAACCTGTATGATTTTCTTTCTTCTGAACACAAAAAGAGCAATTTTACAGAATGTTCACGCTGTTCCCTACCACACAATTGAAGCATAGTGACCAGGGGCTGTCAAGCTCCACAAAAGACCCCTGCCCTGGTCATTGTATGCTTTCATTCATGCTTTTCGTTTCATGGTTTAATTTTTGTGTTATGCTTTCCTTTAAGCATACATTTTTGTACATTTAATTTTTGTCAGTTTTATAAAAAGAGATTTTCTAGATTTGTTTTATATGTTGTGCTTAAGTTAAGTTAATAAGTTTTAAAGGGTTAGTTCACCCAAAAATGACATTTCTGTCATACTCACTCTCATGTCGTCCCAAACCCGTAAGACCTTCATTCATCTTCGGAACACAAATTAAGATATTTTTGATGAAATCTGAAGGGTTTCTGAACCACACATAGGCAGCAACGTCACTGCACCTTTTGAGGTCCAGAAAGGTATTAAAGACGTCGTTAAAATAGTCCATGTGACTACGGTGGTTCAACCTTAATGTTATGAAGCGACGAGAATACTTTTTGTGCGCAAAAACAAAACAAAAATAACGCCTTTATTTAACAATTTGAATGTGTTGTCATATGCAGTTGACATACTTATGTGAATGCAGTTCAGTGCTTCCATGTTTACGTCTGAACGTTGGCTCAGTATTGGCCGACCCTGTATAAGTGAGCAGCACGACGCATGCGTCTGATGGTGACGCAGCAGGAGACATTCTGGCGTAGAACACGGAATTGCTGCACTGCATTCACTACATCAACTGCATATGACAACAGTTCAAATTGTTAAATGAAGTCTTTATTTTTGTTTTGTTTTTGGTCACAAAAAGTATTCTCATCTTAAGGACAGAAATTTAATTTTTGGGGGGAGAATTAACCCTTAATACAGTACTGGATGTAAAACCTTTACCTGAAAAACTCGAAAACGCTGTCTGCGCAATAAAGCTGCTTCGTCGTTGATGCACGATACTTGCAAGGTTTGTTTCCTACAATGGATTAAGTAGCCTAAATATTGACCTCATCCAGCGCTCTTTTTGTTTTCAGTCTTACAAAATATCCTGTTAGAATTTCTGTGTGAAACCGCGCGCTGCCAACGTCAGTGCGTGAATGAACTGTCCGAATGAATCAAACTCAAAACACAAATGTATTGATTGCTGAAATATCAGAGAAAATGATTCTCAGGTCGTAAATCCCACTGACACATAAGGATTTATCAGTTAGATATTTTACTGGCGTTTGTGTCCCAGTAAAAAGGGTCTAGCGACGCCAGTAATTAAAGCCAGTTGAATTAATGTTCCGGTGCTAATGTTGATATATCTTGTTATTTACAGACATAAGGAATCGGGCCCTTGGGAAATTAGACACGGTTCAGATGTCCCATGATATATGAGGCTGAGGCTCGGACTCTGACAGTTCAGATCGGTAGTGTCTTTAATAAATTACTCAGATTATAAACCAGCGCCCCCTAGTGTATAATAGGCTATCAATAATTCGACTGTATTCAGATATTCTGTTCAAGACACAATGTGTATAAATTCAATAGCTTGTGTTTAGCAACTCTTTGTGTTTATCTTAACAGCACAAACAATTCACTGCCTTCAGTTATTCATTGCAATGAGAGATGCATAAGAAACTCAAAGAACAGACTAGTATATGGCAGAACTCTAAATAAAAACTGTGAGAATGCAAAAATCCCCCTCCCCATGTATTAAAATGTCACCAGTGCGCATGTTTTGTGATTTTTCGAGCATGAACCCTGGGGTATGGAGTAAGATGCAGGTGCAAGGGGGATACAGCATCTGGGATTGATTTGAGGCATTTCATGGTGAGGAATTTTTGGGTCAAATAATGTTTTCAACCCTGACCTAGAGAGCACATTATTCACAGAGCTTAGGAATGGACATCTGTTTAAAATGTAGAAAAATGTATATGCTGTGTGGTAGAGAGATCTCTAGATTTTGTCCACTAAACACACACATTCCAGCACATTATGCTTGCTACACTGTCACTGCATTATTACTGTGCTATTAATAGAACAGAATGGAGGAGGCTCCTCAGCAAGTATCCACATGCAGTCCATGACACTGTTCACATCAGCAATCTGATACATTATGAGTAGCCTACATTATGAGGGCTGTAAACAATATATTAGTAAATTTCCCCTCTGGGATCAACAAAGTCATCACTTAATCGATCAATCTATTAATATTTTATTTTTACTTTATTTATTTGCATTTGTTGAACTACAAGTTGAAGTTTTCACAACATGGTCTGTTCAGCGCCCTTTGTAAAACAGTTGCGTGGAGAAACATGATGGCATTTTAACATGATGTACATGATGATAAAAGCTACATTATCAAAGAGGTATTTTGTCTCCACTGATCCCTGTTCTGAGCAAAGTGCATAGACCTCTATCAGAGCTGAACCAGTTGCCTGGATGACTTTACAATACCCATATAAGCAATTATCAAACAGCAATGCAGCTTTTAAAGACTGTGTAGCACGAGAGGCACCAGCTATTGGAAAACAGCATCATGTTTGATTATACTGGATAAAATAATGTTAACATTATTGCCCATTGTTCTAGTCTGAAATTATAAACAGAGGATCATCATTTCAAAGATTTCACCAGATTTGGCTGAGGACGTGCATCAGAAGCCAACCCTCTGCCTTTCCTGTTTTGGTGGTTCATTGATGGATGTCGTGTTCACTTCTACAATTTTCCCCTTGGATTTTTAAGTTAAGTTTGTGTTCTATGTGTCAGAAGAATATTTGTCATTAGAATATGTTGTGCTTTTAAAAGAAGCTCTAGAATATTGTCTAGATTAATGGAGTATCTGTCATGGTTCACCTTTTTCAATAACATGCATAACACCTTGTTTTGCCAATCATTATTGTTTAAAACTATTGCTTCAGTCATGCAAGGCGTTGTCAGCTGTTAGAAGATGAACTTTGATTTGTTATGTTGGGTAACTGTGAATTATAAAATTATCATGCATGACTTCGCAAAAAAGATTGCACATTCAAGCGTCTTGATTACCAAATGAAGTTATGCAAAATATGTCAATTTTATGTAAAACTTTCCACACCTCATTACTGACGTGGCTCTAGATAAGCAGTTGAGGGTGTTTGACAAATTCAAATCTATTTAAAAGCTAAAATCATAATGATATTCCACAATGAATGTGTCACGTCTGTTCTGAGTTTTAGTAGCTGTTTACATGACACTGTTTTTAACTAAAAACTGAAACTTTTTATGCGTTTTGGCCGTTCATTTACACAACAATGGAGTTTTAGGGGCCTGAAAACGGGTTTCAAAGTGCAAGTTTTTGAAAACGATACCGTTGTCATGAGAAATCAAGTTGCCTGATCAAAAGTTGTTATTGCGATGTCTTGACTAATTATAACCTATTTAACTATTGTATGATGTTTAATACATTATGTGCACAAACAACATGCTTGAAATATAAAATATATGCCTATGTATTACATAACAATCTGGAAACACAATTATATAATCATAACATGATATTGCAGGAATTATAATCAGGCGCTAAAAATACTACCCATTAAAAGTCAGTTGAACCAATGGGATCACTCGGGTCCTAAAGGAGACCCAATTCCTGGGGGGACTCTACTGGCCTGGCATGCATTACAAAGCATTTTAGTCATTTTCGCGGATCCATGTGAACAGGGATCTTTTTGACAGTGTTGTCCTCTATACAAAGAAAAAAACATTTTTTTTCTTTTTCTTTTTTGACATTGTTGTCATGTAAACGTACCCTTAGTTTTGTTTGTGTTGCGTTCTGGTTTGATTTGCACTGTTTCCAGTTCAATTTCCTGTGTCTTACTTCATCCGTTGCCATGGCTTTTGATTTGCTCTCATGTGTTTCACCTGTGTCTGGTTAATTATCTCTTTAGCCCCAGTGTTTCCCTGTGTATTTATAACCCTCATTTTCAGTTGTTCTTTGTCTGTGATTGTCAGTGTATACTGGTTGTTCTGTTCAAGTTTTTGAGAAGTTCTGCGTGTTTGGTTATTTTGTTTTTTTGTTATTTAATAAAGACTGCTGTACACAGAACCTGCTGCTTTTTTTCCCATTCCTGCTGGAACCAATGATGACATAAAGCAAAAATAAAAGACTTTTTCTTTTTGATGATTAAAAAAAATTTTTTTTTGAGTAAAATCAGTAAAAGAAACATCTCATCTTACTTGTAGGTCATTCTACAGAAACGTCCACTTTTGGTATGACAAAATGTCTTAAAATGTATTTCTTTTTCTAACATTTAAACTTAGACCACATTATTATATTACACTTTGACTTTATGAATACACATAAATGACAGCTTAATGATTTTTTTTTTTGTTCATTTATTTAAAGACCGCATGTACCGATTTTTTTGTCACTGGTGTTACCTTTACTTCTCTGGCATTTTTAAATATTTTTATGAAATATTATTTCTCAATTTTTTCAGCACATGCAGTCAGAGTTACAGAATAATAATGATAATGGAAAAAATAAGGAGATTGTGTTTTTTTATTTTAATCAGGTTAGTTAAAAGTGTGATTGAATGATGTTAATTCATTTGCGCAACCATGTATTTGCTATAACAATAAAAATATTTGAAAAACAGTTATAAACAAGTAATGATGCACTCCTAGTGTGCTTACTACCTAGTGTGCTTACTACCTAGTGTGATAGTGTGCTTACTAACTAGTGTGCTTACTACCTAGTGTGCTTACAACCTAGTGTGCTTACAACCTAGTGTGCTTACTACCTAGTGTGCTAGTGTGCTTACTACCTAGTGTGCTAGTGTGCTTACTACCTAATGTGCTTACAACCTAGTGTGCTTACTACCTAGTGTGCTAGTGTGCTTACTACCTAATGTGCTTACAACCTAGTGTGCTTACTATCTAGTGTGCTTACTACCTAGTGTGCTAGTGTGCTTACTACCTAATGTGCTTACAACCTAGTGTGCTTACTACCTAGTGTGCTAGTGTGCTTACTAACTAGTGTGCTTACTACCTAATGTGCTTACTACTTAGTGTGCTTACTACCTAGTGTGCTAGTGAGCTTACTACCTAATGTGCTTACAACCTAGTGTGCTTACTACCTAGTGTGCTTACTACCTAATGTGCTTACAACCTAGTGTGCTTACTACCTATTGTGCTAGTGTGCTTACTACCTAATGTGCTTACTACCTAGTGTGCTAGTGTGCTTACTAACTAGTGTGCTTACAACCTAGTGTGCTTACTAACTAGTGTGCTAGTGTGCTTACTACCTAGTGTGCTTGTAAAGTTATTACCATGTCACATATGACACATTTTATTTAAAGTGACAGACAAAAAACAGTAACACCAGTGACACAATGAATCACCAGTGACGTATACATGGGACCAAAGATCCTTATTCTTCAACTATAATTAAGTAGATGGGACTAAATTTCTACATTTGGTATACAAACAAAGACTTTTCATTGACACGTAGTGAAAGCAGTCAGTAAAAGATCATAAACAACATTTTAAAAATGTCTGTAAAATACGACGTCTGTAAAGTCGCTGCTTCTCAGCTGCACTCAATTTAGCCATTCCTGACCAAAGGAGGATTAACAATGAGAAAGAAAAGTTATAATCATGTAAACTTAGTGCTATTTTGTGCAAAAGAACGAAATGAATAGCTTTGAATAAAGTTGATCTATAAACGGGTAACACCAGTGACAATTTTCATGAAAAATGCACTTTACAAAATGGCTGCTGCAAGGTATCAATCCATATGTTGTCAATCATGGTATATTCACTAAATTAAGTAATTTAATCCATTTGTATTCTAGTTTTTAAAAATTCCCTAACAATAAAGTAGGTCATACCAGTGACTTCAACTAAAAGCTTCATATGAAATTATGATTTTTTAATTAAAATTTCTGATAACTGAAAAGAGACAGTGGACTTTCCATTGGCCTTACTTCATTGATCTTCAGGAAATAGGAAGAAGGAAGTCAAGTGATGTCATCAGTGAGATTTTTTCTTTCAAAATAAGAGATGTTTGTTAAGGTAACACCAGTGACACAACACCAGGGGTTCATTATATATTTTATAATATTTATTCAGCATTTGTTGTTTTTTTTATGTCATTTACATCATATATTTGATAGTTATGTATACATTATTGTATTTAAAATGATAGAAAAACCTATTTCCGAGCTCAAAATAAAGCACTTTCCCTCTGTACATGACTGTGGGGACGAGCACTTCTGTGGCGCTTGGAATTTTTATAATTAATTAAAAAACAAATACTGCCACATTGATGGCTCAAGAAGGTTTAATTGTTCAAATAACATATTGTTTCATATTAAAATATATATAAAAAAATAATCCTAAAGTTTTTTTCAAATGTAATATTTCTGTAAAGTCTAGGGACAGAAAAGTGGACTTTTCTGTAGAATAACCCTTGTAATAAATTAATCAGGAAAGCTCCCTGAAACATGCGTGATATTGCACAAGGTTTCCCCTAAGTTTATTTCAACACTCTATTTTACAACAGAGACCGTTTCTCAATTATTTTATTCTACTAAAAAAAAGTCCCCCCATTAGCACTTCTCCAGAGTTTCCACTGGATGGCAGTACTCTGTTACTATCAAATCCCCACAGGAATTACTTTTAAATGACACCACTTACATGACAAACCTGTATTTTTTTCTTCTTCCATTTTTGTGTAGTTAAATGTGAACCAACATGCTGCTAAATAAAAACCTTGGGGTGTCAGCAGATATTCAATCATAATTAGTTTTGACTTATAAAATCTTAAAAGCACTTCAGGCATTCTAATACTAATCACAAAGGTATTGCTTCTTTGTATTTTAAGTGGTTTTCAACTAAATTGTTGTTGTATTGTTGCATACAACTACATGGCACTTGCTTAGCAAACCACGGTTTCTTATGGAAACTTTACAGTTGCTTCTTCAAATTTCAATCATGATCAAACATTTTTTTTTATGTAATTTAATCTAAGTAAATGCATGCTCTGGGCTTTTTTTTTTGGACATACAGTTACATGCAAGTGAAATTCTTGCTTACTCATTATTACATTGCATGAACCACTGGTGGAGTCATGGGGTTTCATGTCCCATGAGAACAGCCTCCCTTTGACCCATCTGACCATTTTAACTACCAAGGTTATCTCACAATTCAATTTCTTCTGACTCATTATACTTGGTTGAAATGTTCACAAGACCTGTCCCTCATGTGACATTGCAGAATTTAGCCAGGATGACCTATTTAAGACACATGCAGATAGAAATGATGGTTTTTATTCACCAATCAATTTTCTTCTATGTCTTCTTTGATTAAATAAAAATGCCAGATTTGTTGATTTTTTTATATATATTTTTGCACTTTTATGCAACCAATCTCAAATGAGTGATTTTCTGCTGGGAAAGAAAACTCCACCCAAAATTTCCACCAAATATTCTATACCTAACAGAAGGGGGGGATAGAAATATAGAAAAGGCTTTATTTTGTATAGTTACTTCAGGATTATTACAAATTAAAAATGCAGTCAAAATGGATAATTCAATTAGTTCTGACTGTAAACAATGTTGTAAGTATTGCTAAAAAGCAATATGTGTAACATTACCAATAATGTAGATGTTTTGTTTTAGGACATGTTAGTCTAATGTGCATATGAATGTTATTGGCATAACTTCTAACAGCCCCAGACTAAGAACTTTAATTGTTATATATTTCTCTCTTTACCCCAACATATCTTGTCTCATTTTACATTTAAGACCATGATATTAATCTAAACACGTAAATTTATGATAAATAAGTATATATTGAAATTGCCATATTCAGTAGGCTAACCTCGTTGTAAGCTAATTGCGATGTATTTCTATTAGAATACATAATACACAGTACGTGCAGAGCGAACACTTCAGCTTCAGTAAAATAATAAAAACATTCCATTACAATTTCTTGTCTTTGCTTAGCTTTACTTTAACGATTCGCACACGGTTTTACTCCGATATACCTATAAATGTTAAAGATAAAATATCGAGTAGTATTTTCTGTAATTAACTATTCACTACAACACCACAACACTACAAACAATAAATGCATAAATACACTAAATATTCACATGCGTTCAACATTTAAACTATAAAGGTAGAATTAGTTGCATTGGTTCGTTTCCCCTGAAGCGCCTTATGGGTAATGTAGTCAATTATGTTGAGGCAGACAGAAGCGTACAGAGGTTCTTCAAACTAAAAACTACAATTACCATACTTCTTGTCCCTCGATTTCCGGTATCTTTGGCAAAAGTTTCAATGGGGGTTGGAAAAAGAGAGTAAGGAAAAAGTATCCGTGTTGTCGTGTACATGAAGTGAAACTAGACGAGGAAAGAGGAGGGCCAGTGCCTTAGACGTAATAGGGCAAGGTAAGAGATGCTGCCTATTAACCAGATGATGCACGCGCAGGTTAATCGCATGGGAAAGAAAGTTGTTTCAATGCAAATCTCAGCTTTCTGCTATGTTTTTAAGTTATGCCCAAAGTACTCGTGCACATACAACAATTTATTTTCGTCATATGCTTTCCCTCCACAAATACAGTCAAACATTTGTGTTTTAATTATTATCAGAAAAAAACAATGCGGTAATACTTGTGATCAAAGTTGTATCGGCGCTGCGCTTCATCGCGATGCTCCCCATCATCTTTGCACGCTTGCGTTCTGTTCCCCCCCCCCCNNNNCCTCAATGCATGCATTAAATGCATGTAATAAGCTCTACGAACGGTGCATTTCCCCTTTAGTCTGGGAAGTACTGAAAACATCACTGAACATATAACACATCTGAGAATGTTTTCCGTTATGATGATCAGCTGACTTTTCAGCAACGCACGAGAGCTGTTTTACGAAGACGTAATTGTTTACGGGGGTTCCAAAAGGAAAAAATGTATGGAGAACGAAGCTCTTCATTTTAATTCAGCAGAAAATTCCCAGTGCTTTCTGAATGTATCACCGCTCATTTTCATGTCCATTTGAAATATGTGCGATGAGGAGCACGCGCGTCCACTCGCAGTGAGCATTTCGCATCTACCGCCTGTTTTTTCTCCATTGTTACTCAAAATCTATCGGAACCGTTTACGAGAGCCGGTGTCTGATCCTTATCACATGCAGAGACTGATCTCGTCATCTTGCGTAACATCGAGGAAGATCTCATCCTTTTAGCATCTGATTTGTTCTTTGTGCACGAGTCGTTTTGAGGACTTGATTAGCTCGCAGCTCCATCAGAGCATCACTCATTCATTGCTCGAGTGAAGCTCTAATTTCTCTGGTGTGCATGAGCGAAAGGTTGAGATGGATTGCCGGATGCAAGGTAGGGTGAAGGACACTTGTTAAGCTATTTAATATTATTAAGAAATATTCCATCCTGTTACTCAGTGTGGTTAGTGCAGACCATCTTATTTTACTCGCATTGGTATTCTAGCTTAAGGAGGACACAAATGATGATAACAATGTGTGGAATCCTGTAGATCAGGGATTTTCAGTTTTTATAGATACTGAGACATTAAGAAAACCCAGGAGCCTATGATTAAAATGTTTTCGTTATAATAACTTTGATTATGAACATTATAACTAACTTCACTACAAAATATAACACTTAACAGGTCTTTAACTAGACAGTCAGAAATTAGTTAATGTAATGAAAATGTTTCATTATATTTTCTCTATTACATGGATCCTCTGAAGGGACCCCTGGTTGAAAATCTTGGTTCTAGATGATTAGGTTATATGGTTATATTTTGTCTGTATTATAGATACAATAATGTTTCAAATTGAAATTCATTTGTTTAAACTCTTTGGTGGTCTTTTCATTCATCTAAATGGTTTCTGCAGAGAGATGTGTAGATGTTGAAGACACAAGTTTGTTTTACTTGGGAAGGATGTTGATAGACTGGTATAAATATCCTTTAAGTTGCAAATTATGTCATTTAATTTTTGCTTTTCTTATATTGATGGCTTATGAGAATGTGTATTGTCTATGTATTCAAAATGATTTTTGTTAGTTCTGTTAGGACAGCCTGATTCACACCGCATACATAAGCAGTGCATATGCGCAGTGATGGTGAAACTGTAACAGCAGGTTTGTGTTGTACTCTCACACTGTGGCTTTGCAGAAAATAAAGTGATTTCTGTGTTTTTTAAAATGATGACTTGCACATTATACAATGGTTATCTGGGTTAGGCCATTGTGATTTATCACATTATCTCTGTGAAGTCCAGTATATGAGGGGGTGGATCACATTTAGATCAAAATTATAATTGATCTATATATAACTCATAAAAAAACCAAAATGTAGCTTTTAACTGTCAGTCAGATAATGAATAGTGAGTAGTTGGGTGAAAATGTTTCAGTAGTTTGTTGCTTCATAAAAGCATCGATAAATGGTATTGTAGTTCATTTTACTGTATTTTCTGCTGTTTAAAGCATGCTATGCCTGGCAAAAATCTCTCTGCAGTACCAAAATATATACTGCTGATTGTTGAATATATAAGGCCTGCTTGTTGTTCCAACCTGATCTCATTAGAAAACATAATTTTTTTATGAGGTGGTGATTTTGTATGAATTTGTACAATGTGATTCATATGGAAAGTAAATCCAATAAAAAAAAAAGCATGAAGGTCCACCCCTAAACCTAACCATCAGCGGGTATAAGCAGATTGTAGAAAACATACAAATGTGATGTGGAGCAAAGCAGGCCTGATTGTCAATAGAAAACATAACTTTTTTTACGAGGTGGCAATTTTGTATGAATTTATACAATGTGATTCGTACAGAAATGGACATTTTTAGAAAAAAAAAGTTAGCATTAAGGCCCACCACTAAACCGGAGGGGCGTAAGCACTGCAGATTGTACGAAAATGCACAAATGTGATTATACAAATTCATACGAATTAGCCACCAATTCACCAAAACATGAAATAGTTATGAATTGCCATGAGAGTGTTTCTCACTCTACCACTTAAAGGGTTAGTTCACCCAAAAATGAAAATTCTGTCATTAATTACTCACCCTCATGTCGTTCCAAACCCGTAAGACTTTCGTTCATCTTCGAGAACACAAATGAAGATCTTTTTGGTGAAATCTGAGAGCTTTCTGTCCCTCCATAGACAGAGACTTGATTGCCTTACATGATGAACAGATTTAGTTTGGGCTTTTATTCACATATAAATATTGATCAGCAAACATAAACAGAAGCTCAACCGTACATGCTTGACACGTGAGAACAAACCTCTTGCGGAAGCTCAAACTTGCTGCGCAACACACGAGAATGAACCTCATTGGTTCTCGTACGTCAAGCAAACACGCTTGAGCTTCCGTTTATCACAACTGATGTGTGAGTTAATGAATTTATATGTGAATAAAAGCCTAAATTCAATCTGCTCATCATATAAAGCGATCTGGTCTCTTCAGAAAATTTGAACTAAACCGCTCAATTCATATGGATTTGTTTAACAATCTCTTTAGGAACTTTTTGAAGCGTCAAAGTGTCAGTTGCGTAGCTGTTTCTATGGAGGGACAGAAAGCTCTCAGATTTCATCAAAAAGATTGTCATTTGTGTTCCGAAGATGAACGAAAATCTTGCGGGTTTGGAACGACGAAGGGTGAGTAATGACAGAATTTTTGGGTGAACTATCCCTTAATTCTGGTTGGGTTGGTTTGTATTCAAGAGATCTCATCTCACTAAATGCAGTTTGCCAGCTATCAGGATTCAGTCACAAGATCTTCCTTCACTTGTGGGAAATGGAGAGTGCCTTTTCTCAAACAAGGATTGCCGTCCTTTCCTTGGAACATGACTTGGTCAAGGTTGTCTGTGCCGTTAGTTTCTTAGGCTATGTACAAGATTGAATGAGAGGAGGGCTGAAGTTTGGTTCGGACTGGTGTTTTGGGCTCCTTGGAAAGTGGGCCACAGGTCCCTGGGGTGAGCGGAGCTTTTCTGGGGCAGGCGTGGCAATGACGTATAGGCGGTTCGGAATTGGAACGTACAGCACTGTCCAGTCATTCTAAAGGGAGCCGGGGGTGTGATATGCGGTCTGGAGATAGGAAATACAGGTCTCGCTTCATAGTTCTCTCAACGGAGCTCTTGCGTTCTGGTTGAGTTCTCGGCCAGAGAGGTAGGCAAACTTTTAGAGCGATTTTTGAAATTACAGTAAGATTGCGTTTGGGTTACATTGGTAAATTGGAAGTTCACCGTAGATACTGTCTTCCCCCGCAATTGGCATAAGTTTGAGAAATTAAAACTCTCCGTTGACCTCCAGTGCATATAACGATTTTTCTCTCAGCCATCGGCAGCTGTCTCTGCCCAAACCTAAACACATGAGCGAGCCTTGACACGCAGAGGTGGGATGCTATTTAAAGATCACACAAGCGTACCAGCTGCTCCCATTTCCGTGCTACGTAATTGAATCGGCGCATCCAGTTGAAGAACTCGTCCTTAGATTTGAAAGTTCTGTTTATAGAAGAGGACTCTACTTTCTGTCATCCTTTCTTCTTTTCTGTCAGTTTTTTTACTTTGGTGTTTGGAGAATCAACCATGTGTTACTACAGGCAGCTTGATGTAGGACACTAAACCCACTTTTATGTGTGTTAAGCTATTCTTAGGCAGTCGAGTTGTAGGCCTAGTTTTATACATGAGAGTGTGGTGCCGTAGTGTCACTCTTAACACTGAGCTTTGGGGGTGTGTTTGAATGTGCCATCTGCTCTGATACAATTTCTATCATTTTTTAATCGTGTCAATCATTACGTGACATCATTTTTGGATTGGTCCAACAACTGACTAGTCAATCAGTGAAGTTTAATGTATGTAATTTTTTGATGATTTATTTATGTAGGTGTATTTTTGGATGTTTTCATTGTGCTCTAATAAAAATCTTCATAAAAGCCTACTTTAAAGCACCACTCCTGCAGCCAAGTCTTTGGTCAGTGCATTCTGCATCACATCTCGTTTTTGTAGCATCCTACCATAAGTGTTAAGAAATTATTTTTTTTAAAGCGTCTAGTCTTGTGCATTGTTCCAATCTGTTGCTTTTCATTTTGCTGTTTGTCTTTTATTTATGTATAAAGGAAGATTGTCTGTCTAGTTCATGGGTTTTGGGGGTCACCAAGTAGGTTGATCTCTTTGCAAGGGACGTCCATTTCTAAAATATAAAGGCAACTCTGTATTTGTTTTCATATAAAAAGAAAGACCAATTTCAACTGTGAAAATATGATAAAAATGTTTAAAGTATTTAGAAAGTATTTACTTTGTTTACACTATCTTTTTTTCATCTCATTTGTCAATAGAATATTGTAATTTGTGAGTTATCTCATGAAATATGATCAGTGTTTAGAATTCAGCTTATTTTATTTTAATTTTTTTAACTTTACCTTATGGCCAGACCCCAACTAGGCAAACCACCGACTGGGTGATTTTGAAAATGTGTAGTTTTGCACTGCCCTACTTGAAAACCAAATGAAGTGTTTGTTTGGATATCTTGTTTCTTGCTCAAGAATATTTTTGTTCAGAGCATGGAATGGACTTGTTCACATATAGAAGTTCTGAAGGAGAGCGAGGCGTCAGAGATGAGTAGATACAATAATAGTCTGTTATACATCTGTTATATTTCTCCTCCAGATTTTTCCTGTTCGCCGACTTAAATTGATGATAAGAAACCATTACCGTTTAGTGACATGTAAAACTAACTGAAAGGACCTTGCAAGGTCATCCTTCCAGTGTATTTCCATCCAAACCTAATCTAAATCTAATTTTATTTTGCTTTTATATCATTTATAGGGCAGTGCCCGCACAGTTTGGACAGTACCATGCTGATTTTGCCATGTTTAATTTACAGTATGAAGGATTTTAGTTCCCTGAGCGTACATCCTAAATGGTGCACGACGGAGGCTGAGGAGTTAAGCACCCAAAGAAGAAATAGGCCAGTTACATCTTTTTTTCACACTTCATGTCCTGAGGGAGGCTGCAAGGATGAGTGAGTGTGTGTGTCAGGGATTAGCATGTGTTAGGTATCACCATGTGTCAGGTTCGTGAGGTGACACTCTCTTTGCATTTGGGAATATGACAACATGCTCACCCTCCATTCCAGTGTTATTATAGTAGCTTTGCATTCATGTCATATTCACATTCATCTTGCAAACACTACACGCATGAATGCTGCATGCAAACATATATTCTCACCTTTTAAGGAAGTACCCTGCACATTGTTCCAGTTTACAGTATGACTCACTGGCGTTGATGCTTCTGGTCCAGGGGTGTGAGAACGGATTTATCTGAAAGACACGCATCTGCTCCCCGTTAAGGCACTGAAGTGTCTCCAATTCATTCTCTCGGTTCTTTTGCCTATCCAGCACATATTCCTAAGCCATTCCCCATCAGAATGAAGCCACAGCAGCGTCATTTCTTCAAATTCATTGCAAGTAGTGTGTGAAATAGCAGACAATATGCAATGAGAGTATTGTGCTACATGCTTCATTAAGATTGAATGTTTAATTCAGAGAGTGGCATGCATTTCAGTTATTTTATTTTATTTTTTTTTTACATTTATCATTGTCTGTCAATTATTTGATATATATCAGTGGATATTTAATACTTAATTGTGCATGTTCATTTCCCGAACGGCTTCCATATTCAACTTACAAAGAAAGTGTAACGCCTCTCACAGTTCAAAATGCTTACACTACGTCCTACGCCTTCTGTATTCAACTTACGGAAAAAGCGTAACTGGCGTCACGTCAGTTACGCTTTTTCCGTAAGTTGAATACGGAAGGCGGTCTGGCGGAAGCTAGATATTTTACTTTATAACTTGTTACATATGGATATTTTTCTTACATAAACGCATCACTTCGCTTCAGAAGGCCTTTATTAACCTCCCGGAGCCGCGTGGAGTATGTTTATGATGGATAGATGCACTTTCTTGAGCTTCATACTCGTTGGTCCCGTTCACTGCCATTATAAAGCTTGGATGCATCAGGATATTCATTAATATAACTCCGATTGTTTTCATCAGAAAGAAGAACGTCATATACACCTAGGATGGTTTGAGAGTGAGTAAATCTTGAGGTAATTTTCATTTTAAAGTGAACTAATCCTTTAAGGAGAACATCTTATTCTTGTGGTTTTGAGATAGGCCTAATTCAAACAGTTGATTTGACACAGTTAATGTAGATACCTAGACCTAAAAGACCATAGTTAGTTTGTTGCAGTGGCTAGACTACGATTACATGGGAGGATGGATTATTTGATGCATGCATAGCTTTGGTCAATATTACCCTGTGGTTTCAATACCACAGTCTCAACATGCTAACCACTTGGCCCAAAACAAGAATGTAAAGCTTCAGAGACCAAACAAAAATAAACCCAACAAGAATTCCTGTACAGACCAAAATAAAGCTGCTTTCAAATCCTTATTGTGGCATGCTTCAAAACCATAAATGAAAGCAACATAACTATGAAACTTAAGCACACTCTACAATTTATAATAGTCCTTTACTATTGTTGCTTTTCAGACTGTACGAACATGATCCTTGCTGTGAGCCATGTCACACTGTGGGATCTCAGTTATCATTAATGTCAGACTGTATGGCAGTCAAGATGCGTTAAAAACGGATGCGCGCAAGAAGACATGGCTGATTTTTAAGGTTGGAAATTGCATTCTCAAAATTTGTCTCAGGCGGCCAAATTGTGGGGAAAATCGTATAGCGTGAACCCGGCTTTACATTTATGAAGATCAGTTTCAATATTGTGAAAAGCTGCTTGATTTTTTTTTACACAGGGATGAGTTGGACAATATTAGTATTCCGGCTGCCTGGTCACTGCATCGTCGCAGCGGTATACAATGTTGTTCTCAATGAGATTTGCATAAGGGGCAGCGTGGGCTCCCTGCAGGCGAGTTTTTTATAGTGTGTCCACATCTACAACAATAATAGCAATACACCTTTCTCTAAGAGTCTTGAGACAAATAAAATATATTTACTTTTTCTCATCCTAAAAGAACAGTGTGATAAGAGAAAACTAGCTTTATGATCAGGAGTGATGTAAGAGCCTTTTTTTTGCCTTTAACCACAATTGCACCATGAAAACTTCAACTTCTTCATAAAAATGAAATTACCAAAACAAAAACATGCACTTTAAGACTTGTTCTTTTTATTTTTCACTTGCTTTCCTTATTTTGTAGTTTGGTATGATCATACAGTCCTTCAGGAAGTTGCAAACCAAATGACCAGGGTTTTAGGATTATTTTGGTGTCTGAAACCTCAAAAATGTGAGGCTGCAAGGGATAATGATCATAGCTGAAACAGGCTGCTTAACTCTAGCAATGCCTGTCTCATGTTTACTGCATTCCTGCCTGCTTAATGTACGGATGCAAATTCTGTAGACCTCAGCTGACTGTCATGTTTCATAAGGGACATACCAGCATCCATTATTAAGCCCCAATAACCTTCAATTTCGAAATATTTATAACTTAAATATTAAACTGCGTCATGGTTGATTTAATTAATGTATTTGTATGCAAATATTGCTGTTTACTATTACGTATTGTGATATTAATGGATATAGAGATTCACACAATGGTACCATAATGGTAAGCAGTTAAATCCACTAATAATAATGATCAGCCAGAATTTTAATTTTGGTGCATCCCTATTAAAATTAATTTTCTTCTTTTTTGTTGTGAAAAACGATGTGAAAACATTCCTTGCTTATTTTAGATTTTCACAGTATTATGGTTTATTCGAATTTAAAACAAATTCTTTCAAGCTTCTTTAGAGCAAATACATAAATATCAAAGTTTGGGGTCATCAAATTTTTTATTTTTATTTTTTTGGGAAAGAAATGAATAATTTTATTCAGCAAGGAAATACATTTTCAAAATTGTTCAAAGAATCCTGAAAGAGAAGTATCAGTTTCCACAAAATTATTAAGCAGCACAATTGATTTCAACATTGATAACGATAAGAAATGTTTCTTGAGCACCAAATCAGCATAATAGAATCATAGAATGATTTCTGAAGGATCATGTGACTGAAGACTGGAGTAATGATGCTGAAAATTCAGCTTTGTCGTCACAAGAATAAATAGCATTTTAAAAATATATTCAAATAAAAAAGTTATTTTAAATTGTAATAATATTTCAGAATATTACTGTTTTACTGTAGTTTTGATCATAGTGTATAAATGACCCTTCAGCGACAACTCTTCCCCATAGGCGGAGGGTGAACCTAACAACTAGGGTAAGGCTAGATGCGATTCCTCCTTAAAAACACATACCCCCGGTTTCACAGACAGGGCTTAAGCTAGTCTTTGACTAAAATGCATGTTTGAGCTGTTTTAACTGAAAGCAACTTGTAATGTTATTTTACATTTTACATTTACATTTATGCATTTGGCAGACGCTTTTATCCAAAGCGACTTTATACTATACATTTGTATCTGAGTATGTGCAATCCCTGGGATCGAACCCATGACCTTGGCATTGCTAGTGCCACGCTCTAACCACTGAGCTACAGGAAAGCAAAAAAACAATGTTATGTTTTTTTTCTAGGGTATGTTTATAAAAGCTACTTAAATATCCTAATTGAAATAAGGCATAATCCTGGCTTAGCCTATGCCCTGTCTGTGAAATCGGGCCATAGAGTCTATGTCATGAAATAGTTACGTGTCGCCTATTAGGATGTGTATCCCAGCATAAACGCAAAAAAAATTAAATAAATAATTATCTTCAAATTCTCACAAAGTTCTGCTAATCGATTAAGCTGACTGTACAATGAATATCTTATTTGGCCTACATAATAACTATACTTTTTTGTTAAAAGTTAAATTATAACGAGAGGATTTGAGTGTGCAGATCTCAGCACTGGACAAAACTCATGCGTTCAAGAAATCATCAGATATGTTTGTGATTGGCTACATTGCTCAACACTGCTGCAAATATGTTGTAAATAGAAAACCTGTTTATATTAGTTTCGATGTTCTCAAGAGCACAATCACCAAATCTGTTTATCAGTTTATGAAGAGACTGAGAGCATTAGTGAGAGTGCAGAATTCAGTTAGAATTCCAAGTTCAGCTCGCACACTGAACAAAAATCCGGCGTTTCAGCGATGACTAATCTGAACGCCTCTGATTGGCCATTGCAATTGTAAGCTCAACAGAATCGTGTGTGATTGGGTAGAGTGCGCAACGCTGTAAAACACGTGAAAAGTTTAACGCAACATGAGAAGATCTATATTAAATGCCGCAATTGAGACTTTTCATTTCATTTTCACTAATGAGGAATTTACTAGATTTAGTTTAAATGTGCAGCTGCATTTTTGGCCAAACCCCCCGTTAATTTTAAGCCTTCCCCAGCCTTACACACGCTCCGCCTATGCCGCTCCTTTTCTGCACACAAAACTCTCTGTACATAAAAAATACACTGTATGGTTCTCCTACCTGTTTTATTTTAGCCAGTATTCGATTGGCACTGACTGTATTTTGTGTAAACTTGTCTTCTGGTTTTTAAATAAGACATATCACACAAACAACATTAGCTGGGCTCAGGTAAATGTCGTGCAGTCTTCTGCTGTTCTTATCTTTCATTGTGATGAAGCAGAAGTTGAAGTGCGGTAAGACTGCTGTCTGTCTGCATTCGGTTTAATCGATCAATGCCCCTGGAGATATTCATTAGCATTTCTCTCTCTTGCTCTCTCTCTCCTCGATTCATCCATCCTTCACTTCTACTGACAGTCCATTACAGTCTGATGTGCCCTGTCTGTTTTGTGTATCCCTCTGTTAGACATTCGTTCATTTTATTTGCCTGTTATCTATCCTTTCCATCAGCGCCTTTCAGATAATTACCTGTCTTCTATTTATGGTCTTACCTTCTGGTCTTTTCTCAAGCTTGCTGGTGCTATTTTAAACAAACATTTTTTTTTCCCAACAATTGTGCAACCTGGAGGTGTGAAACCTGCTTTTTTAAATATGTTTGATGAAGTTCTTGCCACCTTAATGGTGTGAGACGTGCAACTAATTAGTGTAGGAACCACCAAATCTCCAATTTTGTTTTTAATTTTTTTTTTTCAAGATTGGCAAAGATTACACTTGGAGTAAAATAACCAGCATCATTCGTAGCATATGAAGGAGTCTGGGAGTGAAGCTTTCAAGGACGATGAGAGTACTTGAGGATAACACACTTTACTGATCGCTGTCATGAACCTGTGATCACAGCCAGTGAGGATTTGAAGAGATGTGTTTGGTCTCAGCTGACCTCCGATCAAGTGAGTTACACATATTATGTCTATATTACAGGAAACCCCTGGAGATGAGCGAATGCACCCTGTCTGCTGGTCTGAACCCTTTGATATAGACGAACAGAGGCACCACGGATGACCACCAATGACCTTCACCACTGTATGTCTGCCCATTCATTCTGAGTAAATTCTGTTTTGAAACCCCCATTGGTGATTCAAGAGAGATGTGTGTCCTTTTATGAACCCAAGAAGGAAAAACATCCCTTAGTTTTTATTTTATTCTATTATAGTTTTTTTATTTTTTGTTGTTTTATATATTTGTTTTGTCACTAAACCTTCACATTTGAAATATATTTGCAACAGTGAATGCTGTTTTTTCCAAGGGTAGAGGAGTTTGAATCACAGTATGCTTAAGAATACCCCTTACCAGTGGTAAATTGACTGTAATGCACACCCTCTTGTGGCTTATTGCTTTATTAAACCATTTAAATGCCATGCTATCTGTCTGTAATAATTAGTAATGAGTGGCTCTGTAAATGAAGGACCTGTTTATGTAATTATCTGTTTGTTTTGCTTTAATTACAGGATCCATTTATCGTTTTGTCTCAGATTCTGTAATGGAAAATCGAGGTGAGTATTTATTGCCTTACTTTGCTCTGTCTTGATACTAATGATGGTGAATAATTGAGAAGAAACTGTTCCATTTGTTGATTAAGGTCCAGAAACTAATGTGTGATCTTGATTTAACACGTTTTGGTGCATTCTAACAGTGTTTATTGTCAAAAGCACAGTTACTATGCAATTTATACTCTAGGATGCAGCCATTGTAGTCATACATTTGTTATTTGTCTGTGAGAGCAGTGTAATGAGGAACAACTGCATTTGATTAAAATGGGATGCTTGCAGAAGTAATTGTCTTAAGCTTCCTGCTCGTCAACAAAACACTGGTAAAGAGCTCTGTGCCGCTCCCTAAGGAAGGTCATCATGAAAGCAGTTCCTACCTTGAACAGATTCATAGAGCTTGTTTTCCAGGTCATGTCAGGTTCTGGGTCTAGGTAGAACCAACGAGCTGATTCTCTTCTCTCTCTGTTCTCTCGTTCTCTCTCTTTGGAAATACGCCCAGTGTAGGTGCTGTAACTGCACGTTCAGAATTATTGTTGCATTGCTGGGGGATTTCATAGTTCCTGCACCACAGAGAGAAAGGATTGTTTGTTCTTGGTTCTCTGTTACTTCATCAAAGCCACAAACATTTCATTTTTTGTTCAAATATTTTGAAAGACGTGTTCAGCCTAAGGCCTGGTTTCACAGACAGGGCTTAGATTAAGCAAGGATTAGGCCTTTGTTCAATTAGGACATTTAAGTAGCTTTTAGAAACGTGCCCTAGAAAAAAGCATTACTGGTGTGCATCTTGAGACAAAACAATGGCACTGACATATTTTAAGATATATCCGTGCAGGTTGCTTTCAATTAAAACAGCTCAAACATGCATTTTAGTCTGGAACAAGGCTTAAGCCTTGTCTGTGAAACTGGGCGTAAAATTATTATATTAATATTAATATTTTACACCATGTTCGCATCCATAAACTGGGGGTTGAGTCAGCTAGTTGATTTTGCTGCTGGTCAATGCATTGGATCTGTCAACTAATCACAGGTCACTTGAATTTGTACTTCTTTTAAACATACATTTTAAACGTTCATTAAGATTTATTTTTAAGTTTTTTGAAATATTTTGCAAATCTCTCATACTCATCATGGCTGCATTTTATTTGATCAAAAATACATTAAAATAGTAATATTGAAATATTATTACAATTTTAAATGAACTATGTTTCTATATTTCGAAAAACGTTGGGCTCCATACAACATTGGTCACACTGTGTTTCACAAAGAAAGTCAGCAAAAGGATGAGTCAGCAACAAAATTATGACAATTTAAATTTTTGTGTGAATTATTTATTTTAGTAACCATGTTAAACTATAAACAAAATACTAGCTAGTAGGTTTGCAACAGGTACCAACATTTCAGTAGTTGGTACTAATAACAGTAAAATTCTGTGGTTCTCGGTACCAATTTTGGTACTAGAACAAAAACGGTTGAATTACGTACTTAAAAAAAAATCCTGATTTGTCTCATTCATTGGTTATCACTGTCAATTGCTGCCGTTTCCGATACAATCGCACATTTATATGAGGTTGTCAGTCCAGAAAATTTGCAGTGTACTTGGCAGCAAGAAAAACTAAACTTGTATTCAGATTGTGAATGGGCAATAAACAAAAAGCAAGATAAGAGACCTCCCTTTATAATCACTAAAGCCTTCAATCTCTAAAGTGAAAGCTCACTGAATTTGTTGGTTATAATAATAGGATTCGCAAGTGTGTGGTTTGCATTGAACAAAACACAACTTTGTCTGTTTTCAGCTCTGTTTGTCGGTTTCTGACTAACTTACTGCACCTCTGATAGGCCATTGTGTTCACGCACTCAAATGATTGTGATTGGCTACAATGGTCAACGCTTGTAAAAACAGAGAGTGCTCAAACAAATACGAAAGAGAGCATTTGAAACAGTGTCTATTAGCGGTACTCGGTACTACCGGTACTGCAGAAATACTGGTATGGTCAACCTTTTTCTTTTTTTAACTACTACTAGCTGGTGTGCTGCTGTTTATATTTAGTCGACAGCTGAAGTGAAAAATTGTTTTAATACTTTCATCCTGGAGATTATTCCTTTATTAATTATTAAACAAAGTTGGCATGAGAACGAACAAATACCATTCTAATGAATGTTGAGAGAGCATGGATACTGATATGGGTTTCCCTATATGTTTGTGTCTAAAAGCATCAGTCATGTAAAGAGTTTAACATTGAGGGAGCCTGAATTACTTTCCTTCAATTGTGGGTGAAGTCACTTAAATATACTTGTGCAGCTTTAATTGCTGTTATTCATTTGTGAACTAATGAAGCTCCAGTATTGTACACTTGATCTCTTGACTTGAACATCCTTCTAAGATTCGACAGGACATTAGGTCAAATATAGTGAATTATTATATTCATTTGAGATCCATCTGGCTGTTTTTGTCCTTAGGCTGCATGATCACACATGGTCATGGATGGTGACCAAAGATCTGTAGCACTGTTGATCACAGGGAGGATGTGGTCCATGACTGATGTTTCTCATCTAAAAGAAGCTTTTATATACACATCAATGCAATTCAAGGGTTTGGGACAGAATTGCTTAGTTATACGCTGTGGAATGAGAAATAATGTCAGGCTGTAGGAAATGGGATTAGGAGTGCGATCTGCTGTAGTCAAGTTACACAGCTACACACTTCCACATTCCCGTTCTCTGCTAATGTACTCTGCTGGATAAAATTGCATTCTCGGAATTCCTGTGGATGAAGATTTGCTGAAGTGCATTACCCTCTGCTCCGTGCAGAGGGCAGGAGTCCAGATCCACTGATCACTGAGTGTAGACTAATAGATTTAATGTTCGAGTTAAAGAGAGAGTTTGTAGAGGACCTAGATTCAGTATCAATCTTAAAGGGACATTTCACCCAAAAATATATTGTCATTGTTTACTCACCATTCCAGACCTGTCGGACTTTCTTTCCTCTGTGGAACACAAAAGGAAAAAAGCTGAAGACTGTTCTTCTTGGTCTTTTCCATGCAATTGCAATGGGGTGGAGCTTTCAAGCAAAACAAATGTATCATAAAAGTAGCTTTTGTAACTTATATATAATATTCCAAGTCTAAAATTTACACTAGCATTCAAAAGTTTTGGGGTCAGTGAGATAGAATTTAAGATTCAATTTTAATTTTAATTTTAATTTAAGATAGAATTTACAAAAATGTTGTTCTTTTGAACTTTCTATTTATAAAGAATCCTAAAAAAAAAAAATTTTCACTGTTTCCACAAAATAATTAAGCAAACAACCACTTTAAGAATAGTCAAAACTTGAGCACCAAATCAGCGTATTAGAATTATTTCTGAAGGATCATGTGACGTGAGAATTTCAGCTTTGCCATCACAGAAATAAATTACATTTTAAAATATAATTTAAAGGGTTAGTTCACCTAAAAATAAAAAATTCTGTCATTAATTACTCACCCTCATGTCGTTCCAAACCCGCAAGACTTTCGTTCATCTTCAGAACACAAATGAAGATATTTTTAGTAAAATCTGAACGATTTATGTCCCTCCGTTGACAGCTACGCAACTACCATTTTGAAGCGTCAAAAAGTTCATAAAGACATTGTAAAACTAATCCATATGAATTGAGTGGTTTAGTCCAGTTTTCTGAGGAGACATGATTGATTTATACAATGAATAGATTCAATTTAGGCAAATAATCACTAATAATCTTCCCTTTTAGTGGGCAAGCTCAAACAACAAGCCAAAAATGCGTATAATATATGGACATGGCAACACGGCAGGAGCTTGCTCTGTGAATCAGGCTTCCAAGCATAAACAAAACATGAAGACTCTGTCAATGTTTTTTAGATAAAAATTGCAGAATGAGTCTTTGGTCAAAAATAGTGGATTTCAAACATGCGAGACGCCAGAACATTGCTATGGTTACCATGATGTCAATTATCACAATTTCGGGAGTGAGTCATGTTCATGGAACGATCATTTAGTGGACTCACTCACGTATTTAAACGCGCTTGTCACTCCTGAAACTATCCAGTGTGTACGTGGCTAATGAAGGTTGTTTTTCAGTGTTTTCTTTGTAATGTCAGTGAAATGTCACATTTCAGTTAAAATATTGACTAACATGATGTGTTAAGAGTGTTTTTGATGATCAGTCAGTTGTATTCTCCATAACCACAAAGTCAAATGTCTGCCCAGCTGATACCATCTCTCCCTTTTTTGGCAGAACTTCCCTTTAATCCCGTGCTCTTTTTTTTTTCCTTTTTGCTTTTCATTAGAACTCATACGCAAGCGCACACACACTCACTTTGCACTTTGACCTCTGCTTTAAGGAATGATAGGCATCCGTTGGCGTCTACGCTGATCTGCTTTGCAAGCTCGTTTATGAAGTGGAGGGAGAGAAAGTGGTGTGGAGGCAGGGGCCTGTGTGAGAGAGGGAGAGGGGGTGGAGAGAGTTGCAGAAGGAGGGCTGAAGGACACTGGAAGAAAAGAAGTGTAGTTGGCATGAGATCCACTCAAAGAAAAGAGAGGACCTTGGAAATGTTGTGGGTTGAAAAGTGGAAGGAAACATGAGAGCGACACTAGGTGACAGGAAAGGAGTACTTTGAAACTGAAAGGAAAAGCACAAAGACTTTGGGTATCCTGAATTGCTGCTGCTGTTCACTGGGGTGCACCTGGACAGGAGCTGCGAACGGAGGCCCTTATAGGGGGCTGGAGCATGGGACAGACGTTCCCTCTAGAGACTGCACCTCAAAACTCTTGCGAACACTTGGGTGAGTCAAGAAAACACTTCAAAAATAAGCATTCTAGGACATTGTAGGCAGCTTCAGACAAGAAGGTAGTTTCAAAAGGTAGCCAAAGTAATCATGCTGTCTTCTAAGATAACTTATTTTGGCTAAAATAGAAGGTGGCATTACATGTAGGCAGTCCTTTTTGGAGAATGCAATCCCAGAATTCACTACAACAAGTTCAGTAAAAAAAAAAAGGTGGTGTTGAAGTTGAAGCAATAAGAAATGTTAGGTGCGTCCCAATTCACGTACTTATGCACTATTCTATGCAATTTTGTAGTATAAATAGTGCAAGTAGTGTGTTCACACTAAAAATTCCCAAAATAATAAGTGTACTTTTAATAACTGCATGATGCACTTATTTAACCAAAAAAATGTGGACTGTCGCAGCTTTAATTATGAAGCGGAGGGGGGAGGGGCTATCAGACTCCAATGTTGAATGACAAAATAACCTTTTAAAGTTCATTCACTATACGGTTGACTGCATAGTGTATAGTGCGTCATTTGTGACACTACTGTTGTTTTATAAATACTTATTGTCATTCAATTTTGAAATGTATTGATTTAAAAAGTAGTATAATTTAAATGAATTAGTATATTTTAGAGTATTTAATTTAAAATATTATTATATTTTATTTTATTATTTTACCCAATTTTTGTTTGTGCTACTTATCCACCTTATTTTTCAGTGTGGAAGTAAACTATTTCCTGTGAATGTGTAAGACTTTGAATTCATTCGCCAGTATAGGTAAATAACTAAAAGAATAACAAAGTGCAGTAAACTAAAACTATTATTATTGTGATTACAATAATAAATTAAAATAATATGATATTTGTGATTTCAAGCAGCATAATGTATTTGTACAGCTAAAATAACTGAAAGCGACTGACACCGGAAGAATTGCACATTCAAGTTTAAAATGGCTGTATGTGAAAATAGGGTGAATAGTTGTTTATTAGAATATCTTGCTCTTTGCTTAACATGCTAATGGCAAACTATTGAAACTTTTTAGGTTACAAAACAGTTAAGAGACTGTCTTACAAAGCAGCTGCCGATGTTGGCAGTAAGCAGTGAGGCAGCTCACTAGGTTTTAGAAGCACTAAGCTCAGCAAGCATTACCTCAGCTTGACTTCAGCACAGCAGGAACTGGTTATGACTCAGCAGTAGGGAAGAAATGGTTATCGGTTTGACATAAACCATGTTAAAATTCCCAATTGTTAGTATTATCATTTCATGTTTAAACTATCATTAAAACCCTATTTGATTACCACAATTGAAAGTACCATTAAACATTAAAGGCACCATGAAATCCAAATTGACAGTTCTTCTTTTTTCTAGAATATTGCAGTATTTATTATAGATTTTTTTTTTCATGTGCATCATTATTTTTTTTAAATGAATATGCCCTGACTTGAGCACTTTTTTTTTTTTTACTGGTTTGTGGGCGGGACAACCTATCACTCACATGAGATCACAGCAATAGCAAACCACAAAGATCTGATGAATTCCTGATGGACAAAATCAAGTCCCGCCTTACATTTTTTCCTGTTCGAGAAGCCTTTTCACTCGAATATAGGCCTACGTCACAATAGGGAAGACGATCAAAACTTCCGTTTAATGCCGACTTTAAATGTGGATAAAAGCCTGAAGTCTGAATTACGATGATCTTTGTACCGTTTCCCCCAGTGCAGGGTGTGAGACACCACCGACAGCTATGACAAACAGGGAGACAAACCACAGCTGACATTCGGTTACTGCACAGAGGAAGCAATCAAGTCTTTAATGTTCCTCAGCCAAACAGCACGGCTAGGTTTCATGTCACAATACAGGCATCTTTGTTCTCTTGGCAGAATCCGCTCACTGTTGCCTCTGCCGACACTGTATTTGTTTCCAGTGGTTTCTCCTTGCAGCATAAAATGTGAATTCGCTGGAAGCAACTGAAACGTTTTATCCCTACAATAATGTGTCCAATAGCTTAACCTCAGACAAAAATAGTTCCAAATAGGGGTGGGTCACAATGTTGTCCAACAACTGACTATCTTATCTAGTAGTATTTATTTCT
The DNA here is from genome assembly GCA_003731715.1 of Anabarilius grahami. Classification (NCBI taxonomy): domain Eukaryota; kingdom Metazoa; phylum Chordata; class Actinopteri; order Cypriniformes; family Xenocyprididae; genus Anabarilius; species Anabarilius grahami. The sequence continues at coordinate 5,710,469 of RJVU01062584.1, read as the reverse complement.
GTGTGTGTAGTTTTTATTTATATATTTACAATATTACAAAATACAATATTTTTTATATTATGTTTATACTATATT
>RJVU01062584.1:5678980-5691016 GCA_003731715.1 Anabarilius grahami | reverse complement strand
GTTATTTAATATTTTTTATTTTATGAATATATATATATATATATATATATATATAAATATTTAGTCAGTTTGTAAATGCAATACACATTTATATTTTTATAAAAACCTTGTAATGTTTAATCTAAATCGAAGACTTCTCTCTGGTGGTGTATGCTGGACTTCTCCAATCATTTAGTGCACTTAAAGCCCATCTTTCCGCAATTCACTGCAAACTTGAGTTCAATTTTTAAATCCAGCTTTCATGAGTCAAATTCCAATCAACAACTGATTGATAGAACCAAGTCCCCGCCCTACATTTATTTTATTTTTTGATAATTCATTACACTCAAATGTATGCCACAAAGGAAGTAAAAGTTCTGTCACTACTTCAATTTCAACAAAACTTTTAAAATAGCAGTGATAAACATTTAACTAGTAATTTTCTGCCCTTCTTCTTCATGCTCTTGCTGCTGCTTGACCCTCCATAGACATTGAGCCAGTCACTGTGATTTTGCCATGTCATACATTTTCCTGGATCAGCATATTTTGTTGATCCTGCAACAACATTCCTGTCTTAAAATTTAGTCCTAACCATATCCCTACTGCTAAGCTTAACCCTACCCATAAGTTATCCTTAAAATCAGAGGGAACCGATAGGTGAATAACACTGATGTAGAAGCACCTAACCCTGATTGTATGCTTAAACTTGACATAAACCTTAAACTTGTCATTCAAATTTGATTGGTTGATTGGAATGTTGTTCCAGGATCAACAAAGATGTTGATTCAGAAACATGTTGTACTGGTGTTCACACATTGAGCCTTGGTGCTCGTTTGGGAGAGGCTGGTTTAATCCATCTTTGTGTTGCATTCCCTTTTTCTCCACAATATTTTTTATCCTCTCTTGAATGTCCCTGACAGTAAAAAGTTGCAAATACAGTACATTAATATGCATATGAGTCCAATATGAAATGGATTTTTATTTGCTCAGGGATGAGGATGACTACTCTGATGAAGAGGAGGAGGAAGAGGATGAGGATGATGATGATGAGGAACCTCCACCTAATCACCTCCCATCCCCTCAGTCCCAGCCAGAACTTGAGCCTCGTAGCCGCAGATGTCTGGTGGGGGACCTGAGCGTCAGCATCATCCCTGAAGGAAACAACAGCAGCGAGGAAGAGGAAGATGAGGAAGATCAGCAGCCAGAGGAGAGCGATTCAGACGGACCCGTGCTGTACAAGGATGATGAATCAGATGAAGACGAGGAGGATGATAGCCCACCAAGTGTGTATATATATATATAAATGTGTATATATATTTATATACAGTGGGTACGGAAAGTATTCAGACCCCCTTAAATTTTTCACTCTTTGTTATATTGCAGTCATTTGCTAAAATCATTTAAGTTCATTTTTTCCCCTCATTAATGTACACACAGCACCCCATATTGACAGAAAAACACAGAATTGTTGAAAGTTTTGCAGATTTATTAAAAAAGAAAAACTGAAATATCACATGGTCCTAAGTATTCAGACCCTTTGCTATGACACTCATATATTTAACTCAGGTGCTTTCCATTTCTTTGATCATCCTTGAGATGGTTCTACACCTTCATTTGAGTCCAGCTGTGTTTGATTATACTGATTGGACTTGATTAGGAAAGCCGCACACCTGTCTATATAAGACCTTACAGCTCACAGTGCATGTTAGAGCAAATGAGAATCATGAGGTCAAAGGAACTGCCTGAAGAGCTCAGAGACAGAATTGTGGCAAGGCACAGATCTGACCATGGTTAAAAAAAAAATTCTGCTGCACTTAAGGTTCCTAAGAGCACAGTGGCCTCCATAATCCTTAAATGGAAGACGTTTGGGACGACCATAACCCTTCCTAGAGCTGGCCGTCCAGCCAAACAGAGCTATCGGGGGAGAAGAGCCTTGGTGAGAGAGGTAAAGAAGAACCCAAAGATCACTGTGGCTGAGCTCCAGAGATGCAGTCGGGAGATGGGAGAAAGTTGTAGAAAGTCAACCATCACTGCAGCCCTCCACCAGTCGGGGCTTTATGGCAGAGTGGCCCGACGGAAGCCTCTCCTCAGTGCAAGACACATGAAAGCCCACCTGAAGGACTCCAAGATGGTGAGAAATAAGATTCTCTGGTCTGATGAGACCAAGATAGAACTTTTTGGCCTTAATTCTAAGCGGTATGTGTGGAGAAAACTAGGCACTGCTCATCACCTGTCCAGTACAGTCCCAACAGTGAAGCATGGTGGTGGCAGCATAATGCTGTGGGGGTGTTTTTCAGCTGCAGGGACAGGACGACTGGTTGCAATCGAGGGAAAGATGAATGCGGCCAAGTACAGGGATATCCTGGACGAAAACCTTCTCCAGAGTGCTCAGGACCTCAGACTGGGCCGAAGGTTTACCTTCCAACAAGACAATGATCCTAAGCACACAGCTAAAATAACGAAGGAGTGGCTTCACAACAACTCTGTGACTGTTCTTGAATGGCCCAGCCAGAGCCCTGACATAAACCCAATTGAGCATCTCTGGAGAGACCTAAAAATGGCTGTCCACCAACGTTTACCATCCAACCTGACAGAACTGGAGAGGATCTGCAAGGAGGAATGGCAGAGGATCCACAAATCCAGGTGTGGAAAACTTGTTGCATCTTTCCCAAAAAGACTCATGGCTGTATTAGATCAAAAGGGTGCTTCTACTAAATACTGAGCAAAGGGTCTGAATACTTAGGACTATGTTTCAGTTTTTCTTTTTTAATAAATCTGCAAAAATTTCAACAATTCTGTGTTTTTCTATCAATATGAAGTGAAGTGAAGTGACATGTGGCCAAGTATGGTGACCCATACTCGGAATTTGTGCTCTGCATTTAACCCATCCAAGTGCGCACACACACAGCAGTGAACACACACACCGTGAACACACACCCGGAGCAGTGGGCAGCCATTGCTGCGGCGCCCGGGGAGCAGTTGGGGGTACGGTGCCTTGCTCAAGGGTCTCACCTCAGTCGTGGTATTGAGGGTGGGGAGAGCGCTGGACATTCACTCCCCTCACCGACAATCCCTGCCAGACCTGAGACTCGAACCCATGACCTTTGGGTTACAAGTCCGACTCTCAATCCATTAGGCCACGACTGCCCCTCCTAGGCCACGACTGCCCCTCCTAGGCCACGACATATGGGGTGCTGTGTGTACATGAGGAAAAAAAATGAACTTAAATGATTTTAGCAAATGGCTGCAATATAACAAAGAGTGAAAAATGTAAGGGGGTCTGAATACTTTCCGTACCCACTGTATATATGTGTGTGTGTTTGTAGATATACCGTTTGTTTATTCATATAAAAGTTTCGACTTTCGACTTCAGTGAAACTTTAATACACCATGAGATGGCAGCATGAGAGTGAGTCAGTCAGTCGCAAAGACTTTTATATTGAAATGGACTGAAACAAGGAAACAAGGACGTTGTTTTTACTTTAAACATCTTACGAGACGCAACTGACAAATGCATCGACTAGCACTGTCATGGGAATGTCTTAAATGTTAAAAGGACAAAGACAAAAGATACCGCTTTCCTCAGCAGACATTCAAACTGATTTTGTGATTATGAATATAAGATTGACTTGAAGAATATCAGCTAGATGCAGGTAATACACTGGCTCAGGATATATCTCTCTCATAATACTCTACATATTACAGTGAGCTTCAATGAACCTTCATTACTAGTTTTAAAGTGATGTTTTAGAATTAGTAACGGAGGCTTGGGCTCAACTGTTAAACTGTCAACTTGAGATTTGAATCCGTGGCGGAAGGAAGTAGTTCCTCTCAAAAGAGGGTTTTTAAAGACACTCCATTGTTGTTCTTACTTATTTACACACTTGTGCTGTGGAACTGTTGTATAAACGCAATAGCACACTCGTAGCCGTGCGATATGGCTGTATATCAGCACGCTGTGATTGCCTACAGCACTCGGTCTGTGGTCCGAATCACAGCCGTGCTGATATACAGCCATATTGTACGGCTACTTGTGTGATATTGCATATATATATATATATATATATATACACACACACACACATTTTTATATATATATATATATATAGTACATTGTTGTGTATATATTGTTAAATGTGTGTACATTTGTGTCTGTGTTTTTAGAATGGGCCTTCTGCTGTCTGTATTAATTCCAGTTTTTTTTTATTTTTATAAGTAGGATTGTATATTCAGACGTCTGTCCATATAAAAGAGAGCCAAAACTTCTGACTGCATGCGTGTGTATATGTGTGTTTGCTCGCTGCAGGTGCTCTGGCCAGCAGGGTGAAAAGGAAGGACACATTGGCGCTGAAGCTGAGCAGTCGGCCCTCTGCCCCAGACAGACAGGCTCCTGAGAGGCAGGCCAAAGTAGAGCACACGGGTCTGTCGTGGCAGAGCAAGGAGCAGTGGGAGGCCATCCGCACACAGATTGGTAGTGCACTCACACGGTAATAGCCCTCTCAGCCACACACCCACATAAATGATTACACTGAAAACTGTTGAACTGTGAATCGGCCATAGGCTGATACTCCGTGTAAGAAGAACCAACAAGAAGTTAAGGCCCATTCACACCAAGAACAATAACTAAAATGATAAAGATATAGTTATATAAACTGCTCTAAATGTAAAAGAATAGCAAGAGTCCATACCACAACTGTAAGGGCACAGATAAACAATATCGTTGGAATCACTTTCACAACGATTGTTTCCAGCTGTCGAATGATAAAAACAATGGCAGCCAATCAGAATCCATCATGCTTAAAAGAGCTTGAGCATTTAAAGTGACAGATGACAAAACTGCACTGTGTGCTTATAATAAACAGAACAATATCGTGCCTATTAAATTACATTAAATTTAATATTTAAATATATATTAAAACATTACATTACATTTTAAATTATATTTAAACATAATTAAAATATTGTTTATTATATTGTGCAAAATAAAGAGAAAATATGAATGATGAGGTTTTTTGTTTGTTTGTTTTTTTATCTGTAGACGATTGAGCCAGAGACCTACTGCTGAGGAGTTGGAACAGAGAAACATTCTCCAGCGTAAACTGCCTCTTTATGCTCACTCCAGTTATTGTATCGTGATTTATTTCCCTGCTTCCGTCCTGTCCCTTTTTTTCTCGTTTCATTAGTTACTCATTTATTCTTGTTCATTTATTCCCTCAGTGTTCACTGAAGGTTTGACACTGACCCACATATATTTCACTCTCCGTCTCTATTGGTTCATAAGATATTATTACAGATACATTCTGCTAAATAGAGTGAAGTCCTTGCTTGTGTTTCTCTCATAGATTTAAAATACTTTCCTGTCCACTTTTATTTTGTACTTTAATAGTTGTCTGTGCTTTATGTGCTCGCAGTTTTCAGTACTTCACATCATTTTCCTATGATATTGGATTTGATTCAGCCTAATCGGTGTTGATGGTTTCTCTCATTTTTCCAGCCAAAAACGAAGCGGACAGACAAGCAGAGGTCAGGGAGATCAAGCGCAGACTCACCAGAAAGGTGCGATTCGGTTTGCTTGCATTAAAATTTACCTGGAATATAATTTTAATGTTGATTTTAACAAGCATTGACAGTGATCTTGCTTAAAGTAATTCCAATCAAACATTCGACAGCATTTGTGACATGCATTTGTCTGTTTTTCTTTTAAATTTTTTTAGTTGAGTCAACGACCGACTGTAGCCGAACTACAGGCTCGGAAAATATTACGTTTCCACGAGTACGTGGAGGTCACGTGCGCTCAGGACTATGACCGCCGTGCTGACAAGCCATGGACCAAACTCACCCCCGCAGACAAGGTACAAGTACAAAAACAAAAGCATCTCATTTACATCTGCATAACTTGCATATGCAGCCACACACACATTTGTGTCTATATAAAGATCTAGAGCTCTTTATATATCATTTGACTTGAGTCCTGGAGAATATAAATAGTCTTAAAAGACACTGCTTTCTTTTGAATTTCTCACAAAAAAGTAATCTGATTACATATCTCCTGTTACTTGTAATGTGTTACCCCCAACACTGACCAACTCTAAACCTCTTTGTTTAGGCTGCTATTCGTAAAGAGCTCAATGAGTTTAAGAGCTCTGAGATGGAAGTGCATGAGGAAAGCAGAATTTACACAAGGTAAGTGTATTGTTACTTGCAACATAAAAATACAGAGAAACTGCAAAGCATCTAACCATTAATTTGCATTTGATGTGGTTTTGTGTCGTTTCTAGGTTCCATCGTCCTTAGCGGCGTCTTTTAACTGGAAAATAAAGCACTTAAAGGCAGGTGGATATTGGGATGAAATGGCTGTTTTTTCTGGTGAGGAGCCTCAGGGTGTCAGAGCGCCTCTCAGACTGCTTTTACTATGAATGTACTTCTTCAATGCACAGGGTCACCTGGAGCATTCAGAAACAAATCAAAACAAAAACAAAACACACCGTTTCTCAGTTGTCCACCCACTGACGTGTGGGACGGGTGACCTCTGGGGGACAGATGCAGTATTTCTCCTGGACTTTAGGGGACCCACGTGCCAAGAACGAGAGGCAATGAAGGACTTTTTAGAGGATGTTACTTGTGCCAATGGCAGATATTCCTCTCTCTACTCTCTGAATGGCCTTTTTTCTGCTTTTACTTCATATGATAAACTTTATTTCCTTTCAGGGAAGTGTAACAAAGTTAAAAATAATAGTAATAATAATGATGTGACAATAATAAATACAGTAATAAGTGTTAGTTACTGACAAATAGCAGGGCAGACAGAGGAACTGCAAGAATAAGGCCTGAGCCTGGACATTAATTGTGTATTTGTGTATGTTTGTATAGGCTGCTGTAATTTTTCTCTTAGTTTGGAACGTTCTAAATGTTAGATACTTTAAGGCTCAAGATTTTTTTTTATTTCATAACTTTGGCTTTGGCCCTCTTTATTCAAGAGAGGGTTACAGATTCCCCCTACTTTGTGGTCCTCACTGTTTGAAAAGAATAGAACATAGGTTAAATTTTTAGATAGAATGTAAGCGTTGCATATCTCACTATTGATCTACAGCGAAACTGTGATCTATTATCTTTTACAATCTTTTTTTATTAATTGTATCATCTCTGTAAAAGTGAGGTCCAGCTATTTCAGTTTTAAGAAGTGTCCAAATTATGTTTACAAAATATTTTATTTCTTAAATAAAAAGGATTTCCTGATTATTTATTACCCATTTAAAAGGAGAATGAATTTAGTCCGGGCACGCACTGATACAGCTCTAAAAATGAAGTTTTTGTAAAGTACTGTTGACAGGGAGGTTTTTGCGGCAGGAACTCTTCTTCATTTTTTTGCCATTATTTTGTCATTTATGTTGTTTTTGGCCAGTAGGATTATAGGAATTGCTCTGCTGTACAGATCTATTCTGTAGATGAAACTGACTGTTTGTGTATATCTTGTCTTCCTTTTATTTTAAAAAATATTTTAAATATATTGAAACTCATATAGGTTACTATTTTTTTAAGCACAAAATTATTAGTGTATTATTCAGCACTACAAGAATGGGAGCAGAATGTTCCATTGTAATGTAGCGTTGTATATTATTGCTTTTTAATTATATGTGAAACTGACAGTAAATTTGCTGTTTAGATGTAAACACTAAATCTAAATTAAAATGCTTACCAATAATGTTTGTGTCGCTCTTTCTTACTTACAAATGCATTCTTATGACATATTGACTATAATTTTGTGCACAGAACCCAATAGGTAATGATTCACATTTTAGAATTTAAAATAATCTGCCACAGTTCTTCTGGGGACCCGAATTTCAGAAATAAAGATGTTAATCAAAGACAGATTGCGGTCTTTGTTAGACCCTTTTTCACAGTTCTGAGATGTCCAAATGAGATGTTACATTGCAAATATGAGAAATTACAGTTGCAAAATTGCAGTTACGAAAATAAACACACTATGCACATAATACGTTGCAAAGCAGATAAAAATGTGCCACAATTAACATGTAACATCAAAGGTGCAGTGAGGTTTTAGAGAGTACTGTTAGTGCCGAGGAAGGGCCAGAAATGGGTAATATTCCTCATTTCTGCATTTGTCACAATGTATATGGTCATTTTTACATCTGTAGTGGCTTTCAGATGTCTGACCCAGTATTTTAATTCTTAACTAATACTAAAATATTAAAATTGTTTTCAGTGATTAAAATAAAGCTGATATCAAATAAAATATGAAGAATAGACAAAAACCTTTTGCCTTGTCAACTAAAATAATTTTAAGTATTAAACTTACTAAAACTATAATAAAAAATAAATGAAGGCTAAATAGAAATATTTAATAAACTAAAATGCATAACACACTTAATAAAATGAAAATATAAAAATAAAAGCCCATTCAAAATATCAATAAATGCCATAATAGGATCCAAATAAAAACAACAATGTAAAAAAAGGTAATGATTTCTTTACACACCTTTTGCATTGATTTAAAAAAAAAAATCCCACCACATAATTAGAAATGTTCTTTGGGTTTGATTTTGTTCAGATTTTTTTTATTATTATTTTGGTTGTGGTGTATCTGCTTGCAGCCATTCTTCAACCACAAAATTGTCCTACCCGCCTTTCCAATAGGCGGCGCCTGTTCATTTGTATATTAGCGCGAATCCAGTGAAATACATGAAGCAAGGCAGGAGTGAGACACGCGTGCGTTACACTCTCTCAAGGAGTTATTGGTGTTCATAAACCTTCTCGAGCCAGCAAAAGCTTTGAACCCGGGCATTTTTTTTGTTCATACGTGTTGGTTATCATCTCAGCTGCCTACCGACGGTAAGATGAAATTGTCTCTCACAGTCACAGGAAATGTAATGCAAATAGTCCTTGTGAAATATCTGTTGCCGAACAAGCGTGATTGAGCCTGTTTAATTCATTCATTGCTCTTAATCCCATTTAAAGTGTGGTGCTTGTGCGATGTGAGTTATGAAATAATTTGTTGGCAGGATGAACCGTGTAGACTCTGACTCCAGGGTGTCGCTTTACAAGGCTTGATCTGCTTAAACTTTTAGCGGGTTGTTCCTATGACTTTGAACTTGAACTCGGCTCTTATTCCGCCATGTTTAAATTCATTTCCTGCATCTAAATTATGCATAAAAGCTGAAAAAAATAGACCATCGTCTGTTCTTTCCAATGCCATGCTTGGCCGATAAACCGCCATCAAACATTTGCTGCTGTCAGTCATAGTCTGTGAAGTCAGCGCCAAAAAAAGTGTCTGTCCTAAAACCTATTAAGTTGTCTATGTTGTCCACATTTTTAGCTATTATAATGCCCCTAAAAAAAGCTGTATGCGCCTATAAGACCAAATCGGCGCACATTATGCTATCTAGGTAGACTGCAGATTTTGAGTTTTGAGAACTTTATAGTATAAAGTGAAATTAACTTTTGCTTTCATGACTTTAGCAGCCCTGGCCTGTTTTTTGTTGTAGGCCTCAAATGCTGTTTAGTTCAGCCTTGAAGAAGTTACTTGTGTAACATGTCTTTATTCATAGTTTTAGGTTTTGTCAAGAATTTGGAGTCACCATGCCTGCAAAAAAAGCTGTAAAGAGACAAACAATTGCAGCAACTGAGAACTCAACAGTTGTGAAAAAACAAAAAGGTAAGCAGTCTTATTTCAATTTTCATGTAGTCAGATTGAAAGTGCCCCTATTATGCTATTTTAAGCATTCTCAATTTTGTTTTGTAGGTCTCCTACTGCAGGTTTGCATTGCATGCATCCAAAGTAAAAAACAAAACAAAAAAAACACGCTTCTCGCAGTGTTCGAAACGGTTTGCTAAAGGATTTGGTCTATCTAAACCCCTTGGCCCTGTTTACACCTGGTATTAAGATGCGTTTAGGTTGATCGGATCATAAGTGGATGATGCTAAATACAGGTAAAACGTTTTGAGAATGTCCACTTTGACCACTTCCAAAGGTAGTCGAAAACGGATTTGACCATATCCTTTTAAGTCGTGACGTAAGGAACGCCGTTTCTGGGTCCAAGCCCGGCTCGTTTCACTTGAGAATGCCATCTCGACGGCCGTTTATGAGCGCTAGTTATTCATATTAAACATTTAATATACTACACAGCATTTTCCGTGCTCACAGCATCACAGACATTAATATATTAACGATTTATAAGACGAATCACTGTCTGGCCATCTGGGATTTTGGTATGGAAATAAAGGTTATGATTATAATTTTTGGTAGTATTACTCCACATCATGTGTGTATATTAACACCGTTTGTTGTTTTCTTGTGGTATGAGAGAGCGCGTTTGGACACGGAAACGCTGCCGCGTGACGTCAGACTTAACCAAATTGCTTTTGTAGTGTAGGCGCTCATGTGGACGAATGTCCGAACAGCGCAAAAGGTTAGATCGAAAGATCTGAAAAAACCCATACATTAGTCACCCATAGACCCTTCCTCAAAGAAATCAGAACCGGAGTGGTTGAAAGTGGGCAAAAGAGACGGATTAAAACACCAGGTGTAAACTAGTATGTGTCTGCCTTGTCTACTTGTGATCCGATCGACCAAAACTTATCTCAATACCAGGTGTAAACAGGGCCCTTCTTTCTATCTAAACCCTTCCTTTTCTGATTGGTCAGATGGCCCAGTCTGTCGTGATTGGTCTACCGCTTTACAGCACATGTCATAAATGTAACGCCCCCTTATGGAATCAAATAAGTACAAAAATGCAGTAGTTGTTGTTCTGTAATATCCAGATTTGAAAACTCATGCATCTTTCTTTTCTGTGGTTGTTTGTAGTCTCTCACAGTAGTCATGGCCAGGAGAAGGGCCTGGTGCTTGTTCTCGGGCAGGGTGATGTTGGGCAGCTTGGCCTGGGGGAGGATGTGCTGGAGAGGAAGAAACCAGCACTGGTGACTCTTCCTGAGGGTATCGTACAGGCTGTGGCTGGAGGCATGCACACAGTCTGCCTCAGCGACACTGGAAATGTAAGTTGAGCACAAATAACATTAATCGTGACCTCAAAACCCAACTAACCAGACTGTTCAAAGGTTTTTAGTTTTTTTTCCTCTCTGATGCCCTGCCTGTTATCTCATCCTTTTGTAGATTTATACATTTGGCTGTAATGATGAGGGTGCTCTGGGTCGTGATACATCCGAGGAGGGCTCAGAGATGGTGCCAGCCAAGGTGGACCTTGGGGAAAAGGTTGTGCAGGTTTCTGCGGGAGACAGTCACACCGCTGCCCTCACGGAGGAGGGGACCGTCTATGTCTGGGGCTCTTTTAGAGTGAGTATATCCTTTATGTATACTGTAACAAAGTGGAAAAGATGTACCAGTTTTGATTGACCTCTCCTTTCTGTTGCAGGACAATAATGGTGTCATTGGACTCCTGGAGCCCATGAAAAAATGCACATTCCCCGTCAAAGTTCCTATAGAAAAGCCAGTGGTTAAAATAGTCTCAGGTGGGTCATAGGAATTCAAGCTTTGACTTTAGTAGTCATTCTCTTTGAAATCTTTCTCATGATGTTTTGAATTCATTCTAAAGGAAATGACCATTTGGTGATGCTGACTGTGAGTGGAGAACTGTACACCTCAGGATGTGGAGAACAAGGCCAGCTGGGCCGTGTGGCTGAGCACTTTGCTAACCGCGGAGGCAGGAAGGGGTTGAGTATGTATCTCCGTGTTGATTGAATAGTCACTACTGGAATGTGAATGAATAATTTTAGGGCTGGAACGATGTGTTGTTGTAATTGATTACATCAATTTACATAAATTATTTGATTTGCATGGAATTCATCGATTCGTTGCACTGTTTAAGGTCATCTCCAATGATGGCGGCTCTGACTCTCGGGCATGCTGAAAATCAGCTGTTAGGTATTGAGCCCAATCTAAATTGTGGGAATTTTTTTTTTTTTAAAAAGAGACCAAATAAAATGGTGCCCTGCATGCTCTGTAAAACTGAAATGGCATAGGCCTACCACAGCAGCACAACTTCTGTGCAAGAGCATCTGAAACAAAAAAATCCCGGGTCTCTT
>RJVU01062584.1:5667553-5678865 GCA_003731715.1 Anabarilius grahami | reverse complement strand
CTAAAATTTAGTCTCGTGATATTGCCATGACAGTGTGTTAGGATAATTAGGAAAGAATATGCCACCGCTACGTTTACATTACGCCTCCACTGTCGTTTTGCTTTGTATTTAAATAAAAAACATTTAATTCAGTTGGATAACGGTCGCCGCCGCTCCATATTTACAGAGTATGCGTGATCGCGAAAGTGAAAGTAAACGCGAGCGCGCATTCAAACGCGATTTCAATACCCCGCATTTTGAACACCGATATCTCTCAATATGAAAGCTATTTTAGGCTGGGCAGTAGGGTGACCACCATCAAACAAACCAAATGTGGGACGATTACTAAGTTTGTGTGGGACAAGTTCTTACCAACAATAAAACACAACCTGAAGCTGTTATATAATGTCTATCTAACTTAATAACAACATTTGTATTATGCCTTTCAGCTGAGAAAAATGCGTTGTTCTTTAGTCCCTTCCAGAAAACACCATTACATCACAATGTAACATAACATGTCTTTATTTTACATGTTATTTAAATTCAACATCACTGACACTAAAGGCAGCAGGCATCATGCAGATAACTATTTTTGAATTAGGTGACCAGATTTCTGAAATGGAAACTGGGGACATTTCCTATTTGAGTGGTCAAAATATCACCCAAATCTCATTTGTTATTATCTATTTAAAAAAACAGGGACAATACATTTTTTGAATGTTTTTGTTTTTAATTGTTGTGGGTTCCTTATTATAGGCTATTATTACATTAATAATTATGATTTAGTTTTGTTATTAGGATTTTTGCTCTGGTTTTACAATTCACCAAAAAAACGTTTACACAATTAATAGCCTACCCCAGTAAAAGCAGTTCAAAACATTATGCCCGTTAAAACATTAGTGTGACTTTACAAAAGCACATTACAAAAATAAAACAACATAAATAGGCCTATAAGAAGATAGATATTTAACAGCGTTTAAAAAATATTTTTTAAAATTATTGAATTTAATATTTTAATTTTCACAAGCTGTTTAGCTACTGTATACAGAAATTACAACTGTTTTAACTTTTAACTATTTTTAACTATTATTTTGCATTTTAGGCTCATTTTAAGCACAAAGTACGTGTATTTATTTATTTTTTATTCATATCTGAGTGTACCTTCAACTAGTAGTTACGTGTTGTGTGAAAATTACTGTGACTGCGGACGTCTAAAATTGTGCAAAACAATTTCGCACCCAGTTAAGGGCCCTGTTATAAAACATACAAACAGTAACATGCTAACTATACATACTATCTCGAATCCAATAACTATGTTTATTTTGATATTTGACGATAATGGCGCTTTGGTCCAGATCCAGATTACGTTCCTCATGAAGTAGCGGCGCGCGCGCGACCAAGTGTAGCTGTCAGCCCCCTCTGTTGGAGAACATGATCACTAATTTCTCCAGCAGGCTGCTGTATGTTCGTCGGTCTTTTTGCAATCATGTATATGCGGGTTGTTTTGAACAAGCTGTAAAACGGGGACATTTCCGGGGACAGAACACCAAAAACCGGTCTGGTCACCTTATTTTTGAAACGGTCCTGACCAAGTCCAACTCCGCTCCACATTTGGATTGACAGCCATCACAGCCAACTAATGACCACGTTTACTCCTTTCTTTTCAACCATTGGATAGGATTTTTTATTTTTTTTTAAAGGCTGTTGTATTTGTGTAAGGCGGGATTACAGCAAAATTTATAAATAAAATGCTTTCTTAAAAAGGCAAAAGAACGCTTGCATGTTTTCTTAATATTATAATTAAAAACCAATAGTCTGATGGAAATGCGGGACATTTTCTCAATATGCGACGTGCGGGACAAGGAGTCAAAATTCTGTGCGGTACAACGCAAAGCGGGACGGGTGGTCACCCTACTTTGAATATTGAGAGAGTGCGATTATGGTTGCACTTATTGTAAAGTGTTACCATAAAAACGAATAACGGTTTTCTCTTAATCTTAAGCACAAACAGTAAGGTTTAATTTGTTAACATTAGTTAATGCACTGTGAACTATCATGAACGATGAATGACTATTTTTATTAACTAACATAAACAAAGATTAATAAATACTGTAGCAAATATATTGGTCATTGTTAGTTGATGTTGGTTAATACATGTTATTAAATGAGACCTTATTGTAAAGTGTTAACATTTTCATTTATACTGTTTTATTTCTATGATCAGTTTGTGGAAAGGAGTTCAGTTAGGAGGTCAAAAGTTGTAGAAGCTCATAAATCATGTACAGCAAGGTCTGAAGAGACTGAAATCATACAGACAGTCAGTTGAGTTTGTTGTCATTAATTACTCGCCCTGATGTCATTCCAAACCCGAAAGACCTTCAATCATCTTCGGAATACAAATTAAGAAGTTTTTAATGAAATCCGAGAGGTATATGACTCCTCCATAGACAGCAATTTAACCTCCACTTTCAAGGTCCAGAAAGGTACTAAAGACATAGTTAAAATAGTCAACTTGACTACAGTGGTTCAACCATAATGTTATGAAGCGACGAGAATATTTTTTGTGCGCTAAAACAAAAATAACGACTTTATTCATCAATATCTTCTCGTGTCATTCTTGTTCGCTGTTTACATTCAGTATTTCCAGGTTCTACATCAGAACGGTGGCTCAGTATTGGCTGACACTGTTCACTTGAGCAGAACAACGCATGCGTGTGATGCTGATGCAGGAGCTGGCATTCTGACACAGAACCTGGAAGCGCTGAAAATATAATCCATAGAAGCAGGAAGCATAGAATTTTCTGAATGTTGATAATTTTAAAATGTACTCTATAAAACAATCTTACTGACCCCAAAATTTGCAAGCCTGCATTTACTCTAACAAAAGTACTAGAAATGGTATTATTGTGAAATATTACAATTTTAAATAACTTTTCTATATTAATATTAAAATGTAATTCCTGTGATGGCAAAGCTGACTTTTCAGGGGCAATTACTACAGTCTTCAGTGTCACATGATCCTTCACAAATCAACTAACATGGTGATTTGGTGCTCTAGAAATATTTCTAAAAGAGTTGTGCTGAATATTTTTGTGTAGAATGTTTTTCAGAATTCTTTGAATAGCATTTGAAATGCTGTTATAAAATCTTTTGTAACATTATAAATGTTTTCAATCTTACTTTTGATAAATTTAATGCATCCTTGATGAAAAGTATTACTTTCTTTCAAAGAAGGATGACCCCAAATGTTTGAATGCTAGTAAAATATAAATAACTCTGTGGTCTTATCCTTTTCCAGTTTCCACCTTTGCTGGTTAAGTTCTCTGTCTTCTACAGTGTTAATATAATTAATTTTTTTTTTCATTCTGTGTCAGCGAGACTGCTGGAGCCGCAGATGGTTATCATTAAGCCACGGGGGAAGGTCATCTTCACGGATGTCTTCTGTGGAGCGTATTTCACCTTTGCTGTGTCTAAAGAGGGGCACGTCTATGGATTTGGCCTGTCCAATTACCACCAGCTTGGTAAGATTCTTAGCTCATCCAGTCCTGAAGATTAAATGGTCTGTCTTTTGCAGTCTTTTTAGAGATTTTTATTTATTTTTTTATTTTTTTTATTTTTTTGCAGGTACCCAAAGCACAGACACCTGCTTTGTTCCTGTGAAACTCAGTTCTTTCAAGAATTCCACCACCTCCTGGGTTGGTTTCTCTGGGGGGCAGCATCACACACTGTGCCTGAATTCAGATGGTAATTCATCCACAAACTTAATTTCTAATATGTACGTTTGGCACTGGCATTGAATCATGTGTCCCAGCGGTGTATCAAATGATTTTCAACTACTGACTTCATCCACAGGACAAGTGTACAGTCTTGGTCGGGCGGAGTATGGCCGTCTGGGCCTGGGGAAGGATGCAGGGGAGAAGAGTGAGCCCACACCTGTCACTGGGATCAGTGACACTCAGGTGGTTGCCTGTGGTGCCTCTGTGAGCTATGCTGTCACCAAACAAGGTGAGAATATACCCTGTCCTGGTTTACACGCACTCCAAACACTTCAAATCAACAAACTGAGACCTTTTTGGCTTCAGGTTCGTTTTGACTAATTCTAAATATTTTTAGCCACTGCAAGTTGTTATACAAAACTTTAAATGCATTGTAAACAGTTTCAAACCACAACCAAATTTGGTATAAATACGCATAGAGAACCTAAAGAGAGCACTTATGCTCACCAAGGCTGCATTTATTTGATCAAATATACAGAAACTACTGTGCCTGTATATGGTGATGGACAAAAATAAGATGGGAGATTCTCTCGCAAAAGTATTGCGTTTCCCTGAGAAACTGTGTTCTCTTGCAAAAGTACAAAAAAGGAAGTAATATTGTACAATATTATTGCAATTTAATATTTTAAAATGTAATTTATTCCTATGATGGCAAAGCTGAATTTCCAGCAATCATTACTCCAGACTTCGGTGTCACATGGTCCTTCAGAAATCATTCTAATATGCTTATTTGGTGCTCAGGAAACATTTCTTGTCAATGTTGATTACAGCTGCTTAATATTTTTGTGGAAACTGTGGTGCATTTTTATTCAGAATTCTTTGAATAGAAAGTTAAAAAGAGCAGTACATTTGTAACATTAAATGTCTGTCACTTTTGATCACTTAAATGCATCCTTGCTGAATAATTTTAATTTCTTCAACAACAAAAAAAACCCTTACTGACCCCAAACTTTTAATCTGTAGTTTACTTTATGGCAGATATTTAAATGCATTTATAAATTTCATATCTTTCATATTGCACATAATGCTGTGATGCCTAAATTCAGTTATAGCTTGGTTTTACTTGTCTGATCAAAACTGATCAGTGCATTTATAGTTTGATACCATTTGAGTTTGGGTTGTAGCATTGTTTGTCCTTGTAGTTTTAAATGCCAAATGCAACAAATGACGCAACGTGTGTATTGTTGTTCACAAATGTATCCTCAACCACTAATTACATTAATTGCACCACTCAGAGCAGTGTTTTTTGAGGACATTAACAAATAACATAGAATGTGCTCTTGGCTTGTTTTGATCTCACTTAAAAGCTGTGTTTTAGTTTTCTAACAACGGTATCTGTTGGCCAGGCTCTGTGTTTTCCTGGGGAATGGGCACCAACCTGCAGCTGGGTACAGGAGAGGAGGATGATGAATGGAGCCCAGTGGAGATAACGGGCAAGCAGCTGGAGAACCGTGTAGTTCTATCAGTGTCCAGTGGAGGGCAGCACACGGTCCTGCTGGTCAAAGACAAGCAGGAGAGCTGATCTTTAACTCCTTGACTAAAGACAGCTGAGCCAATCTACTGTATCAGTGGTATCTGTAACCTAAAGCTTGATCAAGATTGGGGGAGTCTGGGGTTGGTAATGCTTCCTGTGCTGTGCTAAGCCAGCAAATGAGGGAGATGGTAGGTTGTGAAGAGGGTAGGATGAGTATCATCTAATTAAACCTTTTATCCCGCTTTATGGGGAGCCCAAACATTCACTGGATATGGTCCGGTAGATGATCAGAGACCTTTTTTATGGACTTTTGTTTCTTCTTTGCTTTATTTTCTTAATTCTTTTTAACCAAGATCTTTAGTATGCCTCCTGGAGACTGCCTGTCATGAATGATTGTATGCATGTATGAGCTAAAAAGTGATTTAATAAGTGTTTTAGAAAAAACCCACAAACCGTTTTTTAAATTCCATGTTCTGGTCTGAGCAATAAACGGTTACGATAGCAGGTCTAATCTATGTCTCACAAAAAAAAAAACAGATTTGGTATTGCTGTACTTTGCAGTGTTAAACTGTTTTCCTAATTTCTTGATGAAACAATTATTGTATCCATGCATTGCTGGCCCTGTGGACAATTAATAAAAATGAGTCTTTACAGAAACTGACCTATGATTACTTATTTAAAACACAAACTACTCATTTAGTGCAGATTTATTAGAGCAAGAAGTCACTATTTAATGCCTAGTTTCATACATTTAATGACTTTGTTACCCAAGAAGGTTTGGAAGCGTATATCGTGTTGTAGTTATTTCTGTTTTAATTGTCAACTGGTGCTCTTCAATGTGAAATGCCTACTTTTCTGTTACACAGACGAATAGGTTTGCTCATGACGTTATTGCTGTGGCCTGAAATGCAGTTGAGCAAACTCAAAATTCCTATATTTTGCGTTGTTTATGGTTGCTCAAATCGTTCAAACCAAGAAACCACTGAAGCTTTTATCGTTTATGTAACTTGTTTTTTAACTTGATAGCATCTGCTGATACTGAAATTAATATGGATACCTGCTAACCTGTTTTGTTTTTGACTTGGTAAAATATTAATTCTTCATATCATTTGCAGGGAAGAGAAGCTATTTTATCCCATTGCATGATCATTTTGTTTCAGAATTCTGTTCACAATGGACCCTTTTCACAAACAGTGATGCATTTTAAAGGTCGTCAGTATTGTAAATCCTGTAATTATTTTTTTTTACACATATGTGATGAAATCAACTGAAGATAAAAACATTAAATCTCTCCAGATCTCAGCAGAGGAGGATTAAACAACTCCACAAACAGCCTTACAGCTTCACATATTAATAACCAGAATGTCCTCATTTCTTTCATTCATCTACAGAAGTTCTTATAACTTGTTTGCAATCACGTGGTTCTGATGATGCACGAAATTCAGATGGAGGGCAGGAAGTGAAAATCACAATGGACGAGATGGAGGAAAGTCCTTAATGTACTGGTTTAGACACCATCAAAAGAAAATCACAAAATATGTTGGACGTGATTATAAAGAGTTTTTTTTTTTCTACTAAATTGGAATATTTGCCTGTCATCGAGATGGTCAGCAACTTCTCCAGTGCCCAGTTGCATAAAGCACCTCAAGTTTAGAAGACTTGGATTGAACCTGCTCACTGCGTGAAGTTTTCCAAAACATGTTATATAAAAGAAAATTACACTTAAGGTTTTTTATGCAACCGGGCACGGGCATCCTTCTACTCCAGAAAACAAATGAAAGCATACAAAACTATGGAGGCATACTATTTTTTTGTTAGTGGTTACATATGCAAGGTGTATTTATCTTTTGACAGAGCGGTCACTGCACTTACAAGCATTATCCGACCTGGCTCCTCCCGACTGCAGACGGAGGATTACAAGCCACTTTTTCCCTGCATTTCCCCTGCATTTCTTGCATTTTTCCCCCCTGATGAACAACTTTTGGTACAAGATAAAAGCTCCTTGTGGTTTCTTCGTTTGATCGACAAACATTAGATTAGAGCAGGGGTAGGCAAGTTCGGTCCTAGAGAGCCGCTGTCCTGCAGAGTTTAGCTCCAACCCTGAAAAAAAACCTTCAGCTGCTTATAGCCTTAGTAATCCTGAAGAGCTTGATTAGCTTATTCAGGTGTGTTTAAGGTTGGAGCTAAACTCAGCAGGACAGCGGCTCTCTAGGACCGAACTTGCCTACCCCTGGATTAGAGCAACAATAAACAATGCAAAACATAGGCATTTCATAGTGCTTCCCTATGTAGAAAATCACTTCCTGCCCTCCATCTGTATTTTGCACCACCCCGTGTCGTCATGTGCAAACAACCTATTGAGAAATAAAAGTTTAACGAGCATGTTTGTTTCATTTTAAGTCACCATAATGGTGATTGGTGTTTCCATTAGTTGGACTCTTAACTCTTATAAAACATTTGTCTATTCTGGCTGTTGTGACTGTGTTTGTCAAACACATTTGCAGTAGCAAAGAAAGCTAAAATGAGATCAGGTGATGATTTTCATTGATGGTTTTATAATCTTAGTAAAAGACCCTGAATTATTTTACTGGTGATATTTGGATGTAGTAATTGTGTTGATTATTAATATAGTTAAATTAAAAATCTGTTTTACAGTAATACGAGATCATGCTGTATTGCAGTACTCAATTAGAAGATTGATGATAAAAAACCATAAGCAAAAAACAAACTATAATGACAACGCAGATATGAGCAATCACCGTATGAATCTCAACAATGGTGACAACAAACTATTCAGACAATCAGATCAACTCTGGACATCACAAAAAGCTACTAAAAGAAAACAAAAACCACAGCAAAACAAAAGCAAATACTTAGAATACTTAGAATTAAAGAAAATAAGACAATTCAGCTGCATAATTTATTCATGCTGTGATGCATACTGAGGGATTTGTTCTATTGTTCCCAGCATGCATTGCAGCATGACACTTTTGATTGACACCTTTGTTGAGATTCATGAGCTAAATCTTGATGTCTTATTTACACAACACTGTTTTTAACTAAAAACGGAGAACTTTTTTATGCGTTTGGCTGTTCATTTACATGTCAACAGAGTTTTGGTGGCAAGTTGTTTTAAAGTGCAAGTTTTTGAGAGCGATTCCGTTTCATCTCCGTGAAAACGGTGACGGCATGCACGTGTATTACGTGTTTAGTCTATCCACCTTATTTTTAAATGTGATGGTAAGGTGTTTTCTGTGAATATGTGAGACTTCCTATTTATTAGCCATTATAGGGAAATAACGAGAATAATATCAAAGTGCAGTAAACTGCCAAAATAAAGTAGATAAGCATGCGTGTTTGCCACAAGTGCTCTGTAAAAGAATGCGTGTATGCGCAGGCGCGTAGTCTTTCATTACAAAGTGACATCGCCAACTACTTGTCTGGCATGCATAATACAGCGTTTCAGTCATTTTCGCGGATCTGTGTAATTGGGGATCATTTTGATAACGTTGTCATCTGTACGAAGAAAAAAACCTTTGCGTATTTAGTACATCATTGTCGTACCTTTAGTGTTAGTTTTTCTCTTGCTGCTGAAATTGTGTTAGCTGTGGCATAAATAGCAAGGGAAAATGAGGTCAGGTGATGTTGACAACTTGATGAAGAGGCTGTCATCATCTAGTGATCTAATCTTACACAGAGGGGTTTTTTTTATCATGTAGATGTAATGCAGTTCATTTCAATTTAATAGTCTGTTATAGAATGCATTGCGGCATGAAGCATGTCACCACTGAGATTTATATTTCGGTGTCTGAGTTTTGTTGTCTGACTGAGTCTAACAGGTGTTGTAGTTCATCTCTGTTGAGATCTTGAAAGATGTAATTCATGTGATAAGATTTGAATATTTATTAAATTATTAAACATATAAGCCAGTGGTCTCAAACTCAGTTCCTGAAGGGCCACAGCCCTGCAGAGTTTAGCTCCAACCAGCTCGAACTCACACCTGCTTGGAAGATTCTAATCCTGAAGACCTTGATTAGCTGGATCAGGTGTGTTTGATTAGGGTTGGAACAAATCTGCAGAGCTGTGGCTCTCCAGGAATTGAGTTTGAGAAAATTTATTTAAACAGTAGCCTGCATACACAGCAATTTGTAAGACACTATACCTTTTATATTTTGTTTATATTAACATTATGTATGTTTTATATATTTAGTTAACAATAGCACAAGCACACCTGCATGTATTACTAAACCATTCACCAAAAAGCCAATCATAATCTTTCATGTTTTTGCATAACATATGTTTGTAGTACTTAAGCCTAACTACAGGCTCTACTCATCAGCACAATGGTAACCCCCAAAACTCAGATATACCAGAAACCATTTTAAATTCCAAAATAATAGAACATTAAACACTAACAGATCTCCCCCTATATTAATATTGAGCAAAACACATGAAATAACACTTAATTTCATGACCATTCCTTTAACAATCAGAAGCAAAGCATGCTGGGAACTAGACATCTGCTGTAGGCCTAACTCATTCTGTGAATGTGTGTACATACATTCACATTTATATGGGAACATGTATGTGCAATATATATGCACAATAAAGGATAAAACTTTATGAATTTTACATATAATTATATTTTGTCTTCATGTCTAAATATTGTATCAATATATAGTCAGTCATGGTCAGTGTATATATTGAAGTACAATTAAAAATATACGCACTAGTTTCCCATATATGGAAATGTATGTAATATATCACATTATATTTTGCAGTATATTCCCAAATATGCTTGCTACTTAAGGGGCCATTCACATGTTGCATCTAAAAGGTTTCTCCTTTTTTCCAAAGTGCTTGTGCTCCCGTGGGGTCTGTCGTTGCTATACAACAATGAACTGTGCTCTCCTGCTAAGCAGGGTTGAGCCCAGTCTATATCTGGATGGGAGACCTCCCAGTAGACTGGGTAGCTGCCGGAAGAGGTGTTAGAGAGGTTAGCCGGTCTGATCAACCTGTGGTCTGAGTGGGTTCTAACGCCCCAGTACAGTTGCAATAAGCTGTACTGTATAAAGGGTTAACATAAACCCCAGAATATAAGGGGTGTAACCCTGGTGTAAAATAGTTCATACAGCACATAACGTACCGCCCAACACCTCAGTACAGTCGCCATAAACTGTACTGAATAAAGGGTTAAAATAAACCCCAGAAAATAAGGGGTGTAACCCTGGGGCAAAAATAATCCCTACATTACATTTCATTACTATTTTTAATGTTTTTGTCTCATATGCTTATCAAGCCTGCATTTATTTGATCAAAAATAAACCTTTGAATAAAAATTGAACCTATGCAGTCTTAACCGCGCCAAGCGTGACTCGAACTCGGGTTGCTTACTATGGGAGATGGGCCCACTAACAAGAACAACCAAAGACCACAGTATCTAGCGCAAGTTTACCTGCACAATTCTCGCTAGCGGATCTCAGCTACAAGTTGGACAAAACGGCACATTGAGCGTTATGATTGGTCAGATCGCCTGTCAGTCCAACTCCCAGCAAAGGGAATTGTTGATAGCACTTCCACGTTGGAAAAAAAAATACATTACACTTGTGATGGGCGAAACAAAGCTTTCCATAGCTTCAAACCAATGGACTATATGCCCATATGCACAGTTACTTCCTGGTTGTCGTTAAGCCAGCTCGGGCATTTCCGGTGAACTGTTTGCAGTTCTTTCTGTACTCACTGTACATCGACATAAAACCATCAATGGTTGACTTTTTAATTTTGTATTCATATTTTAATGCAGTTATCACATTTACCTAATTTGCCAATAAACCAGTTTTATTGATTGCAATAAAGACGAAGCTATTGGGACCGTTAAAAAACACAGTGTCTGTAATTAGAAACACACACGCATTTTTCCCCCAGCACTTCAAATGTTATTTTTAATGTGACGACCACAAACATTATTTGTTCATCCTTCTGAGATTGTCCCCATTGTAAAACCGAACGTTTAAAAATTTAGGAAATTCAACATTTGATAGAAAACACTTATTTAAAAATTAAAAAGACAATAATTACCACTT